>CM077260.1:29128664-29523664 GCA_039654775.1 Spinibarbus caldwelli
TTTCACACAGTCCCTCCTTTGCAGACGGTCCCTAGAACATTGCCCTGACATGTGCGTAACGCAGAGTCCCATGCGCTTCCATTCATTAGCAGCGCGCAGGAGTGCGTGAGTGTGTGTGTGTGCGCGTGTGACACACGGGATGAAGATGATGAGACTCCACTAGGACAAGTCAACCTTCTAGACTGGATAAATTTCGGGATCGGACCTGATCAGCGTGTCTGCGCTCGGACTCTCCATCTGCCCATATAGCCTATACATATAGAAGAATATCTGCGTCTCTCTGTATAATGCCGACACATATGAGATTTCGGAGAAGGTCATTTCTCGGACTTTTATTTCTATTCTCGCTCTCCACTTCTGCGCTGTACTTCATCTATTCAGCTCCTGGCATAGGTAAGGCACTGAAACATTTAGTTTTATAAGAATCAATAACATCTATTCTGAATACATGTGGGTGACATGTAGTGTGGTTATTTAGGCTGGTCTGTTTTATATAGTCAGGTTTGTTAGTTGATGATGATCGTATGATGGACGAATATTGATTGCCAATCATTGTTTTTAATGTATCATGTATATCGTATATATATTATAACCCGTGATCGGTTGTTTGTGTTTGGAGAGCACATTCTGTCAGACTTCCCATCATGTCCATGTCGTTTACTGTGGTCAGTGTATGAAGATGTCCTGTGTATGAAGACCTCCATTTCTAGAGAACACTTCATATCTCCAGGCAAAACGCATAAACGAGCCCTATCTGACTGAATTGCGCTTTCATTATTATTATTTTTTTTTTGTTTTGTTTTGTTTTGTTTGTTTTTTGTTTTTCACTGTTTAACTTTGTTGATCGATAGTGTTCCAATAACATTACAAAGTGTGCTGATATTAGGATATCTTCGGCCTTTCGGGAGCTTTCGCTTCGCCACAGCGCGTAGTTTTTGGTCAAACCCCGCCCCAAAGACGCGCTTCCCGGCAGCGAAACTCCAGTCTACTACCGCTTCGGTCATGAATATCTTATTAGGACATGCTGTCGTTGCTAAGAACTATTAAATCGTGGGTTTTAATACAGGTTACAGTAGGATTTGTAAATTCCGATTCGCGAAGAACTTTCCATTAGCTTTATTTAATTTTTTTTAAATAATGCAATAGCAAACATTAACAATAAATTAAAAAGTAGCCTATAGCTTACGTCAAGGTTATTTGTTAATACACACAAATGACGTGAAACATAAACTGCACATTTTTAAATCCATATAACTTAGTCATGTGCCTATCTAGGTTATATGGTATTAGGTTAAATTAGGTTTATATTAACGGCCTAAAAAGTGAATGAGAATATAAATCAATAAGCACATTCTTACTTCTGAATACTGGGATAAAATTCGAGGCATTACAAAGCTGTGTTTGTGTCACAACAGGTCAAGTGTTGCACCTTTAGAGAGGAATCTGGTGTGGTCAAGTGTTTTATTTCTGTGTGCTGCCTTGTGAACGTGTTGCCTTCTGTGATTTTTTTATTTTCTTGACATTTTTGTCTTTTAACCTATAGGCAATCCCTTTCTCCTCTGTAGCCTTTATCTGCATTTTCCCAGCTTATTGCTAAATTGGCTTAATTATTAATGAAGACACTTTAAAAACCATTTTTGCTTCCTTCTGCCATGGGGGAGTTCCCCATGTTTAAAAGAAGAACAAGGACCAGTAATTCTAGTATAATGAATGAAAAGCTTTGCAGAAGTTGCATTTGTCCCAGAGGGAGGTATGAAGGGAGTAAAATGGGAATGCCCTCTTCTGGAAGACGTCTTTGTTTAAAGGCATGCAGGGAAGCACAGGACATGTCAAGTTCCTGGTTTTTCTGGTAATTGTGGGGCATATTTTTGGCTTTGGCACTGGAGGACATTAAAATAAGTTTAGTAATCATAAGGGTTGCTTTACCCAAATTTAAAAATTGTATCATAATTTGCTCACCCAATCCCATAAAACTATTAATCTATGGAACACAAATAAGAATATTTGTAATATCTTGTCATCATATTATCAACATACATACATGCACATCAAATATTGTAAACACAAGCTCAACTATACCTCTGTGTCACATGAGAACAATCCTTACTGATTCTTGCAAACGCTTATGAATGTGTGACACTAGAACAAACCTCTGGCAAGTAAGGTTGAGCTTTAGTTCATCATATTCGATATGCTCTATGTATATGTGTTGATCAATTTGTAAATGTATAAAGCGATTGTGTTCAACAGCTCTGATTCATATGGGTTATTTTTTTGATGTCTTTTTGAACTTTAAAATGTTGGTTGTCTGGACTTTCAATGAATGGACAAAATTATGAGAATATCAAAAATATCTTCGTTTGTGTTCTAAAGATGAATGAAAGTCTTTTTGGAATGACATTTTCATTTTTGGATGAACTAGCCTTTTAAGACTTTATTTGGTAATACAAATCTGCAGATCTGAATGAGCTATAGACTTTAGTAAGACTCCTCTTCTTGTCAACGTTATACACACTGTACATTTCAAGATGCAGGAAAATAAACACATTTCCCAAATTTGAGATCATCATGTTTATTACCTTAGGTCAGTTCCAAAATCCTCTGAACGTCAAAGGATAATGCACTTTGAATGTTTTTAAATACTTTAATACTTTAGTGCATTTTAAAGGAACATTGTGCAAAATAAGTTTTTAGGTTACACTTTATTTTAAGGTGTCCTTATTAAAGCATAATTCTACATTTAAGTACTGAGTAATATTAATTAACTACATGCACTTACTATATGGTTAGATTAGGGTTTGTTTTAGGGTTACTTGCATGTAATTATGCATCATTTATTGTTATTATAATAGTAAGTACATGTAACGTGTAACAAGGACACCTTAAAATAAAGTGTTACTAAGCGTTTTATTTTATGAAGCCGATTAGATGGAACATCTTTAAATTGTATTAGGCTATATAAATTGATATTATATTTGCTCTCAAGATATCAACTATATATTGTAAATTCAGGTAAATAGGCTACATCATATTGGATTGCAATTAATAACAGTTATTCATATTTGCTGAGAAAAGACCCCAAATGATGACAGCTCAAATTGCAGACAAAAGCTTTGCATAGACATGCTGATTTTTAATTGTTAGTTAAAAAAATATTTATCTGTATTGTGATATACATTACATCCAAATGCAACGGTTTATTGAAAAATGAATAGTTCACAATAAGATCCATAACATGCACTTAGAAAAAATAGCATTATTTTTCATTTCATGCTAGCATGCCAGTATTATATCAGCTAGGTTTAAGGTTTTACCTGCTCTAGATATCAAAACGGTTTGACAATGTTCAGAATTCAGTGTACGAGGAATTACAGTAGATAAAGTTGACCTCAATTTGGTCAAAGACACAATATAAGAGTGCTGTGTACCTCTCTATATTTATCTCAATGAGAAATGCAGTGGAACCATGGAGATACATGTCTCATGTCCCCATGGAAACAACGGCAGCAGCTCTATTACCCCTGAGGGGTATTTAATGCTTGTCAAGGGAATTAGGTTCGTAGGTCACTGAAACCTTCAGTAAACCACTTACTGCTCATTTCACACACGCCACAGCTCGGGGGAGGGATCGTGGGCCACAGATGTGTCTGATTGCTGCAGTTTATTGAATTAAACCTAGAGAAATCCTGCTGGAGCTCACTAGAACACAGATCCTATTTATAGACGCGGACCCCATGGAAACCTGGGTGCCTCCGTTCGTCCTCTGAGCAAGCCACTGAACGCCAGACAGAAGAGGAAGAGGAACCATCTTTCTGCAGGACTGCCTTCAATCCAATCCTGAATGTGCAGTCGAGATTCAAAAAGGCTCAGATCTGGGGATTGGAGAAAGTGAGGAATACATCTGACATAATCCTGATGTTCATGAAATCATTGTTGAAATTGTTGAGCCATGACTACGGGATTAGATCCAATGATTCCCATGAGATGGTGGTCCTATATGAGATTATGCAAAGTAGGACGTCAACATCTTTGTTGGTCCTGGAAAAACATTTAAACCAAGCAGATTATTGGGTTACATTTATGGACTAGGGTTAGGGTTTATTGGTCTGTGTTTCCCTTAGATCTTAGGGGTAGTTAATAGTTAGGGTTGTTTGACAGTTGTTTGACATCCCTGGAAAAAAATCAGTCACATGGTCCACACCATAACCGATTCTTCTTCATGTCTAGCAGCTAACAAAATATATGGTGACCTCCTTTTGTCTGGTTGTTTAAAGTGAAGTGACCTAAAGGTGATTCATCAAACCATATTTGCGTGTTCCACTGCACAGGATCCTGCACCACATTATGCGCTGGTCTTTCAAAATAGCAATCTACCATAATTTCTGTGAAACCTGTTGTTCAGACTGACAGACTTGTGGTTATGTGAGATTTTGTGTGCCAGCATGTTGCATGCTAAACCGCAGCATACATGTACATAGGTTTCTATTTAAAGGTAGGACTGGAAAATATGCCATGATCTTTATAATCGTGTATGAATGTCAAGTCAAAAACTAAGCAGAATCAAACCGAAAAGACAGGATTTGTCAGTGTTTTCTGAGTGGCTTCTAAGTGAATAGCTATGTTTCCATCCAAAGATGGGAATTTAACTTATGCGCAAAACTGGAATATCGCGTAAATTATTTGAGAATAAAGCACTGTTTCCATCCAACAAGGAAAAAGGGAACAAAATCATCACTTCCTGATAAACTGGCACTAAATATCACTAAGAAAAGTAGGAGAAGCCACTGAATTTAGTAATTTTTTTAATATATGATAAATTACCTTCGCCTCAGAGCGAGCAGACGAAACACAATAAATGCGATCATTCCTTTCGGAGGCAGATATCTGCTGTTTGGGAACGCAGTCATGTAAGACAATTATACAGAATTACTTTGATGACAGACTTTGCTCGGGCATTTCAGAACGACCAAAACAACATATCAGATGCTGTGCATCGAGATCGGTCCGCTGGTTAGTCAAGTTATCCCATCCCATAGCTTAAAGTCACATTAATTTTTTGATGCGCATGGTGGAATTCATTAGGTAAATGTGTTTCCATCGTAGTTTTTGTGCATTTTCCTTATTTGATAAAAAGTTTATCCTACTTAATTTTGTTAATGATGTATGTGCATTTTTAGAATTTATGCACATCTTGACATTAACATCCAGTGTTTTTTTTTTTTTTTTTTTTTTTTTTTATTTAAAATTTTTTTTATGCAATATTGTCCAAAATGTGCATAAAAAAATAGGTCGATGGAAACATAGCTAATGTTAAGGTGTTGCTGGGGAGTTTTTTGTGGTTTCTAAATGCTTGCTTACTGTTCCAAGTCAAATAGGCTCACCCCATGACTCAATGATATTCTGGCCTACACCAAAGGTCCTCAACCCTGCCCCTGAAGACCCACTGCAGAGTTTAACACATCTGAACCAGCTAATCAAAGTTTTTAAGGCTGCTTGAAAATCGTAGGCAGGTGTGTTGGAGCAGGTTTGAAATAAACTTACAGGACACTGGCACTCCATGCGCAAAGTTGAAGACCTATGGTAAAGTGGTGAACTGAAATTTTTACCGTAAAGAGCAGTTTTTACCTGATTTAACCCATAACAATTTGTTTTGTTGGTATTAAGTAATGTATTTAAGTTGATTCAGTGTAACTACATATTTTGTTATATATTTTTTCCATTTTATCAGTGTATATTAAGTGAAAAAATATTAGGAGTAAGCATGCAAGAAAGGTTAACACTTTTGCAAACAAGTATGCGTGACTTTTACTATTTTCCTCTTCAAGCTTTGTGACCACATAGGTCACCACATGCACTGCACATTTATGTAGTCCCCCAATAATCCCCCAAAACCACCAAATGAACATTCATGGAGACACGTGCAAATGCTGCAAAGTTATAAATTACCCTTCAGCCTGGAGCTGTGCAGAAACAACATGTGCTGAAATAATCATTCAAGCCTTCCATGTAGTGGTGTGAGAGGGCGTTTATAATGCAGGATCCAACCTCACATCTACATTGTTTTATCTTTATAAAAGTCAATGAACTCTGTGACTGGCTCGACACAGAGTGGAAAGTAGTCGCTTAGAGGCAGGGCATTCCAGCTGGTCTCTGGTTAGAGTCGTATTTGCATGGCCATTTGTTTACAGAAGATTAGGGCAGATGGAAACGCAACAAGAAGGATCATGGAGAAAAGAAGGGCAAAAGCATCTACCATGTCATTTTTTGATAGGCAGGGAAATGTCTCCCCACCTGTAGTTTGATACACATGTTAGAGTAGACAGAGGAAAACAAACTGGCCTTGGACATAAATTATTTAAACAATTAGTTATTTGTGAATTTCTTTTTTTATGAATATTTCTTTTTTTATTTATTACAAATGCGTGCAGTGTCATTTGTTCTGCAGTAATACAAGAGATGAATCTAGAAAGACTGAACCCTTATACACTCAGTCTGTCTGTCATATTCTGTGTTACTTTGCTGAAATGCTCACAGTTGTCAGACGCAGAATGTTCTTAAACACATGTTGTACCTGCAATGAAAGCATGCCCACTAGAGCTACCATCTAATGTCCAAGGACAGCCATGTGACACTAAATACCGCAGTAAGAATGGAATTTGGTTAAATATCAGCTGGGGGAGGCAGCCGCAACTTTCCCAGTCATTACTACATGTAATCCTCTTAGCCCTTTCTCTAGCCACATGAAAAATGACTGAGCTAATCTATTTACTCGTTTTATTGTCATGGTAATCAACAGTCTTATCATCTGTTCATGACCAGTATATACTATATATATATATATATATATATATATGTTTTTATTTTTATTTTTTATTTTATTTTCATGATTCGCTGTCGTAAGGAGCATGAGGGAAATGAGGAAACATTTAATAGTCTTTAATACTTGAATCACAGGGGATATCCACAACAGGAACACAGGAAACACACGAAATCCAACAAGTAGACCCGACCAACACTAACTGAACAGACTGGGGCTTTTAAACACAGGATAACGAGGAACAGACAGGTGCGGGGACTCAACTAATTAGACTAGACGAGGACAGGAACATGACCATGTAAGGACAAACAGGAACGGTAACAGGGGCAAAACACAACACAGACAGTCCAGAATCCTGACATTACTCCCCCTCCTGGAAGGTGCGTCCTCGCACCGTAGTTACAGCAGAGGGAGGGATGGGTGGGAACTTGGGAGGGGGCTCTGGAGGAGGACGGACACCCGGGAGGGGGCCGGCAGACAGAGACCAGGGAGGTGATGAAGCAGGGAGGAGACAGGAGAGGCCCGGAGCAGGAGGAGCACAGCAGGACTCAGGCCACAGCCATGATGACGGCCCACGGTGGAGCCGACGGAGGGAGGAGCCATGGAGGAGGAATGGCCGCTGACTCCAGGGGGACGATCAACGGTGGAGGAGCCCGAGGCGGAGACGTAGAGCCAATGAGCCAGGGGGATGCCGAGGATCCGGGGGGCCAGGGTGGAGCCGAGGGCTCTGGCAGCAGAGGCGGAGGCGGAGATCCGGAGATCCGTGGCGGAGCCGGAGCGACTGAGAACCAAGGTGGAGCTGGCAGGAGGGAGGAGCCCAACAAAGCCGGTGGGACGGAGAGACGAGGTGCAACCAGAGGAGCGGAGTCCTGAGGCAATGGCGGGTCGACGCCCGACCGCTGGGTCAATGGGCCGAGGCT
This sequence comes from Spinibarbus caldwelli, assembly GCA_039654775.1. Taxonomy (NCBI): domain Eukaryota; kingdom Metazoa; phylum Chordata; class Actinopteri; order Cypriniformes; family Cyprinidae; genus Spinibarbus; species Spinibarbus caldwelli. The sequence continues at coordinate 29,136,402 of CM077260.1, forward strand.
GAGTCCGGGCCTCGAAGGCTGGAGGCGAAGGTAAGGGACTCTCCAGCCATGGCGACGATGGAGGATGGCAGAGCCATGGAGCTCGCACAGCAGAGATGGTGGGCTGAGGGCGAGCAGAGGGGCTGCCAGATAACAGCAGTGGATGAGGCAGGAGCGGGCGGGTGGGTGGGCACTCATGAGCCTCCAGACTCTCAGGGCTGCCCTCCGGGCTCAAAGTCAGCTCCTGGCTGGACTTGGGGACTGAGTCTCTCTCATGGCTGGACTGGGAAACGGGAGCCCACTCTGGACTCAGGGTTCGTACGGGTGCTTGAAATACTTGAAAATGCTTGAATTTTAACATAGTGTTTTCAAGGTTTGAAAAGTGCTTGAATTTTGGATTAAGTGCTTGAAACTGCTTGAAATTGCAGTTGCATTGGTTTTGTAATAATTTGCTTTATTACTGAATAATGTTAGTTCACTTTCTAGACAAAATGCTTTTTGCATAAAATGAAAACAGCTCCGCTCAACCATAGACTGTAAAAAAAAAAAGAAAAAAAGTTGGCTCGAGCGTGTGGCTAATGGCTATAATGTGATCTGTCTGTCTTTATTGACGCGTGCCCTCTGATGGAGCAGAGCGGGAGATAAAAACATGTCGGAAGGTTGCTGCTTCAGTCAACGTTAGCTTGAAAACGACAAACACAAATTATGGTTAAAATAATGTAAAGTCTCCTGTAAAGTCTGCTTTTTTATGGGAGAGTCTGCACTTTCAAGCCGTGTAAAAGGTAAGCAAAAATGCCCATGCTCAGTTAAACTATGTTAAGACTGTCACGATTAAAGTGAAATAATAAAATAAACATTTCAAAGTCAAAACGCAGCGTGGGTGTTTTTATATTAATTCATCTCTGAAGTGAACCGACTGCCTTGAGAGAAGTTTCAATGGCATTATCGTTTCATCTCACTGTCATATAATGTCTGATAAAGTAGCTTTTGTAAGCCAGCGCTGCTTTGTGTACAGCCGTTACCTGGGAAACCGCTGTATTCATGCCGTTCCAAAAGCGTCACCTAGTGGCAGACAAAACCTCATATTTTAGCCTTTAAACTATTTTTAAGGGAAAAAAAAGAAAGAAAAGGGATTAGTCGAAAGTGTAAAGAATTATTTTAATTTAAAGCACACACATCTTACTGTCTAAATTTTTTTAGATTTTTGAAGGCACATTAGCTTTTTGTTCTGAACAAAAACAGCAGACAGGCTTATTGAAAATTAAAATTCTTTATACTTTTGACTTGTTCCTTCTTTATTTTTTAAAAATATATTTTAAAGGCTGAAGCTTGTCAATTTGAGGTTTGTCACTTTATACAACTCTTTCTATTTGTGAAAATCTGTATCTGTATTTTATGGTTCAATATGTTAAAATAGACATTGCCCTACCCCACTCATACAGTATTTATTTTATTTTTGCAGGGTAAAAATGCTTTAAATATTATTTTAAAAATCCTGCAGATACCCTGTAAATTCTTTCTTTCTTTTTTTTTTATTTTATAACTTATATACTGTATGTTGGCTATTATATTATATTATGCAATGCTATATTCTATCCAGACCGGTGGTTTTTAATAACAAAATAACATCTGATTTAAAGTGAAAAACTCAAGTGTGAAGAGAATGTGGCTCTAATGTTGAACCTGCCAACTCTCGTGTTCTCGTGTTCTCTGGCAAATGCTAGTCGAGCTGCATGATGCTGGGCTGTGAGTACAGGTCCCACTACAGGAGATCAGGCCCTCATGCCACCCTCATGGAGTATAAGAGTTTGGTCAGAAACATACACACCAGTCGCCTGCTGGAGCTCATTTTGGAGGTCTCTGGCAGTGCTCCTCCCGTTCCTCCTTGCACAAAGGAACAGATAGCCATCCTGCTGCTGGGTTGTCACCTTCCTCAACCCTTTCCAGCTCTCCTCATGTAACGGCCTGCTATCTCCTCCATGCTCTTGAAACTGTGCCGTGAGACACACCAAACTTCCTTGCGACGGCACATATCTGTGATTGGGCTGCAGATACTGCCTCATGCTCCAAATAAAGAGAAGGACCCTAACAAAACCACCTGAAAAACCATTGCGTTTTAGGGAGTTGTCTAAAAGGCTAGAGAGGTTTTTGCCTCTCTAGTGCACCTGTTGTTGCTTTGCACCAAAGCAGATGAAACTGATTCACAATTACTTCTCCTACCTGCAGTATAACCCATGAGGGGCGAGATCCAATTGCTGGTCGGGAGAGTTTAATTACCTCTCATTACTGAAAACCAGATTGTATGAAAATGTACAAATGAGATACGAGTTAGTTACCACCAAAACGTAAAATCGTTACAAACTGCCATGAGATTGTGTTGGTAAAACTACTCTTTTAAGTCCACTAGACACTCTGCAGACTAATTAGTTATGAAAATATGGAGCTACACACATCCCACATTCATTAAATTTACCTTTAAAATGTACTTTTTTCATTGTACAGTGGTGGGCAAAATTGTTAGAACACGGCACATTTAAGAGGTTTCAGTTGTTTTTGTTGAATTGGCCATTACAATAAAACAAACTATTGCCGGAACAACCTGCGACAGAAGGAATCTGCTGAACATTGAAAATGATGGACTGACCCCCTCAAAGTCCAGACCTCAAACCCATCGAGCAAATTTGGGGTGAGTTGGAAAATGAACTGGACAGATCTATTGTACATTCAAACGAAAGCCTTTAGCTTGAGTTGCAGAAGGCATGGGACTCACTTCATCTGATTTACAGTATGTTGTGCTCAGAGCAACCATCTGCATGTTTCATGAACATTATGAAATGAACCCTAGTAAAAAAGTAATACATTTAAAATGCATTTATTTCATACTAAGTGTAGTTCAAATCTATTAGCATATTTACTGACAGATAACTTGAAACTTTACTTGGCATATTATTTGTGCACAATGCACTTTTCTTAATATGAAGTCTAAAATGTGTTTTAATGTCACTATTGATGAGGATTGTATGATTTTTGAATAATATCAGACTTTAGATGCAAAATATTTAAAGTGTACCTGAAGTATACTTGCTATAGTTTCACTTTAGCCCAATCAAATTTACTAAGTATATCTTTAGTCGTACTTCAGCACTACCTCCGCACAATTACAGTGCATTAAGTACAAAATTCCAATTTAGCAGACTTTAAGTATACCAGTTTAGTATACTAAAATTGCAGTTGCAGGACATTTTATTAAGTACATAAATATAAAAATGTATTTGTAGTATACTTAGCTTGAAATAAATGTATTTAAAATACATGTAAGTATACTTATTTTTCACTAGGGAAACCATGCCGCATAAAAAAGGTCAATATTTTCAGATCTGTCAGGTGTTCTAACAATTTTGGCCACCACTGTACATAGAAACTACAAACTGGAGATTTTTCTGTTAAAATGACCTAAAAACCTGCAGTGTACAGTCTGAAATGCCACAATAGAGTTTTTAGCTTTTACACACGATTGATGAGGTTTAGCTTCTGATGGCAGTGCACCTGTGTGGGTGTTTACAGGCAGCGACATGCAACATTATTCTCATTTGACTGCCACTGTAGCGTCCAGAAATGAGGAAGCTCTGGTCGTGCAGGGTGAGTTTGTGCGAAAGATCCAAACATTGTATGTTCCAGCAGGAAGTTGCCTTTTTTAAAATACTTCTGGACCAGCTTCCTTCTAGTCAAATTTTCAAATAAACAATTCTAAAAATAAACAGAGCTGTATCAAAGGGCAATGGTCTTGTGCCCTGCTTTGACCAGCTGGCAAACTGAAATGTGTTACTCAAATTAAACAGAAACAATTACAGCCTGCAGTATAGCTATAAACTGTCTGATGTTAACTGTACTATGTCGGGAAAATGACAAGGAAATGTGCCAGCCAAAGCAATTACCAGTTTTATGATGTAAAATTCAGCTGTTAAGATTTGATTCACATGAACTAAAACTAAACATGAATGTTCACCTGTAAACTTAACCCACAGACAGGGTGCAGTTTGAACAAAGAATTACAGCTAAAAATGTATAAATTTGCCACTAATTTGTCAAAACATAATTGCCATGAGAGTGTGTTGGTGTAATCTTTGTTTCTAGGTTTCTAGGATCTAATTATCCTGGGATTTATGGTAAAAATCAGTGATCTATATAATGTTAGGTAACACTTTAGTATTCTCACTATTAACTAGATGCTTTATTAACAGGACTATTATTAACATATTGGCTGTTTATTAGTGCTTCTAAAGCACATATTCTGCATGACCATATTCTACATCCCTAATCCTACCCAATACTTGAACTTAACAACTACCGCACTAACTATTAATAAGCAGAGGAGGACAGTAAATAAGTACATTTACTTGAGTATTGTACTTAATTATACTTTTTGAGTATCTGTACTTTACTTGAGTATTAATTTTTCTGGAAACTTATGACTTTAACTTCACTGCATTTGAAAGACAAATATTGTACTTTTCACTTCACTACATTTCTATCAAGGTCCTCGAAGTAGAACGTCGTTAGCAGCTTTGAAAGTCAGTGGGTGATTTTTTTCTTCTCTAAAACGTGACTTTCTTTTTTTCTCAGACAGTTTATCAGTAATCACTCTTGTAGAGCTATATGAAGTGATTTCCCAGCATTTTTGGACACAATATAACCTATAAAGCCACAGAACTGTTGTGCATCTCCTAATAAAACACAAAAGGTGTTGGACTTGAAGCAGCACTGCACAGACCGTTCTGTGTGTGATATCAAAGTACCGCGAGAGCGATTAGACAGCATTTCTGAAATTTTTGTTTTGATGTCAAATAAATCTTGCTGTTTTGCTTTTTTGTTAAAGCAGTGATGCTGTTGTAAAGTTCTACAGCTACAGTTGTGTTGCTGGGTTTTAAAGCAGGTTTGATTTTTATATATATATATATTTTCTTCCTTATCACTCTGGGTGTTACATTTTTTATTTATTTATTTATTTATTTTTCCCCCCCATAGGTTTTTAACATTCTAAAAGCTCTTTATTCCAAAGATACTACAAGCTAGTCAGTGTATTCAGTAGGTGTAATGTATTGTAAGTTGCTTCAGAGGTATTGCAAGTATTACATACAGCAATAATAAAACAGTGCATTGACATAAAATAATTAATTTACTTTTAGTACTTAAGTACTTTTAAAAGTAAGTACTTCTGTACTTTTACATAAGTAAAAATTTGCCTTTACAACTTTCACATGTAATGGAGTAATATTTGACCAGCAGTATCTGTACTTTCACTCAAATAATGGAGTTGTTTACTTTGTCCGCCTCTGTTAATAAGCAGCAAATTAGGAGTTTATTTGAGTCAAAAATCATAGTTAATGGTTTGTTAATAGCGAGAATTAGACATTACAATAAAGTGTGACCTAATGTTCTCTATTATAGATCAGTGGTAAGAACCTAGTTTTGATTCTTACATTTACTCACTGAATGCTTGATTTTGAACCCTTGAATAGCAGGAATAGCGTTCTTCTGCTTTGACATGTTTATGTTTCTGCAAAACACAAGGTGAGTTATTTGCATCACAGATGGTAGCGTGGAGGGGCGCAAGATTAATTAAACACAGTATCTTGCCAAGCAGATGAGACGTTTGTCATGTTGTTACAGCAACAGGGACCTCTGTTGATATTGTAGTCATGGCAGCCAGTGTCACATGCCTGCCCTGTCACAGTAAAGAAGCAGAAATCAGGTTTTACTGTCCAGCTGATTGGATGCATCTGAGAGCATCATAGCCTGGTGTTAAGCTACACTGCATATGCCACAGAAAAAAAAAAAAGATGTTGTTCATTTCCATTTATTCGTTTACAAAACATTTTACCCTAAAATGAGGAATACAATTCATACTATTTTTCTGTTAAAAAATATTTAAATATTAATTGTAATCATTTCAATATTTCAAAACAGTTAGAATATTAATATAATAAATAATCATTCAATATAATCAAATAATCAGTCATTTTCTGTTATTTGGGGTTTTATTTTTTATTTACTTATTATTTATTTTTTTAAACAGGCCAGAAGTTATTCATATGTCATTATTTACTGAAAATCTTGCCCTACCTCATAACTCTCAATTTTCGCTTGTATAGTATAAATTTGATGTTTGATGCAGTGAAAGAAGATGTTTTTTTTTTTTTTTTTTTTTTTTTTTTTTTGCTTCTGCATTCTTAAGATTTGTAAATGTAAATCAGCTGGGTGGGACAAGTTTCTGAATATTGAATTAGTGTTAATATGTCAATGTGGGCGGTCAGATGTTGATGATCTTATGACATCACATTCTTGAAGATTAGCATCCTTGATAGTTTAGACTAGGGGAAAATTTGCATTGCGAATGTGCAAAAAAAAAAGTAGAAATGCACAGTCGCCTGTGAGGGCTAAGTTTAGGTGTAGGGTAGGTGTAGGGCAATAGCATATACAGTTTGTACAGTATAAAAACCATTACGCCTATGGGATGTCCCCACTTTTCACAAAAACAAATGTGTGTGTGTGTGTGTGTGTGTATGTGTTTGTATTTGTGTGTCAGAGGTAAGCAGGCTTAGTTAAATTATAGAGTACAGTCATAAGGCTACTTTGTCTGAGTAAAAGTCCTTTCTGTCACTTTTAAACAATTTAATGCATCCATGCTGCTGAATAATAATAATACATCATATTGACTCCAAACTTTTAAGCAGTAGTGTATATATTAAAAATATAAAAGACAGAGGCATATGCTAGCAATGGCCTGATCTGAACTGTGGACCAGATCACATGAAGGCCAGTCATGGGTTACTCATAAGGCATCAGTGTAGCCCACCCGTGCACTACACACACACACACATGCACACACACACACACGCACGCACACGCACACGCACACGCACACACACACACACACACACACACACACACACACACACACACACACACACACACACACACACACACACACACACACACACGTTAGCTATCAAATAGGAACATTCCATAGACTTCTATTGTTTTTATATACAGCTAGTTATAAATAATGTCCACATATTTACAGTTTTAAAAATCTTTGTGTAGTTTATTTTTAGACGGTTTTTACAAATGAGGATGTCCCACAATAGAGGTTTTGTCAGATGTAGCTCATTTTAGGGAACATATTTGCCACCAAAATATGGTTAAGTACACACACATTAAAAACCTGAAAAAAGAATAACTTCTAATCTTCACTCATTACTCAAGACAAGAACACACACAGCTCTACCCTAAAACCAAACACACATTCACACAGGAGTATTTGGAATGCATAAAACCATCTTAAGCAAGCATGCAATGTGTGTGTGTGGGGGGGTGGGTGGGTGTGTGTGCGTGTATGTGTGTGTGTTAGGATTGCTATACAGAATTAAAATTTGCCTATTTAAAGAACATTGGGTGTGAATAGAAACTTCAAACATGGATATAAATACAAGTTTGTGTGTGTGTGTGTGTGTGTGTGTGTGTGTATTTGAAATGAATATGATAAACCACATTACGCTGAAGACGCACCAGCACATGCGGTGTAATGCGAGTACACTCAAGGTCACACTGAAAGCTCTATGTGTGAAGCGCTGATGTGTTGATATTATGCTGTTTGATGGCTTCCTGTGATTGTTTGGCTGAAGTTTGGACCTTCGGTCATTGCATTCTGTCATTATACCACACTAAAACAATCACTAACCCTAAGTATGAACAAGTCAAGTCAAGTCACCTTTATTTACAGGTGCATCTCAATAAATTAGAATGTCGTGGAAAAGTTCATTTATTTCAGTAATTCAATTCAAATTGTGAAACTCGTGTATTAAATAAATTCAATGCACACAGACTGAAGTAGTTTAAGTCTTTGGTTCTTTTAATTGTGATGATTTTGGCTCACATTTAACAAAAACCCACCAATTCACTATCTCTACAAATTAGAATACTTCATAAGACCAATAATAAAAAACATTTTTAGTGAATTGTTGGCCTTCTGGAAAGTATGTTCATTTACTGTATATGTATTCAATACTTGGTAGGGGCTGCTTTTGCTTTAATTACTGCTTCAATTCAGCGTGGCATGGAGGTGATCAGTTTGTGGCGCTGCTGAGGTGGTATGGAAGCCCAGGTTTCTTTGACAGTGGCCTTCAGCTCATCTGCATTTTTTGGTCTCTTGTTTCTCATTTTCCTCTTGACAATACCCCATAGATTGTCTATGGGGTTCAGGTCTGGTGAGTTTGCTGGCCAGTCAAGCACACCAACACCATGGTCATTTAACCAACTTTTGGTGCTTTTGGCAGTGTGGGCAGGTGCCAAATCCTGCTGGAAAATGAAATCAGCATCTTTAAAAAGCTGGTCAGCAGAAGGAAGCATGATGTGCTCCAAAATTTCTTGGTAAACGGGGTGCAGTGACTTTGGTTTTCAAAAAACACAATGGACCAACACCAGCAGATGACATTGCACCTCAAATCATCACAGACTGTGGAAACTTAACACTGGACTTCAAGCAACTTGGGCTATGAGCTTCTCCACCCTTCCTCCAGACTCTAGGACCTTGGATTCCAAATGAAATACAAAACTTGCTCTCATCTGAAAAGAGGACTTTGGACCACTGGGCAACAGTCAGTTCTTCTTCTCCTTTAGCCCAGGTAAGATGCCTCTGACGTTGTCTGTGGTTCAGGAGTGGCTTAACAAGAGGAATACGACAACTGTAGCCAAATTCCTTGACACATCTGTGTGTGGTGGCTCTTGATGCCTTGACCCCAGCCTCAGTCCATTCCTTGTGAAGTTCACCCAAATTCTTGAATCGATTTTGCTTGACAATCCTCATAAGGCTGTGGTTCTCTCGGTTGGTTGTGCATCTTTTTCTTCCACACTTTTTCCTTCCACTCAACTTTCTGTTAACATGCTTGGATACAGCACTCTGTGAACAGCCAGCTTCTTTGGCAATGAATGTTTGTGACTTACCCTCCTTGTGAAGGGTGTCAATGATTGTCTTCTGGACAGCTGTCAGATCAGCAGTCTTCCCCATGATTGTGTAGCCTAGTGAACCAAACAGAGACCATTTTGAAGGCTCAGGAAACCTTTGCAGGTGTTTTGAGTTGATTAGCTGATTGGCATGTCACCATATTCTGATTTGTTGAGATAGTGAATTGGTGGGTTTTTGTTAAATGTGAGCCAAAATCATCACAGTTAAAATAACCAAAGCCTTAAACTACTTCAGTCTGTGTGCATTGAATTTATTTAATACACGAGTTTCACAATTTGAGTTGAATTACTGAAATAAATAAACTTTTCCACGACATTCTAATTTATTGAGATGCACCTGTATATAGCGCTTTTAACAATACAGATTGTGTCAAAGCACTTAACAGTATCAAATTGGAGGATAGAGTGTCAGTAATGTATAATAATAAGATTAAACACTCAATTTTCAGCTAAAGGCATTTCGTTATTGAGTTCAGAGATGTCATTGTCTAGCTCAGTTTAGTTTAAATAGTATCTATGAAATCAAATTGATGATAATCGTTAGAAATTGAGTGTCCTATTATAACAATAGTAATAGTGATGCTTGCCTCAGCACCAACAAACATTCTCACTGGTCATGTGAGTGTTGTTGTTGAGGAACTTGGGGGTTGGGGTGGGGGTGTGTGTGTCTGTGTGTGTGTGTGTGTGTGTGTGTGGGTGTGCGTGTGTGCGTGTGTGTGTGTGTGTGTGTGTGTGTGTGTGTGCGTGTGTGTGTGTGTGTGTGTGTGTGTGTGTGTGTGTAGTGCACGAGTGGGCTACACTGATGCCTTATGAGTAACCCATGACTGGCCTTCATGTGATCTGGTCCACAGTTCAGATCACGCCGTTGCTAGCATATGCCTCTGTCTTTTAAATTTTTAATTTATACACTACTGCTTAAAAGTTTGGGGTCAATGTGATGTATTATTATTATTATTATAATAATAATACATTAATAATAATAATAATACATTAATAATAATAAACCATTAGTCGTGGCCTAATGGTTAGGGAGTTGGGCTTGTAACCTGAAGGTTGCCGGTTCGATTCTCGCACCGGCAGGAATTGAAGGTGGGGATTGTGAATGAACAGCACTCTCTCTGCCTTCGATACCATGACTGAGGTGCCCTTGAGCAAGGCACCGAACCCCCAATTGCTCCCCGGGCGCTGGAGCAATGGCTGCCCACTGCTCCGGGTGTGTGTTCACGGTGTGTGTGTGTGTGTGCGTTTGTTCACTATTCACTGCTGTGTGTGTGCACTTGGATGGGTTAAATGCAGAGCACCAATTTCGAGTATGGGTCACCATACTTGACAAAAAAAAAAAAAAAAAAAAAAAAAAAAAATATTATTATTATTATTATTATTATTCAGCAGCATGGATGCATTAAATTGTTTAAAAGTGACAGAAAGGGCTTTTACAGTACATTGTTACACAAATGTAAAAAAAAAAAAAAAAAAAAAAAAGATTTCAGAATAATGTAGTTAGAGTGTGAGCATTAAGATGTGTGGGTTTTCTGAGGGACGGTCCTACCAGCGCATAAAGAGCCATTGTTTTCTGCTTTATCAGCACGGCCTTGTGACTGCGCTGGACACACACACAAACACACACACACACTTGTGAAGGACTGAGTCCAGCCCTGTAGGCTAGCACACATTTTACCTTGTTGATGCAAAAATTAAACATTAATGCCTGAAAATAAGGTTGTTCTTTTACAGCATGTTAAAGTGTGTGAAATCTATTAAACACAGGGCCTGTGGGATTATCACTCAATGATAACAGATTTGTTCAGCTCTACAGTTGTTGTATTTGGCAGCAAGTGTAAAAAGAATGACAATATGTGCCCGTAATTATTATACTGTATATTGTACAGTATTGTGCCTGCATTTGTGTGGACTACTGTTATGGTATTTGTGTGTGTGTGTGTGTGTGTGTGTGTGTGTGTGTGTTTGTGTGTGTGTGTGTGTGTGTGTGTGTGTGTGTGTGTTACACTTAATTTTTTACGATTAACGTCAATTTTATTTCATAGATACTATTTAAACTAAACTGAGCTAGACAATGACATCTCTGAATTCAATAATGAAATGCCTTTAACTGAAAATTGAGTGTTTAATCTTATTATTATACATTACTGACACTCTATCCTCCAATTTGATACTGTTAAGTGCTTTGACACAATCTGTATTGTTAAAAGCGCTATATAAATAAAGGTGACTTGACTTGACTTGACTTGTGTGTGTGTTTAACAGCATCTAGGCACCATTCACTTATATATGGGAAAAGTGCAGCATGAATATCCTTCTTATCATCTCCTTTTTGGTCTACATAACATAAGAAAGAACATTTTATAGTGAAATATTCCTTTTCTCTCCAGAAAATATTCTTCTCTCTTGTTGTTTGTTTTTTGCAGCTGAAAAAACCATGCTAATGGTCCTTTCGAAAATGCCTCAAATGTTAAATCGCCAATCTCACACCAGCTGCAGACTGAGGGCATAATCATTATGCGTTGTGTCAGTGTGTATGTAGTTATTCTGATGATAATAGCTCTCTTTTTCTCTCTCAGTTAACGAGTACCTGTTCATGGTCCAGGCCCGTGGGATCCAGATCCGTGAGAATGTGAAGAATATGGGAGTTCAGGTTCTTGAGCAGATGGTCCGCAGTGCCTACAACGTCAGTGGCACAGGTACGAAACGTTACGAAGAACAGAGACCAGACCACTAATCCTGCTTCCTACAAAACATCCTGTCAGTGGCCATGACATTTCCTCAGGAAGTGAAGGCATTACATTCTTCTGAGGCCCACTGAAAACAGCACGGTTTCGTTGGAAGACTCTTTAGCTAATAACTTTAACATGCTTTGCAACACTGACTTAGTGAAAATCTTTAATAAGATGTATATAAACATTTTTGCATTGTGTTTTTGAATGTACACTAGTAAACGTGTAACTACAAAACCAAAAGAGGGAGTTTTCATGGAAAACCCCAAACATCTCTGCAAAGTCCAGGGTGGGATTACACCAGGGTTTATGAAGTATGTGGTCTCACAGAGAAGAAAAAAAAAAATCAATAAATAAAAGCAAAAAAAAAGGAACTGCTGGGTCTCGTGAAAATAGTTGGGATGTTTGTAATGTATTGCTGTATTAATGTGTGATTCTCTTATTTTATAGACTATACATATGAGTTTAACTTAAGTGAGACAGATGTTCCCACCACTCCTTACCTGCCAGAGGGCTTCACGTACATGCCTGATCAGGTCTGCCCGGAGAAACTGCCCTCCATGAGTAAGTGCCGGAACTTAATATTTCTTTTGGTACTTTTGAGGAAACGCTTCAGAAGCACTATATGACTAATTCAGTGAAAGAGCTGTTAAAGCTCCTAAGAGTCATTTCCTTATTGAATCAGGCTGCACTTTGAGTTTGTTGATGAAAGAATGCATACATTGACAAAACCAGATAATCATCTTATCTCACCCTGAAGGGGGTTATTTTAAAATAACGAACTGATATTAAATATTAAATGGCTACCAAATAAAAAATAAATGTACTTGAAGTTTTTGAAACTGGTTTTGGAATAGAGCTGTGCAGCTTTGTTTCTGGTGGCGTTAGCTGTAATTACAATGAATGTGCTTACAAAGCTCACATAAATACTGGTATGATCGACGGCAGTTGTTCTAACGATATGCATGTTCTCTCTTCCTGTCTGTCAGAGGGCAAGATGAAGGTGAACATGAGTGAGATCGCTCTAAACGAGGTGGAGAGACTACTCAAGAAGGCAGATCCAAGTTTGTCCCTCGGGGGCCACTGGAAACCTCACGACTGTCTCCCACGCTGGAAGGTTCGTCATAAAAACTGAAGCTATCTCTTACCTGTTTCTTCTTTTTTTTTTTTTTTTTTTTTTTTTTTTGTGGTTGTGGTCTGAGGTACAGAAAGTTTGCTTCACAAAAAGCTATGTTGCAATATGGGTTGAGTCTAAACTCCTGTTATCCACTTCTCTTTGTATGGTTATAAGCACACTGGGACCCAGTGTTCATAAAAGTTTAAATGCTTCTGTTGAAAACAGTTGTTGCCAAATTAAAATGTTCTGCAAGAAGCAGAAGAATAATTTTCTAATCAAATGTAATTTTGTTAAAATGCGTCAATATAGTAAAACACAAAATGTTATACGTAACCTAACATAAAAAAATCTATTTTCTAAGACAATTTAAAACACATTTGGGACAGTGGAAAGAAGCAGTTTAATCATCTAATCTGAAATTAATCGAACTGTTATCAGTATTTTATTTATTTATTTAAGTATCCATTCATTCCTTTAGCATTTGCGAATTTTAAATCAGATACAACACTGGGACAATCTTTAAAAAACTTCTAATAGAAAGTGTGCTAAAATCATGAAGATATTTACAATATTTGATATTTTCAAAATGTCAAAAAAAAAAGAACATCAAACATATCTTTAAATATTCAATATTTATCACCTAGCCCTGACACACACATACAAATACATCTTAGATATTGTAGCAGTAATAGAAATGTTGTAAAATGCTGAACTTTGGGGATCTTTGACACTGAGATCTGATATTTCTTAATTTTTTTGCGATCATTTTCCTATGTTCATGTGTTTTAGGTGGCCATCTTGGTTCCTTTCCGTAATCGCCATGAGCACCTTCCCATACTTTTCCGACATCTGATCCCAGTGCTTCAGAGGCAGAGACTGCAGTTCGGCTTCTACGTCATTGAACAGGTCAGAAAAAGAAAGCTGTCACACTGTACAACCTTGTGTGGTTCAAGTATCCAAATTCTTTTTACAGCAACTGTAAAAATATGTATACTGCAAAAACTGTTTGTGTAGTATGGTAGTATGCTATTCTGATCCAGAATATCTGTCACACCATTTGTCAAAATATTCTAAATTGTCCCACTGAAACACAGCAGAACATAAGATTGGTTTTACAAATGATTTATGCACTACACATTACAATTAATTCAGCTCAACTTCTGTGAATGTGTTACTGCCAGTATCATCAAAGTAGTCCTATTTCATTGTAAAATCTTTTTAAGTAGTGGTAAGAGGTAAAGGAAAGGAAGTTAAATCAATGTTTGTGTGTGTCCACAGGCAGAAAATGAACCGTTCAATCGTGCCATGCTGTTTAATGTCGGTTTCAAAGAGGCCATGAAGGACTTGAACTGGGATTGTGTAATATTTCACGACGTTGACCACATTCTGGAAAATGACCGCAACTACTATGGTTGTGGTGAAATGCCGAGACACTTTGCGGTCAAACTCAACAAGTACTCTTACATGTAAGTTTTCCTAACACGCTGTTTTCTCCACGTGTGATTTTGAAATGTTGTTCGGTCTGTGTATGAATTATGAATGATGTTTGGTTAGTGAATAAACATGCGTATCTCTTTGAATATGCAGGCTTCCATATGAGGAGTTCTTTGGTGGCGTGAGTGGACTCACCGTGGAGCAGTTCAGAAAGATAAATGGCTTTCCCATGCATTCTGGGGCTGGGGAGGGGGAAGACGACGACCTTTGGAACAGGTATGAAGGTGAAATTCTTTAGTGCTGTTAACGGGATTTTGCAACGCAATTATCTCATGGCTTTTCGAAAGAGACACTCCCATAAAAGTGGTCTAGCAGCCAGTTTACTGTAAAAGATGATAATAACACTTCCTGGACTGGACTGGACTATCTGGATCCCACTAAATGTATTGTACTTACTATAAAAGGAGTGATTGCCGACGGACGTTAAAGGTGCACTCAGTAATTTCCCTCAATTAAGATGGATTACACTGAAAAAAATGAGTAGCACTTTTGGAAAACATGATTTTCAAAGCCTAATTTTATTTCACATGGCTACCATTACTCTTAAAAAGAAGTAGACTTTAATTTCATTTTATTGTATACTACAATCATTTATTGTATTTATAAGTAAACTTGAGTAAAGTTCAAGTATATTTTCTAAGTTTCATGTAGAAAGTATACTAAAATCAATGTACTGTTAGTACAATTGTATTAAACCAACATCATACTTACAGTTTATTTACACTATGGAAGAATTGTCATTAAAATCAACCAAATATTATCCGTCTGTACAAAAAAAAAAAAAAAAGATCAGGTTCAGTTCCACCAATTAAGTTATTCTAGCAAAATGCTGACTTATTACTATAAACTTGAACAATATTATGAGATAGTATGGAAAACGTATGCTATAGTGACACATAGATTACTCTGTCAAAAGAGTAATCAAAACTACAAGCTAAGTAAACTTAGAATATGAAATCATATTTTAAGTATATCTTGATCAAAAGATTAAGTACAAGTATAGGCCAAATAAACTTTTCTGTTAACTTGTCAGTTTACAAGCCAAGTACACTTAAGTATAACTTCACTAAGTATATGTCATATAAAAAGTAGACTAAAAGTATATTCCCTTATTTTTTAGTTTTACAAATTATACAAACAGCCCTGTAGGTAACACTTTAGTATAGGGACCAATTTGCATTATTAACTAGTTGATTATTAGCATGCCTATTACTAGCAGTTTGGCTGTTCGTTAGTACTTACATATTCTGCATGACCATGTTCTGCATCTCTAATCCTACCAGATACCTAAACTTAACAACTACCGCACTAACTATTAATAAGCAGAAAATTAGAAGTTTTTTGAGACAAAAGTCATAGTTAATGGTTAGTTAATAGCGAGAATTGGACCTTAAAAATGTTGCTCAGTCTGATGTTGCATTTACAGTATAGTTTGTATTAGGGCTGCACGATATATCGTTTCAGCATCGATATCGCGATGTGCGCATCCGCGATAGTCACATCGCAGGATGTGCGATGTTTAGTAGGCCTGATCGTTATATTTATACTGATCGTTTTCTTTGCTCACACACAGACACCGTGTCTACTCCGGACGCGACAGCTGCACAGATACCCATTTTTAAATAAATTTAGTAGCAGAGCTACTGCAAGCGATTTTCAGTGCTGGAAATCCATTTATCCTTTGAAACTTCCGCGTCGTCGAGGAGAGCACATCACGGATGTTTAGCAACGGCAGGCGCCAGGAAAGCGCAAGCTCCCGAGCACTTTGGAAAGGAGGAGGAAGTGGCGCGGCGGGAGTTTTCCACGCGTTTGCAGATGCACCATGTGAACGGCCCCAAAGTCTTTCTACACTGGATGCGACAAAGCGACCGTTGCCAATCGTGTCAACTTTGTGTCAGTACGTCATAAATAGAGAGAGGCATATCAGTTTACTGGCGGGATTCGTCGTGTCGCGCCGCATCCAGTGTAGTACGACACATATGCGCGAAACCGTGTCAAAATGCATGTCTCCAAGTATCCTTGTAAAAAAAAAAAAAAAACAGTTGCTTATGTCTTAGGTAAACAATTGAGAAAGAAAGAGGATAACAATAACAGCAGTTTAATGTCTCAGTTGCTTTCGGTGTCATAATCAAACAACAAAACAGAGAAAAATCACTTTTGTAGCTTTAACACAGATTTATTAGATTTAATTTATACAATGAAGACTGTGTTATGCAGTGTTATTTTACATTTTATTATTCAATTTCTGCACCTGAATACTGTTGGACTTGCCTTAAAAATACAAAGCTCTGTTTATTTCATTTGTATCTTTGTTCTATTATATTTATCTATGCTTGTAAATTGTTTATTTCCTATGCTGATTTACTCACCTACAAAATCAATATTTTTTTTTCTCTCCAAATAGAGCTATTCAAGTCATTTGGTGATTTTTTTTTTTTTTTTTTTTTTTTTTCATATCGCAATATATATCGCAGAAAAACAAAATATCGCAATGTGAGTTTTTTCCAATATCGTGCAGCCCTAGTTTGTATTATAAATAGTAAAATAATTTAAATAGTCCTTCACTTTTTGCAGTGACTTGGAACATAGTTGACACTATGTGTTTTTCCAGGGTTCAGTTTGCTGGCTATAAAGTAAGTCGACCTCATGGAGACACTGGTCGTTATATGTCTATACCACACCACCACCGAGGGAAGTCCAGTTCCTGGGCAGGTACGATAACAACAGCCCTCTCTAAATATTTCTTTTGTCATATTCCATATGACATCCTGAGCGCATGCGGTCGACATTGAATTGTTGGGTAATAGAATGCAATGGATCTTACATAAACAATTATTATGCAAATTGTTGCATTGAACTGAATTTCATGGAAAAGGCCCAGTCTTTTGTAAGATTTCCATTCTTGTGTAAATTATTGAACTAAATGAAACTGTTAGCGTAAAATGACCATATTTTAGATCCCTTAATCCTGCACCATACCTTAACATAACAACTACCATACTAACTATTAATGAGCAGAAAATTAGGAGTTTATTGAGGGAAAACTTGTAGTTAATAGTGAGACCCAAAACTAAAGTGTGACCAAATTTGTCCTAATAGTTTTACAGACATTCATTCTGCTCATGCTTTTTTTTAATGGTTTACATTTAAATTTCATTACAATTACATTATAATTAGTTCTGCTTGTGTTTCATTATTGGGCTAAAGCCAAGGCCGAATAAGTTTTTGACAGGCTGCTGAAAACACATTTTCTC
Organism: Spinibarbus caldwelli; assembly: GCA_039654775.1. NCBI lineage: Eukaryota > Metazoa > Chordata > Actinopteri > Cypriniformes > Cyprinidae > Spinibarbus > Spinibarbus caldwelli. Next base: position 29,154,002 of record CM077260.1, read on the forward strand.
CTTTTGTTTTTCAGATACAAGTTACTCCGTAGATCCAAGGAGAGACAGAGCCTGGATGGTCTGAATAACTTGAATTACTCCCCTCTAGTGTCCCGGAAGAGTCTGTACACTAATGTGTCAGTGACGCTTAGTCGAGAGCTGGCCCCTGTCGCTGATTACTGACACCACACAAGGGACGGGCAAGACAGACCCACGCCACATGCTACACCATTTTTATAAGTTATTTTTTAGGAAGTGTGGAGGGGATTCCTTAAATCTGTAATGCACAGAGCATTTTTATTTTATTTTTAAATGTATTTTATTTTATTATTATAATTATTATGATTTGCCTTTTCTACATTATGTTTTAAGCTAATTTTACCACAGTTTTTTTTTTTTTTTTTTCTTTGTCACTCATCCACTGACCTTCTGTTATGTGAATGGATCCATTCTTGAATCCATAACCCCAACTGTTGGTTTACCCTCGTCGGACCATTCCGATCCGACATGTGGTGTGTGTCTTCTAATCAGACTTCGCCTGGGGGTGAAGTCGCATGTTTACAGCATGAATGAGAAAAGCTATTGAACAAGTTAATGACAATTATGCTAAACGACTTCAGAATAGCCATTGTAGGAGTTGAGGGATATGCCCTTTTCTCTGCCAGAAACAAACACAGCTGGTTCTGTGTGTTATGTAAACCAATAAATGCAGATTAAAATATTTATTAAATATAGAATAAGTAAGCATGCACTGATACTTATGGTAGATGCTTCTAACATCACGGGTTTAAGTGTGAGTATTCACTCATGAAACGAACACCCTCGATCATTTTAGCTGTACAGTACAAACATGCTCATTTACAACAATGCATACCGTTCAACACAAAGAGTTTTCTCAACATTAGCATGACCCCATGAAATGGCTTGACAAGCACAGTTTCCTTTCCTGTGTTCATGTATCTTCTGCTAAAACAGGAAGTTGAAAGTGACGTGACATGTGGCAAAGCCACATGCTTTGGGTTACCCATACTCGGAATTTGTGCTCTGCATTTAACCCACCCAAAGTGCACACACACACACCGTGAACACACACCCGGAGCAGTGGGCAGCCATTTATGGCGCCTGCGGAGCAGTTGAGGGTTCGGTACCTTGCTCAAGGGCACCTCAGTCATGGTATTGAAGGTGGAGAGAGCGCTGTACATTCACTCCCCCCAGACTCGAACTCAGGTCCGTAACCCATTTGTCTTGGGTTACGAGTCTGACTCTCTAACCATTAGGCCACGACTTCCCACGAAAAGTTGGGCCATTTCAAAGGGCTTGTACCTTTTGTAAATGGCCAGTGGCTTTTAGTTTATGATTTGCTATTTGCTATTTCTAATCAGGGGCAGGCGGTATTGAGAGGGGGACATTCTATTGAGTTAAAATTTGCCCAGAAGAAATTTTGGCCTCATCTATATTTATGGGCTGTTTTCCGTGAAGAGAAATTCTCATTTGTACAGTAACTGCTAAAGTGAGTTTTCTCAACTCTTAGGAGTACACCAGCACATCAGACCTAAAAGGCCACAAAACGAGGTCTTAAGAGCCATATACAAACCACCGCAATGCCAGCAAAATGCCTCGGTCTGAACGCTCACGCATTTTTGCTCCGTTCACTGGGATATGTGTCATTGGAACTAGATTAGGACCAGCTGACTTATTAGTTTTGAGATTTGTCAAGCTGTATTTATGTGGGTCTGCTGGTCGTTTAAAACACTGGATTGTCTGTCGAACAAACATTCTGTTGTTTGTGCTTACAGAGGGGTTTATTCTATTAGTTCCTGCTTACGTTGTGTAGATATTATGAGAGTGTTTCCCATGCACTGCCCTTCACAGTCAAATCGACATGCATTGCATTTTGAGCAATCTGCTGTTGCCTCTCTGCGTGTGTAGTCACCTCACGTCTGATGACATGTGAATGGGCTATAAAACGCTATTGAGTTTTACTAGAGCCAATATTTGACACTGTTTAATTCCAAGTGTTATTGCCAGGTAATCTCTTGAACTGAATTCGGCCAAACAGACTGAGCAACTCTATTAGACACTTTGGGCCTCATTTGTAAAACCACTTGCATTTAACAACTTGCGTTCAAGAAATACGTAGAAGCGTAGAACACATGCAAATAATATAGAGATAGTTTACATTCGTGAAAGCAGACTGAATTTCTGTCGTCATTCATAAAAACATTATTGCGCAATTTGTTTCATTTAAATGAATGTGACTTATTTTATGAACAACTCGCACAGACATTGGTTCTGCTTGTGTTTTATAATATCCTGAGATACAATGTCCATGTCAGTCATTTATGAACCATAAACGAGGCCCTTTGCTTTCATTCCACTGTAATAGCACATTATCATTACACGCGTTCATGTCGTTTAGAGACCTTAGAGGCTTCGTAATGCGTATTTGTGAGCATATTCGTGTGCATTCATCAAATCACAGAGGCTGGACCTCGTATTTATTCATTCTTTCATGAACATTTGTTTTTTTTATTAGTTTTAGTTCATTTTTACATATTTCTATCTTGTTTTACTGTAAATGTTATTCTGAGGGAAACAGATCAAGAGAGATAACTGTGATGTAAAAACAAGCACTGAAATATGTTTCTTATCGCATACAATGTGAGGCTGATCTTGGGAAGAGAGTCTTTGCTGTTAAACTCAATGGACGGCTGTTTCGTATGATGACACGAGAGAAAGTTAGAGAGACGGTTCTTGAGCACCCAGTGAACGTATCCTGCCCTGATAACCAATGGTGCTGACCTCACAGACATTAGTACTGTGCGGTCGTGGTCCATTTGTCTTGTAACAGATAATTAGACAGGATTGAATCTAATTACACTCTTGCCTCATTGACCATCTCGGCAGAATAATCTATCCGTGTAGCAGGTAAATTGTATTTAGCTGGATGTACGCTCAAGCAGATCTTTCTAATGTTTGATTCTCTCTGTGTTTGACGCTCATGGAGTTTTGCGCCAATGTTTGGGGTCCTTTTTGTCCGTTTAACAGTTAGCGATTAATACTCTCACACTGTGTCCAAATCCAATGCAACATGACAAGATCCCAGCATGATGCCACAAACCAAGTGACCAACAAAACAAAATACACTCTACATTGTGTGTCCGTAAAAATTGGGCACATTATAGGACATTAAGGAAATTTTTTTTGTATTTATTTTTTAAGATTTTTTTAAGAATCAAATAAGGATTTGAAAAATTTCAAAAAAGTTTCAGTTCATTCAACAGGATTTTTAGTTTTTTGTTTTGTTTTGTTTTTTGTTTGATTCCTTGCTTCTAAATTATGATCTGTTATGTTTTTTTCCCCACTTTATAAGATTTTGTTTTGTATGTTTTGTTTAAGGAACATGTTTTGGTTTATTTCATAGAATCAAAGTTTCTTGCTCCTGCTGGGTTATTTAACTTACAGATAAAAGAAAATACAATACTGATCTCAAATCAGAGATAAGAGAAAATCCTACTGGTCCTGCCCCATTTTTCTTTATGGGCCCCGTCATTGGCACACTCCAGTCCACTATAATAACCCATTCTGCTCCAGCTGAAATGACAGGGAGGGCCGCAACCCATCCCTTGAACAACTGGCTGCCTTAAAACCTGTTAATTTATTCAATATAATCATGTTTTTATTTTTTATAAGCAAATATATTTAATATGTTAATGTGTTTATTCACTTGTGCATATTGTGTAGTGTGTTTTGGGGGAAAAAAGTCATATAAAGGAACTTCAAAGATTGACTTACTGTTAACAAAGAATTTGGAGCCCTTTAGTCAGACAATGATTTGGTGCCATTAACCTCTCTTTGAATGCCATGAGCTGTATTTTCTATTCACTCCAACATTTGTTTCTTTTTAACCATAAAAAGCCTTAAATACTGTTTTTATGATTATTTGTGATGATGATGATGATGATGATGAAGATGTTCCTTTATGACATTATCATGTATCTTACTAAGATCTTTTGTCGGCCAAACACATTAATTTTCCAAACCTTTGCATCTCGAGATGAAACATTCAACATCATTTGTATAATATCAAGACAACTGAAATATTATGAGAAAATAAGATGCTGTCGTCCATTATAAGGGGATCAGGTCTACTTGAAGTGAAGCCATCTGCCACTCGTACAACACATCTCAGCCTTAGTGTTTTTGTATGAACATATCTTTCAGTAGAGACACTTTCTATGATGAGAGATCTTTTTTTCTATTATCATTGTTGAAATGACTGAAATGCACCAATAAAAGTGACTTTAAGCAATATCTTTTGTTGTTTGGTGTGTTTGAATGCTCAATTAGCTAAAGTGGATAATATTCTAGTGGCAATAAAGTGAATTGCAAAGATTGATGATGCAAAACTGTGAATCATGTTCTGACTGAAAAGTGTGCTTGTGCTATATTTCTTTCATGAATGTGCTATGTTAATTAAAAAAAAAAAAAAAAAAAAAAGTTTTAGTACCTGTAGGCTTATGCTACTCTCAACATAGCCGTTTAAGGAGCAGTTCAGAGATCTGAATTCAGATCTTTATTTTTTTGTGTTATGGTTAAGTGGTTTCGGGAGTCACCATTTAGTTTGGCCTATTTTTATGTAACATTTAGAGCAAAGGTGTCAAACTCAGTTCCTGGAGGGCCGGAACCCTGCAGACCCTAATTAAACACACCTGATCCAGTTAATCAAGTCCTTCAGGCTTATTTGAAAACTACATGGTTTGTGCATTGGAGCAGGGTTGGAACAAAACTCTGCAGGGCTGCGGCCCTCCAGGAACTGAGTTTGACACCTCTGATTTAGAGCATCAAAGGTATAAAACATTGGTTCTTTATATAATATGAATTATGCATTCACTAAAACAAAATTGGGCTATTTTTTATATATATTTATATTTTGGCATGTCGTGGATACACTAATGTGATTTAGGTAAGAATCCATTGCAGTTTTTTTTCTTTATAACATTAGGTTTATAACATCTTTTGCTGTCTAACATAACGCATTTTGCAGTTATCTTCTGTAAATTACCCTTCTCCATTATCAAATATATCTGTTTGATGTTTGTAAGTGTACAGTACGTATGTTTGAGAGCGTCCTACATGAAACGTTTGCAACCAATGTCACAGGATATTCATTAAAAAAAACAACAGGGTCAGGTGTTTGAGGTTGGAAAGTATGAGGGCTTGGTTTTTGAAGCAGTGAAAAGTAGGTACATGTTTTTTCCTTCTTCTTCTGAACAGCAGTGCATGCACTGACTTGTGCCAGTGAAATGTGTTAAGAAGGTACTGTAAATAGTCCATTTTTATTTCATGCTAATGTTTTAACTTGAAATTATGCTGAACTTTTCACACACAGTGTCATCATCCAGTCCCACCTGCCATTTAATCAGATGCTACACTGAAACAGAGAAATCCTTTGAGTCATTCCCTAAAAATAACGCTCCCCATTTTAACAGCATTCAGTTCTCATCTGCTTCTTTTCAACAGACAGCTGCAGAGACTCAAAGAGCTGCAGAAATACAAAGGTCATGATTGTGTCAAACAGTTTTCACTCAGCATGAATGAGTTTGAACGACAGCTCTGAATGGACCTCTTCAGCTGTGCATGGATAAGAAAATGAAACAGCAGTTATATAGCTTCATGGGATGTGGATGTGTACACATATATTTATAATTACTACTGTCAGTCTATTAAAATGTTTAATCTAATTAATTACATGATGTGTCGATTAATTAATCTAATTAATCGCAAAATATTTGACCGTGAAAATACCCACAAAAGATTATTTCAAGCTGTTTTTGTGTTGAATGAGAAAGTATCAAATAGACATAACAGATTGTAGAGTTAGAAAGAAATATTTTATTTGATTCAACATAAAATTTATTAGGCTAAACATAAACATTTAGGCTAAACGGCCTAACATAAACTATGGCACATAAAAGAAGATAATTTGAGAAACATCTCAGTAGTTTTTTTGTTCATGCAATGAAAGTCATTGTAACCAAAACAGCTTTGTTACCAACAGTTTTCAAAATACCTTCTTTTATGTCCCACAAAAGAAAGGTTTGAAATGACATGAGGGTGAGTAAATAATGACAGAATTTTATTTATTTATTCATTTTTTGGGTGAACTATCTCTTTAATTTGGAAGCCCGTTTCCGCCACTGAATAAAAAAAAAAAAAAAAAAAAAAAAGGTTATTGCGATTTTTTTTTTTTTTTTTTTTTTTTTTTTTTTTTTTTTTTTTTTTTTTTTTTTTCTCTCAATTCTGACTTTTTTCACAGAATTGTGAGATATAAACTCGCAATTGTGAGTTATAAAGTCAGAATTACCATTTATAAAGTCAATTGCGAGATAAAAACTCGCAATTCTGACTTTTTTTCTCGCAATTGCAAGTTTATATCTCGCAATTCTGACTTTTTAACTAGCAATTGCGAGTTTATATCATGCAATTCTAAGAAAAAAATTCAGAATTGCGAGTTTGTATTACACAATTGAGGAAAAAAAAGTCAGAATTGTGAGATAAAAAGTCGCAGTTACCTTTTTTATTCTTTTATTCAGTGTCGGAAATGGACTTCCATACTTTGTTTTTTTATTATTATTATTATTATTATTATTGTCTCTTTTGTTTTTTATGAAACGATACTCTAAAGAAGAAACTAAAACTACCAGCAGGTGGCGGTAAATGTCTTCATTCGATTAGTTCAAACGGCTGATTCATTCAGGAATTCAGTAAACGGCTCTCTTATGAATGGGCCTTTGAATCATTGATTCACACGATTCCTTCAAAATGCGGATTCATTCAGAAACTAAACACTTCTATGTTACTCGGAGACGCACAACAATTCTGCTGTGGCTTTGAAAGTAATATGTTCTCTGCAAAATAGAGCAAAAACACATAATATTGTGTTTAAAATATAACACAATATCAACTTCTTATTTACTGAACTGTTGTATAAAATCACATTTAAGCTAGTGATATTCGGGACAAAAACAGCACTTGTGTACTGCTCTCGCTGCTTGTGTGACATCGTATGATATAAACATGAGACAAAAACTCATACAGGGGCATTTTTATCTTGAATTTTAGGGCATAGCTGCATTTATGGACTTGTTGCCCTGCATCGTATTTGTCAACAGTCAACGAAATGTAAGATGATGTTAAGGTCTGGGGGCGGGGCCAGTGCGTTAACTGCCTTAAAATATTTTAATCGCGTTATTTTCCATAGCTAATTAATTCAGTTAATAAACCGACAGCCCTAATTTAAATATAATTCATATCAAATAAAATATTAAAAATAAATAAATAATTGTAGCAAAGTTATTCACCTGACCTGCAAGACATTCTGCTGCCATGATCAAAAACTGAAAACAAAGGCATCAGTAAACTTTTATAAATTCATTGCGTAATATAGCCTACATAGTGATTCTGAGGACACAAGTTGCATCAGCAGAAAAATAAAAACGTATTTGCTTGAAACATTAATGTACAAAATTATTCAACCCCAAAAAGTTACATTTTGTAGGGAACATTTTATTTTATTTTTTATAACAGTAAGACACCTGAATGAATCATCAGCCAATCAGTAGAGACATTGTCATAAATTTGATAAAATGAAAATTAAAAACTCTTAAACTAATACAACAGATTTAAATATAGTAGTAATATAATAAATATAAAAAATAACCAATAGACTAACCAAAACTGAAAATGTAATATTGTTAAACTTTTTTTCTCGAAACACTTTAAATGAATTTTAATAATGACCATATTTTAAAGCTTTAAATTCAGCATCTACATTTTGTTCCTCTCATCGTTTTTCACTCCAGATTCAGCTTTGTGTCTCGCCTTCCTTTCCACTATCTCTTTCCTTTTGTGAAGCATCAGGTGGTGAGTGAGGGTCTGAAACCATGTGCAGGGTTATTTATTTATTTGTTTTATTTGTTTATTTTTTATTTATTTTTAAACAAAAATTACAATCCAGTAGTCAAAATCAGGCAATGGTGATACACTAGACAAACAGGCAGTGAGGCAAACAAAACACAGGGGCAGTCCAACATCGAAATTAGGGTGAGAGAACAATCACCTCAGATTTCAGGTGAGTGAGACCTCTGGTGGCAGAGTTGAGAAATGGCAGATAATGTGACAGAACACTCTTCTTTAGGAGTGTCTCCTGATGCTTCAGAGACTCACATGACTACTCGCTCTCCTTTTCTAAGTGCTGGTTTGAGAGGGTGTTTTTGATGAAAATCAGATATCGGAGAGGGGTTCAAAATGTCAGTTCCCTGACCAAGAATGCCTCTTCACGGTCAAGTTTGATGGGTGGAGTGGTGGAGTGGTGGATTGTTGGACGACTCCTCGCCTCTCCTCTGAGAATCTGGTTTGAAAAAGAAATATGAAAAATGAGAGAGATATGATAATAAGCAGGCAGTTTGAGCTTGGAGGCTGATATCCCAGCATGCAACAGAAAGGGGTCATCCCAGTGGAAGAATTGACTGTCCAATTGACTGGGGATGGTAGCCTGAGGTAAGGCACACCTTGATGGAGATACACTAGGGAAATAAATTGGGTTCCTCGATCAGAAACAATTTCCTCCAGGATGCCAATTTCTCAGCATTTTCCATAGTAGTAGGTAGTTTCAGGAGTGGAATAAAGTGACAAGGAACTCAGTTCTAGGAACTAGCCAGCAGGGCTGTTCCTGCAGAACCAGTTTCCCCCTCGGGCCGTTTTGCTGGTTGCATTCGCACCGGCAGCAGGAACTCTGAACCGGCCAATGGCGATGACTTTATTCGCGGCAAATACAAACATCAACAATCAGTGAATGGAGGACGCCGTGATCAGAGCTATTTTTATTGTGTGCCGTGGGTTTTGTGATAACGGAGATGGAATGTAAATGCACAGTTTATGCGATTGAAAGAGCATGAAAATCTAACTAAATTTCCTATGACAACTTGAAGTGTTATTGTAACAGGGTGACTGAGACGAGAGATATGTGGATCCATTTGCAGGCTTTTATTAGACAGAGACGTTGTCATAACAGGCATGGTTCAAACAGTGGCAAACAGGCATAACACAGAAAAGACTAAGAGTAATCCTAAGGCAAGCGTGGGTCTTCGATCGGCGAACAATATCCAGAGGGCTTGAGAAGAGGGGTAATCCAGAACCATAAGCAATATTCCAGGCGAGGCATAAACAGAGTCCGAACGGCGAGACAAGGCTAAATCCAGGAAACACAGGCTAGAATCCGAACGCGTGAAAACCAGGCAAGGCAAAACTAAGACTAGACTATGAAAACTAAACACTGGCTCCGTATCGCAGCTAACACTAGGAGAGTGATAAATGCAGAACAATACTCTGCGATTAGAATGAGGAAGTCCAAGGCTTATGTAGGGTGTGTGATTGTGTGATGGGTCTCAGGTGTGAGCGTGTGATTAGTGAAATGGCTGCTGGGAAATGTAGTCCAGAGTGACATGTAACAGTCTGTGTAGTGTGAGAGTCAATGTAACGGAAGAGTGACCTCTGATGGCAAGCAGATGTAAGTCCATGGACCAGATATATGACAGTTATATATCATCAAGGCTGAGAAAAGAACACAACGCTGCAGGCAACAGACAAATGCCGTTATATCACTGTTTTCCATGTTCGTGGAGTAAATATTTTTACATGGCTTTTTAAAAATGCTGTGTAGCCAGTGTTTCATCTGCGTTTGGCCAATCAGCGTACACTTACGTCACTAGTAGTTCCTATAGAACTGTTTTAGACCCTACTCTGAAGTAGGAGCTAAATTAGTTCCCCCAAACAGAGTTCCTAGAACTAAATACGTTCCTAGTTCCTGTGGTGCGAACACGCCAAAAAGCAGGTATTTCCACCAATAGTTCTAGGAACTAAATAAAGATTCCTCCAGTGTGAAAACTCCTTATGATTGTGAAAATGATGGTGTTACCTCAGGATTGTGGCAGGTCAGTCATGAAATCCATGGATATGTGAGACCATGGGAATGATCAAGGTAGAAGTCAGCAGTAGGTAATCTGGAGTCCTTGATCTGGGAGCAGACAAAGCAGCACCTAACATAACTGAAGTTACGTCTTCCGCCATTTTAGAGAGTATCACAATACATACTGTGACAAAGTGACCTGTCCTTGTCGGTTAGCGCAGCACATACACACTGCATCTTACCTCACTCCTCCTCTGTAATTCCCTGCTGAGGCGATGTGGGTGCACACGCACGCCATTAGCATACTGGTTTCACACACATGCAAACATATCCACTCCATCTCCATCTCCGACAGTGATCCACGCTGCGCATAACCACACACACACATAAACACATATATATATTTTGAAGTTGTTTTTCGTTTTCTTTTGGTTTTGTTTTGTGTTGTAAACATTTATCTGTGTTCAGTGTTTGTCTGCGTCTGTGTCGTCGGTCTTTCGCGTTGCTCTCCTTCCATCGGCTGGCTAACCTGAGCGCCACCCAGTGGCCTGGCTATATAGTGCCAGAGTTCGTTGCGCTGGTGCGAAGCAACCGGAAGCCGACTCGTCCATTGTTTGTCTTAAAGAGGAAGTAGGAAATGTTGCGTTGTTGTTGCAATCTGTTTATTTCTGTTATTTTTGTATATATTCATTTATTTGAAGAATGAAAGCTTGTAAACATGGAGTGGATGTTGTAGTTATGTATATTCGTGTGTTATTGTAAATATGTACATACTTACCTTTTTATACTTACCTCAACCTGGTTTAATCCGAGGGGGCGGGGCTTGGGCTATAAAAGAGAGCCCCAAACCAGGATAGGTTGTCAGTTTACCTGGCGAGCGAGCGTGCAGCTGTGGTGCCGTGAGCAATTTTCAACAAAGTTTGCGTGTATATATACATATTTATCTGTTTGTTTTGTTCTTTTGTAGAGTGTTTTCTTTGTTACTTTGTATATAGCTTTGGTCATTTTTCTACTGGGATTGTTTCACCTCTCGAGCACTGTAAATAAATCTTCATTTTTTTTTCATTTAACATCTCTGCGAGTATTGCCATCTTTTTTTTAAATTTTTTTGTCAACTTTTTTTGGGTTGGGTGAACCCTTTCGCCTGACGACGGGCCTGCGAAGACCCGTTGTCTCACACATACGCATGCTTTCCCCTAAGCGTAAACAACACTTATTACGCAGATTATACGTTCATGCGCGCTTTCCCCCCGAACATAAATAACACTGATTACGTCAAATACGTTCTTGGGTACTCTCCAAAATGGTGGAAGACATAACTCAGGGGAGAATAATGGTTGAGTAAATTATGCTATTTTTGTTTTCTTTCCGCAAAAAAAGTACTCTCGTAGCGTCGCAAAACTGAGGTTGAGCCACTGATGTCACATGGACTGTTTTACTGATGTATTTACTACGTTTCTGGACCTGGGAACATTTCAGTTGCATTGCTGTCTTTGGAGGGTCAGATAGCTCTTCGATTTAATCAAAAATATCTTAATTTGTGTTCCAAAGATGAACGAAGGTCTTACAGGTTTGGAACAACATGAGGGTGAGTAATTAATGACATCATTTTCATTTTGGGGTGAACTAACCCTTTAAGGCCATGGGTACAATATGCACAATAATGAACTTTCTTATCATGTCTCTGAAGATGTCATTCATAAAAGCATGGAAGACTGATGGTGAGTTAGAGAGGCCAAAAGGCATGACCTGATATTTATAGTGACCCCAATGTGTGCTGAAAGATCTTTTCCACTCATACCCCTCACAAATTCGAATCAGATTATACACATTGCTTAATTTTAATTTAGTGAAAAACATGACTTCACGTAATTGTTCTAAGGCCATGAGTACCAAGGGTAAAGGATAGGAATACTTTATGGTGATTTTATTAAGACCCTGATAATCGATGCTGGGTCGAAAACCACCATCCTTTTTCTCCACAAAGAACCCAGCGGATGCAGGAGACGTGGAAGGCCGAATGAAACCATACTTCACGGCTTCACTGATATATTTTCTGCGCAGATACCCGCGATCCTGAAGGACGACGAGAGCATCAGCGCGATCGTGCTGCACGCGGGGGTGAACGACACCAGGCTGCGGCAGACGGAGACACTGAAGACGGACTTCAGGAGCCTGATCGAGACGGTGCGCAGCGCATCACCCGCGGCGACGATCATCGTGTCTGGACCGCTTCCCACGTATCGACGAGGACACGAAAGGTTCAGTAGACTTTTTGCTTTAAATGAGTGGTTATTGTCATGGTGTAAAGAACAGAAATTGCTCTTTGTTAATAATTGGAATCTTTTCTGGGAGCGTCCTAGGCTTTTCCGCGCTGATGGCCTGCACCCCAGCAGAGTCGGAGCAGAACTCCTGTCGGACAACATCTCCAGGACTCTACGCTCCATCTGACTAGTAAGACCTTTCACAAATAACTGCTATGATGACTTTTGTTCTACCCACTTAAATGATAGAAATACTTGTGCTGTCCAAGCTATAAAGACTGTGTCTGTTCCCCGAACAGTGAAGCCAAAATATAAATATAAATTTAATGCAGGATCTACAAATAATCTAATCATGATTAAACCAGAAAAATGCAAAACAAATAAACAAAAGCAATTTTTAAAGCTTGGGCTCCTAAACATTAGATCACTCGCACCCAAAGCTGTTATTGTAAATGAAATGATCACAGATAATAGTTTTGATGCGCTCTGCTTGACTGAAACCTGGCTCAAACCAAATGATTATATTGGTCTAAATGAGTCTACTCCACCAAGCTACTGTTATAAGCATGAGCCCCGTCAGACTGGCCGTGGAGGCGGTGTTGCAACAATATATAGTGATATTCTCAATGTTACCCAGAAAACAGGATACAGGTTTAACTCATTTGAATTGCTTCTGCTTAATGTTACACTGTCAGATATGCAAAAGAAATCTCTCCTGTCTCTTGCTCTGGCTACTGTGTATAGACCGCCAGGGCCGTATACAGATTTCTTAAAAGAATTTGCAGATTTCCTCTCAGACCTATTGGTTACTGTTGATAAAGCGCTAATTGTTGGAGATTTTAACATTCACGTCGATAATACAAATGATGCGTTAGGACTTGCGTTTACTGACCTAATAAATTCTTTTGGAGTCAAGCAAAACGTCACTGGGTCCACTCATCGTTTTAATCATACGCTAGATTTAATTATATCACATGGAATTGATCTTACTGACATAGATATCGTACCTCAAAGTGATGATGTTACTGACCATTTCCTAGTATCGTGCATGCTGAGTATTACTGATATTAACTATATGGCTCCGCGTTATCGTCCAGGAAGAACTATTGTTCCAACCACTAAAGATAGATTCAAAAATAACCTGCCTGATTTATCTCAACTGCTCTGTGTACCCATAAATACACATGAACTAGATGAAATGACTAGCAACATGGGCACCATCTTCTCTAATACATTAGAAGTTGTTGCGCCCATCAAATTGAAAAAGGTTAGAGAAAAACGTACTGCACCATGGTACAACAGTAATACCCATTCTCTCAAGAAAGAAACTCGTAAACTTGAGCGCAAATGGAGAAAAACTAACTTGGAAGTTTTTAGAATTGCATGGAAAAACAGTATGTCCAACTATAGACAGGCTTTAAAAGCTTCCAGGGCAGAGCATATCCGCAAACTCATAGAAAATAACCAAAACAATCCAAGGTTTTTATTTAGCACAGTGGCTAGATTAACAAATAAACAGACGCCACCCGATCTAAATATTCCCTCACAATTTAATAGTAATGACTTTATGAATTTCTTCACTGATAAGATAGATAACATCAGAAATACAATAACAAATGTAGATTCTGCAGCGTCTAGTACTTCAGCTCCATTCATTGCACCCAAAGAAAAACTGCAGTGCTTTACAACTATAGGACAGGAAGAGCTAAATAAACTTATCAATGCATCTAAACCAACAACATGCCTATTAGATCCTGTACCCACTAAATTACTGAAAGAGTTGTTACCTGTAGCAGAAGAACCGCTTCTCAATATTATTAACTCATCGATATCTTTAGGTCACGTTCCAAAATCATTCAAGCTGGCGGTTATTAAGCCTCTTATTAAAAAACCACAACTAGATCCTAATGAACTAGCAAATTACAGACCCATTTCTAATCTTCCGTTTATGTCTAAAATTTTAGAAAAAGTTGTATCTGCTCAGTTGTGCTCTTTTTTGCAAAAAAATGATATCTATGAAGAATTTCAGTCAGGTTTCAGGCCCCACCATAGTACAGAAACTGCACTTGTTAAAATTACAAATGACTTGCTTCTTGCGTCAGACCAAGGCTGCATCTCATTGCTAGTTTTACTTGATCTTAGTGCTGCGTTCGACACTATAGATCATGACATACTCATAGATCGATTACAAAATTATACGGGTATTCAAGGGCAGGCTTTAAGATGGTTTAGATCCTACCTGTCTGATCGCTTCCACTTTGTTTATTTAAACAGGGAGTCATCTCAATTATCACCAGTAAAATATGGAGTACCACAAGGATCTGTCCTAGGTCCTCTGCTATTTTCAATATATATGTTGCCCCTTGGTAATATTATTAGAAAATACGGGATTAGTTTCCATTGTTATGCTGATGATACTCAACTATATATCTCAACAAGACCAGATGAAACTTCTAAATTATCTAAGCTAACAGAGTGTGTTAAAAATGTAAAAGATTGGATGACCAGTAATTTTCTCCTATTAAATTCAGATAAGACAGAAATATTACTTATTGGACCAAAAAACAGTACACAGAATCTCTTGGATTATAATTTGCAACTAGACAGATGTACTGTTACTTCCTCTACAGTCAAAAATCTGGGTGTTATATTAGACAGCAACTTGTCTTTTGAAAATCATATTTCCCATGTTACAAAAACCGCATTCTTCCATCTTAGAAACATTGCCAAGCTACGAAACATGTTACCTGTTTCTGATGCAGAAAAGCTAGTTCATGCATTCATGACCTCTAGACTGGACTATTGTAATGCACTGCTAGCTGGTTGTCCTGCATCTTCAATAAACAAGCTACAGGTAGTCCAAAATGCAGCGGCTAGAGTCCTTACTAGGTCAAGAAAATATGATCATATTACCCCAATTTTACAGTCTCTGCACTGGCTACCTATTAAGTTCCGCATCAGTTACAAAATATTATTACTTACCTATAAGGCCCTTAATGATTTAGCTCCTGTGTACTTAACTAGTCTTCTACCACGCTACAATCCATCACGCTCCCTAAGGTCGCAAAACTCTGGACTTTTGGTAGTACCTAGGATAGCAAAGTCAACTAAAGGAGGTAGATCCTTTTCACATTTGGCTCCCAAACTCTGGAATAGCCTTCCTGATAATGTTCGGGGTTCAGACACACTCTCTCTGTTTAAATCTAGATTAAAGACACATCTCTTTAGCCAAGCATTCACATAATGCATCTCATGATCTTGTACTGCAGTTATATCTGATCAAACACACATTATTGTTCTTTAGCTTGGATTGAACAAATCATTTTTGCTTGGTTGGAACAGCAGCTACGCTAATTATGTCTCTATTTGTTTCTCTGTTTCTGCCACGGGATTAACATCCCGTGGTAACTAGGATTTACACAAGCTTCAGTCTGGATCCAGAACACCTGAGAAGAGATGATGCCAACCCCTCAGAGGACCTCAGATGAAGCATACCCTCAGACAACATACAGAACTACCAAATTTCGCCATAAGTTAAATATATTAAGTTTCTACAATATATAAATATATTGTAGAAACTTAATTTCCTGTAAAGCTGCTTTGCAACGATTTGTATTGTGAAAAGCGCTATACAAATAAACTTGAATTGAATTGAATTGAATTTTCCATATAGGATGGAGCCTGGGTGTCTGGAAGAGATGCAGTAAAGAGCAGATCTTGGACTTGGGAGGGTAAGAGGTAAGACATATTCTGTGAGGTAGTAACTGAGTGGCATGAACTTGGCTAAAGGCTTCTTTCAGGTCAGCATATTCAGGATGAATGTGGGGGCAGATCCATTTCAGTATTTGAAGTGAAGTGAAGTGACATGTGGCCAAGGATGGTGACCCATACTCTGAATTTGTGCTCTGCAATTAACCCATCCAAAGCGCACACACACAGCAGTGAACACACACACACACCGTGAACACACACCCGGAGCAGTGGGCAGCCATTTTTATGCTGCGGCACCCGGGGAGCAGTTGGGGGTTCGGTGCCTTGCTCAAGGGCACCTCAGTCGTGGTATTGAGGGTGGAGAGAGCGCTGTACACTCACTCCTCCCACCTACAATTTCTGCCGGCCCGAGACTCGAGCCCGCAACCTTTAGGTTATGAGTCCGACTCTCTAACCATTAGGCCACGACTTCCCCAAAAGAGAGCTACTGTTCCCGCCCAGTATTTGTATTTGTATTTGGCCCTCTTTAAGGTGATTATGGAGTTGTTTGCCACCAACCATGAATATCCTAAAACTAGGGGATTGGGCGGTGTGTGACCAGAAAAGCATTACATGGGTGGCTACAGCTTGAGATCTTATGGGATCCATTCTCTTATGAAGACTTCAAATGACTCAGCACCTGAGAAGAGATGATGCCAACCCCTGCAAGGACCTCAGATGATGCCAACTTTGAATAAATATACAAAATGATCACAACATGTAATCACTACCTTAAGCTTGTTCAACATTTCTGTTTGAAAACATGTCATTTACTAACTGCTTGATTTGCATTATCCAAGAACTATACATTTCTGCTATATGGACATTACTTTGACATCTCACCTCCGATAACAATGATTCACAAGATGAGTGAGCGTTTATCTAGTGCTGAAATGTGAACAGAGGGAATGCAAAGGATGAGGAATTTCTAATTGTGTCACTAATTATTCATCAATAAGATTTCCAGCTGTCCCAGAATCAATTGCTTCAACAGCAACCTTTCTCTTGTTCCAAACTAGAATGGTGTGTACAGTTAATTGTCTCTTTTCAAGTGGTAAATAAGATTCTGTACTAACGTTAATTTCTCGGGAGCGGGAGTCTGGTTGAGTGGGGCACGTGGCAAGAAAATGGCCAGATAATCCGCAATACATGCATAGATCCAGGTGCCTCCGTGTCTGTTTTTCTTCAGAAGAAAGATGAGCTTGGCCAATTTACATGGGTTCTACAGAAAGGACTTCTAAGTTGGTTTCACTGTGGAAAATAGATCCGTCTATGGGCTTGCAAGCACAAATAAGATTGTCAATGCGGAAGGAAAGTTGTATATACTGCTCCAGAGTCAAGTTGTTATCATGACAGGCCAGCTCAGTTTGAAGAATCGGGTTTAACCCCTCATGTTAAAACAGTTTTAGGGGATCATCAGCCCAGCCACACTGAGCTGCCAGTGTTTGGAGGGTGAGGGCATAGTCTGATGTAATGCATGCAATTACTGACCGGCTTCCTTGCCGACTTTATGGGGATGGTCAAACACTTGCACAGATGATTCCTCCAATGAGGTTTGACTAGTGATGCCCCTCTCCCACATCACGGTTGACTAGTCCAAAGCTGCTCTTTTAAGCAGCCACCTTAGATACTTCAGTGGAGAAGGCATGTGGTTTCTCAATTATACACAGGGAGCACTGATGTAGAAATCCCCAACAGGCTCAACAGGCCATCAAATTTATCCGGCAGGGCCAGGCGGTGTTTAGATTAAGTTAGCGGGAGTGGGTTGAAGCCTCTCAGCTTGGGACTGAGCAGGTGTAGAGGGGGAGGAATCGGCTATTCCAGTGGGATTTTAAACCTGTCCTGGACACAGTTAACTCAAGGGAATTAAAAGGGAACTAATTAGGAAATCTATATTTCAATCAAATAAGATTAAGGAACACCTGTAATTATATTATTAATAAGATAAAATAAGATTAATAAGATATAATTAATATCTATGTTGTAGTTTAAATTCCACAACTGAACACACAATACTGTATATACAGTATATATCCAGAGAGTCTGAATTAATGGAGGATTGTGTCTTCAGTACAAAAAAAGGACAAAAATAACCAAATAGAAATGACTGGGAATTAGGTTATGATCACTGCTTGTACAATGGATAAATACAGATTTAAAGATGGATTTGATGAATCAAAGCAATGAGATATGATGAGATCAATCATGCAAGTAGTTTTGGATGAGATCAGATTAATGTATATGAGTGTATGATCTCAATGAAATGAGAGCTTTTAATGTCAAAAGTGTGCTCGTATTTGTTCTTTGTCCTCTTATTCCACACATACACGCACTCTCCTTTTGAGAGATATCCATAAGCTCAAGCAGAAATGCACACCATTCTCAAACAAATATTTACACACTCATCTGTCACACACTTGTCCTGTTTGCTCTGCTGCTGTTATAGTGTGGCCTTGTAATAATAGTGGTTTGTATTATGGAGCAGCTCAGGGACGTCCTGTGTCTCTCTCTGAGGCCAGAACACTACACACAATGCCCCCATCAAATATAAAAAGCCTGTTTGTCTACATTTGTGTAAGTACATACAAAAAGTAGTGATGAATATTAAAACTTGAAGATAAACATATGTTACAGGGTTATCATGAAGTGTAGGGGGAAAAGGGTCAAACAAATGCTTGTTTTTGGATTAGCATACAAAATTGTACTATGATTCTAAGAAGATTTCATTAATTCTAAAAAAAAAAAAAAGGGTTGTGATATGGATCTAATACATATGAAAAATAGCCTTTAATGATAAACATGTTAATACAACAAACATAAAATATTTCTCTGGAATTCTCTGTATTGACCACTTTTGACAACCAAACTGTCCTTGTCACCGTTTAGTTCTGCCCTAGGACTTATATTTCAAAATTAATTCTGTTGCATTGTTTCTTTCTTCATCTCCTAAATTCAATTCATGTATTTAGTTCCTGTTTCCTCTGTTACCTTACTTTGTCAAGTGACTGCATCCAAAATCTGAAATGTGTTGCCTGCGGAAGCAGCATACGGAGATAGGAAGGCAACAAGGCATGTCCAAATCCATTGATTTTTGAAGACTTATGCTTTGAAGACGTATGCCTAATATCCCAAATAATATCCCACAATTCTGTGCGTTCCATTCTGTATATTATTCATATTATTAAAATATTGGCTGTTTATTTGTACTTATAAAACACATATTCTTCATGAGCATATTCTACATCCCTAATCCTACCCAACACCTAACCTTAACAACTACCTTACTAACTATTAATAAGCAGCAAATTAGGAGTTTATAGAGGCAAAAGTCATAGTTAGTGGTTTGTTAATAGTGAGAATTGGACCTTAAAAATAAAGTGTGACCAAAAAATAAATAAGTAAAGATGGCATCTGAAATTTACAATTGGCTGTCAATTTATGCATAAATATTTTGTTTGTTTGTTTTTTACTCCATTTTTCCAGTTTTGATGTCATTTCTAATGAGAAATTGCTTCTGTAGTAATTAAATATTTGCTTAGCTCTCTCTCTATTTTGTCATAGATTATTAAACTATTATGCTGCCTTAGAAGTCAGTACGAAATCAGTTTTGGGAACCTTCATACACAAACGCTGCCTGCAAAGACAGTACCTGATAGGACAGCTGCCAAAGCCTTCGAATGCAGCCAGTATGTTTTCATTTTTTTCCTGTGGTTACTGATTTTGTTCCTCACCTGTCTCTTGTTTAGTTCCCCATTTACCTGTGTATATTACCCTGTATTTGTAGCTTGAGTTTGTCGGTAATTGTTGATGTTGTGTTTGTCTTAGTTTAGAAAGCTGTTGCTCTCTTTCGTTTCTCCTGTGCCTTTGTGGCTATTTTCGTTTTATTTGATTAAAAACCTCTGAAAATGATCCCTGTCTCTGCTCTCCTTCATCCCTGCCGCACTGTGATAGTGCTAGTGTCATGTTTCAAAAGCACAGTGGTTTTCAAACCTGGAGCAGGTTCTTGAAAACACCATATATGGTATATTAATGGTACTTCCCCAGATGATGCAAAATCCTAACAGAATATAAAGGAAATACTTGACAAACTTTCACACAGCCCACTTTTATTAATGAAAAATTATAATCTTCTTAGAAAACATTTTAATAATGTGAAATATATATATATATTTTAAAGAAACTATTTCACACACATCTAAACTTTTATAAAAATGTGTAGCTTCGTTCCTGTTATAATACAGTAATTAAAACAGTAATAAAATCAGGAGATGACTCGGATGCTGAGATGAGAAGGTAGTGAACAGTACTTGCCATTAGAAACCCGTAGCAGCTTAGTAGTGTCATAACATTCGCTTTCCTGTTTTTTTGCATGTTTGTTACTTCATTTAACAAATCGTCAAAAAAGTTTAATAATGCAGTCACACTTTCTTCATATAAGTTAAAAAAACTCAGTTAAAATAGATATAAAGGCTTAAAACGAAGAAATAGGAGACAAAATTCCCTGTTGAGGGAACAACAATATTGCAAATTTGTACATCCTCAGGCCTATTGTGGTTTCTCTGTATAGTTACGACTACTGCTCATGCAGTCTTTAAGACCGTCCTTCAGTTGAACCAGCTGCTCAGAATGGCTCGCTAGCGTCCCGTTAACCTGCGCCAGGAAGCTGTCCGAATGTCTCTCCAGCTCACCACGGATTCTCTCGAGGTCATCAGCTAGCTCCCCCAGGCCGCCACACTGTCCTTCGACCTGCGTGATTCGACTTTCCACCCCCATCACTTCTTGCTGCATTCCCTGCGTTGTGCTGCGACAGCCCTGCAGCTCCCCGGATAACCTCCGCCGCAAGCTCTGGAGCTCCGCCTTCAACTGGATCAGCCTCCGCTCCCCGGATCCAAGCATAGATGCCTGTCGCTCCACCAGATCCGAGATGCCCTGCACCTGCGTGACCAGACGGTTTTCCCGCTCCTGCCAGGTGGAATTCACCTGGCCGACTTCTCGAGCGAACAGGCTGACCGAATCACGCAGCCCCTTCAAGGTACGGTTGACAGAGTTGACGTTGATCTTCAGGAGTGTGATTTCCCCCTGGATGGAGCCTTCTATGTCCTCCTGGGATAGCTGTGATAGGATACCCTGCAAGGTGCTGTTGAGATGGTCCAGTTTGTTTGAATGCACATTCAGGCGGTCCAGCATTTTCTTTTCTGTTTGCTTACAGTCCTCCACCTCAGTCTGGATGAGGGCCGTCTCTGGGCCAGAGGCGGGGGAGCAGGCAGAGGTGCAGAGGAGCTCAAGGACGGACATCTGCTTCTGCATCCCATCTAAGTCAGCCTCCACTCTCCTCCGGATGCTGTCGATCTCCGTCTCCAGCGCCGGCACCACTTGCCCCTCTAGCAGCGCCGGTGCCGTCGCATTGCTCAACTCCTCAACTGCCACAAACAAACGTCGCTCCAATGTCTTTAGCTTATCGTCTAACAAAGTGTTAAACCCATTCAGGGAGTCAAACCCATCTCTGTGTTCAGAGGTGTTAATTTTACCCTTCATGTCCACCAGCCGGGTTTCCAGCAGGGTCTCGATGTGGAGCGTCTGGTCAGTCAGGTCCACTTGCAGCTGCCTCTGGAACTTGGTCAGGCCCGTGATTGAGTCCTCCAGCTGGAGCATCCTCTGGGTCAGGCTGTTTATCTGTCCACAGCAGCTCTCGGTCACCGTCAGACCCTGGATCTGTGCCTGAAGTTCACCCAGCTCTTTCCTCAAGCCTGTCTCACGGCCGTCCAGCGAGAGTTGGATCTGTTCTTGACCTGTTAGGTGCTCTTTGTGACACTGCTGCTGAACCTAGGGACAGAACACAGGAAGCCTTATTTGAACAACTGGAAGTATTAGGTGAAGCAATTTTGTATCATAGATAATGGTGCGCTGCCTCAGTGTTTTGTTGTATTGAGTTGTTATACTCTTAGAGCCAGATTTTCTAAACAGGACAAATTAGCGTTAGAGTGCAATTCCATGAAAGCACCTATGGGAGGGAAAATTCTGTGAGTGATTTACTGACAAGGTGCACATTAAAGAACACAGACGCAACATCTCCATCTCCACATTTCCATAATGACCAGCGCAATCTACCAAGAGCAGTGCAAATTACCGCCTGCTTTAAGACATGCTTTTTCTGGGCGATAAAAAATGGTGCAAATACCAGTGAATTGACAAGCGCAAATCTTAGTAAATCATGTTGCGTGATTCATTTTAATACTCTCCTCCCATAAATTTACAGATTGAAAGGGAAACTCCTACAAATTTAAATTCAGTAAGGTCGCAAAAATAACTGTCTTTTCAACGCTAATTTCCCACTGCGTGTCTTTAGTAAATCCTGACAGTAGTTTTTTAACGCCAAATGAGGGTTTGCGCTGAGATTAATAAATCCCAATACAGTATATATATATATATATATATATATATATATATATATATATATATATATATCAGCACAAACCCTCATTTGGCATTATATAACTTATACTACCCAGGGCTCTTCAATGCAAGAATTTCAAAATTACTGCATGAGTCATACAAAGAAAGAGCTTTGCAATATGTGCAATAATGAATGCGTGTGTGAATATTGATTTGTTAATCTAATCTACAGGAGAGTGCAGTTAATAATATTAATTAACAAGTCTTCATTACAAATAACTAATGTGAGGTGATTAATGTCCTGAATGTTCACAATGTTATGTTAATAATATTTGATTATAACTATATTAACATTAAACTTAAAAAAAATGTATCAGCAAGTGTTTTTTTTTGTCATAATTTTTACATTACATGAGTTTCAAAGACTTCTTTAAACAAATGATAATAATAATAATTTTAATAATAATAATAAATTAACAAATAAATAAATAACTTTAAAGTCACCGTGAAATCAACATTAGCCATCCTTTTTTAAATAGCATTTATTAGAAAAGACTTATCTGTGCTCATATATATATATATATATATATATATATCAAGAAGCTCTTCTTTAATCAAGAAGCTTAGATAAATGTCAAAATAGGATAGAAAAGACAGTAGCGATTTCTGGTTCATGCTGACTTGAATTAGAACAACTACAAATGACATTACTCACAACGCTCCAACTAGTTCTTGGCGTAAAGTTCAGTGATCAGCTCACCTGGCCGATTCTCTCATCACAGTGGCTCTCCAGACCCGTCAGTCTCCTCTCAAAGCCATCGAGGACCTCCTCTCTCACCCCGGCCAATCTGGAGTCCAGAAGTTCCTCTAGATGTCTCTGATCTGCAGGGACGGGTCTCCCTGTGGCCGTGTCTATCAGCTTCTTCAGCTGGCCATCGTGTCCAATCACCATCCCACGGATCTCCTCCAGCATGTCACTCTTGGTCCTCAGCTCATCTTTGACCTCCATCACCCTTCCCACCAGTTCTCCAAACCCAGGCAGGTTCTCCTCGCCGTCTAAACCGTTCGGCATGCCCTCTGGGATCAGCCCGAAGCCCACAGAGGTGTCCAGCAGCCGCGGGATGCCACCGAGCAAGGTGGTCAGCATCTTCTTGGTGTCCTCACGAAGAGAGACTCGCAGACGTTCCTCCATGCCAGTCACCAAGCCATTCAGGGTGTCCAGATCTTGAGAGAGTTTGTGAAGGTTTTCTTCAATGCGGTCTAAACGTTCACCAGAGACTCCAGCCTTCGGACCTTAAAGGTAGAGGTGAGTAAAAGTTAACTTTTACAACTACATTTAGGAAATTAGAAAGGCATAGTTCAGGGATTCCCAAACAGGGTTTGTAAGGGACCTGCAGGGGAGTTGTAAAAAGCTAATTATATCCAAATGCAAAAATAAATCAATTGGGCTGCACGATAATAACGTAAATGTGGCAGACTCCATCTCTGCATGTGCAGTGAGTTTAACATGCATTTAGGAACACAACATGCTCTAGGATTTATACCTTCACATAATTTTCAACATTTTTGTGCACAGATGTTTACAGCATTTCAGCTGTATCTTGCCTAAATAAATAAATAAAGAGGATTTAAAATGTTTAAAGCTTGAGAGTTTGGATTTTGAAAGTGAATTTAAATTAGTGCTGTCAAAAGATTAATCACGATTAATCACATCCAAAATAAAAGTTTTTGTTTGCATAATATATGTGCCCTGTGTATATTTATTATGTATATATAAATACACATGTATACAGTATATATTTTGAAAATATTTACATGTCTATTTATATTCATATAATTTATATTATAAATAAACATATTTAATATATAAATATAACATATTTTTCTGAAATATATACATGCATGTGTGTGTAGTTATATATACATAATAAATATACACGGTACACACACATATTATGCAAACAAAAACTTTTATTTTGGATGTGATTAATCGTGATTAATCGTTTGACAGCACTAATTTAAAGACATAGATATTATTATTGTTAGTTTTAGTGAAAAATAAAATTACAATTATTATCAAATATTCATGTTTATTTTACAGTACAGTTGTAATATGTTTCTTAAATTTCATAATTAGAGATAAAGCAGAGTGATAATTACATTATTATTATTATTATTATTATTATTATTAATTTATTTATTTAGTGAATGTAATGTGGACTCAGCAACAAATTTATTATGTATGCATTTATGTATATATTTATTTATTTTTTTACAAACCTGTTCACTAACAACAGAGAACCACGAATATGTGAATGTGTTACATTATTATTGATAATAATTTAAAATCATAGGGTATTTCAAGAAAATATTCTGCATTTAAGAGGTTTGGCTAACAAAAAATTTTGGAAACCCCTGGAGTAAATTAAAAATAATAATAATGTACAATTTCAAACATCATTACTTTGTAATAATCTACATTTATTACAATTATACTTTACCCTACTGTTAACATTAATGGCAGTGTTCACAGTCAAACTGCTAATGGTGGCACATTAGGAGTGTTGTGAGCTGTGTAATCTGCACTCACCATAACTTGTTTTCGGAGTTTCTGGTGGCAGGAATCCACTAGGGATGGGTTTGTTGTCAGGGTGACCTCCAGGAAAGGGGAATGGGATATTGGGATGACCCCTGGGGTAACCCTTCACCCCGGGCCGAGGGAAAGAGCCTTTGAAGGGTGGCATCATGGCATTGGGGTCTGAGGTTGGCCCATTGCCACAGCTCTCTCCAGAGAAACCCGGGCAACAGCGCCACTCCAGTTCAGTGATGGTTTTATAACCGACTTTGTACTGTGGTTTAAAGAGTGTCCGATACCTGCAGGGAAAAACACGCCGCATGTCACAAACAGAATGAACTTCACACTTCACCTGTGTACATCAATCAGAATTAAAGAATTAAATCAGTGAGGAGCTTTATTCACTGACATTCAGGCATGACATTAACGATGCAGCCTATTATACAGTTTAAAAACACATACTGCCTCATTTCAGATGGAAATGCAGTTTGAGTATCTCACACGTTTACATACAGATGCCACACCGTATCACAATCTTCTGCTCTCTGAATGTGGCACTTGACAATGAACAGTTTTCTGAGCTGCCACTAGAGGGAAACTCAAGGACACAATAAAAGTTGCTTGACTGCTTCAAACACCAACTCTGCAAATGGTATCAATCAGTGTATCAATAGCAAAATAGCTTCTAACATATATCATTTGCTGTTTTTGAAATATCTGAGACCAACTTTCTCTTACTATTTTGGAAAATAAAAACCCATTTAGATATAAATTTTGTTGTAACTCTAAAATCACCCCACGTTATTCTATTCAAGATCCATAGTGCTTGACTTACATGAGCACAGGACATTTCTGTCCCCATATGCACTTGGTAGTGTACTCTGGTTTGACATATGTGGCCACTCCATCTTGCATTACACAGGTGATGTTCTTCTGGACAACATAGGCACAGAAGTTCCTGTTATGAGGAAAGAGACACAAAAATCAAAGTCTGATAAAAACAACAACAACAAAAAAAGTGATCTTATTAGCAGGGTTACTAGTTTCATGATGGAATCATGTATTTTTTGCTTATAAATGTAAAAGTACAATCACTTTTTCACCAGGCAAAGTAACATCAACTACCCAAAGATAGCAATAACGTTTAAATGATTCATGAAAGCATTAAATCATCTAAACAATAGCTATTAAAACAGTTCACTAGTTCCACAGTCCAAGCTGAACCTGCCATCAGTGTTCACTAAAAACACATGCACTCACATCCGTTCAAACTTTTTCATCTGAAGTGCAGCTATAGCAACTGCCTAGAGTCCACACCAACAAGAAACAACACACAGAGAGAGAGAGAGAGAGAGAGAGAGAGAGAGAGAGAGAGAGAGACTGGCAAATAGCATCTGAAACAGTATAGATTAAGCAGCAATAAACATTTTAAACAGTAGTAAGCTTCATGATATCATTATTGAGTTTTTTTGAGTTAATCTATTTTGAGTAAAATTTCTTCATTTTTAATATTTTGATCAAATAATTACTCAAGATAGAAACCAAAACCATGGTTGATATTGCTAATGGATGATTCATCAGACTGAAAATAGAAGATGTGTATGTTTTGCATTTTTGGACATAGTGTTTCTATTAAATGTACTTTGTTATATAGTTATATTGTTTAATACTGTAAAGCTGCTTTGACACAATCTGTATTGTAAAAAGTGCTATATAAATAATGGTGACTTGACTATAGTGCACATTTAGCTGCATATTTAAGGTCAATGGATATTCCATGCATAGTAAAATATTTATACTGTGCAAAGTATAAATACTGCAGAATGCAAAAATATCATTAATAGATTGACCAGGTCAATATTTTACCATTTTAAAATTTATATTGCATTTTTTTTTTATCATTAAAATACATTGTCACATGTATTATGTATTATGTATTATATATTATATTATGCGTTTGGTCTCGTACTGTATGGCGTACCTTGTTAGTGTCTGCGCTTGTGTAGCCATTTATTGTAATTAACAGGAAAGTATGTTCAAGCGCCAGCAGAAGACGGTGTAAGAAATATTCTTTGAGAGAAGCAGTCTATCAGCGGAAGTTAAAAGTAGCTCGTAAGTGTATTTACTTGTCTCATTAGTGTTTAGCGCAGTTGCCATTGCTAGGAAACGCTTGTTTTGTTTACTGAGTGGAGACGTGCTGAAATCACGTTTGGTCTGGTACTGTATGGCGTACCTTGATAGTGTCTGCGCTTGCGTGGCCATTTATTGTGATTAACAGGAAAGTGTGTTCAGCTGAATTCAATTAGTGATTTGTTAGACGAGTATAAAAAAGGTTATTATACCGCGGCAGCCCTCGTGTGAAGCCCTCGTCGTGTGAAGACCGAAGTGTGTAAAGACCATAGACTCTACCGAGTGACTCCACCGGACAGGGACACCAGCAAGGGATAAGTATCGCTTTTCATTTATTCTCTTTTCTATTACTTGTTTCACTTCTCTTTCAGTTTTTATAACCATTTCTTACTTGTATGTTTGGCACAGTTATTTTTTTTTAGGATTACTGTTAAACTAATGTAGTTTGATTTGTATATGTTATCTATTTTAATTTTAGTTACAGTTGTAGTTATGTTTGTCATTTTATTAGTTTTTTTCTATTATGTCTGTATAAGTTATTTATTAAGTTTTAGTTTTATTTAATTTGAGTTATTTTAGTACTTGAACAAACTACATGGAAATGAAATAATATTGAATTTATGGTTATGTGTGTGTACACATATGTCTGTGTGTGTGTGTACATGCACGTAGTTGTTTTTGGTGTTTGGCTTAGTTTTATGTTAGAATCATTATTACACTCTTATACCTTTTGTTCTCTTAATATTTTGAATTGTTTGTGGCTTTATTTTGTTTTCATTTAAATGTTAAGTTTAGAAATTTTGTCATATGCATTTCTCATTTTTATTTAATTATTTTTTTTAATGTGTGTGTATATATATACTATTTATAAAGTTTTAGCTTTTAGTTTTGGATCAGTTTTAGTTGTTTTAATACTACAATTGATTGCTTTTGTTGTCCTCATTTGTAAGTCGCTTTGGATAAAAGCGTCTGCTAAATGACTAAAAGTAAAGTAAAAGTAATGTATTACATAATGTGTAGGGCCTACTATATATCTAATTTATAGTGCCCTTCCTCTTAACAACCGAAAATGCCTATCAGCTTACAAAAAAAAATAAAATAAATAAAAATACAAATAAACATAAAAATAAAAATAAAAAATAGTATGCTATATATGCTTGTTTGCTAACTTATACCAAGGGACTCAAATTCAGAGCCCCATTATACAGTAATTACACAGTTCAGCAGCTGTTGAGGTCTGATTTATGGCTGTCTGATGCTATCAGCTGTGAAACAAACAGTTTTGTTAAAGTGATACATACATAACACACAAGGAAACCCACATTTGGCCATAAATACGCACTGTACAGCCCACGTGTACATGTGTCTTAGCGCACAGAGTGCTCATAGTAAGAAGAGTATCTGATTGAAGAGCAGTGATGCATTGCTGTACTGGAGTTGGCATTTTCCATTGAGCCTGGAGCAAAATTCAAAGTCCTGCTGTTCAGCCGCGGTTCTGCTTGAGAGATCTGGACTGCTACAGAGCTTCAATCTGTTCAGAGTTCAGGTGTAGTGACCCCTGACATTAATGAATCTAATTACAAGTGTGGCCAGTGAACTAACCTGGTATATTGAAGTCTAGTGTGTATTCATATTACTGTCTTAAAAATATGTACACTGCTGTTCAAAGATTTGGGATCATTAAGATTTTTAATGCTATTTTTAAAAGAAGCCTCATATGTTTATTAAAGCTGCATTTATTCAATTAAAAACACAGAAAAAACAGTAATATTGTGAAATATTATTACATTTTAAAATAATGATTTTACTTTTTTAATACACTTTAAATATAATTTATTCCTGTGATGGAAAAGCTGAATTTCCAGCATCATTACTCCAGTCTTTAGTGTCACATGATCCTTCAGAAATCATTCTACTATGCTGATTTGTTATCAATGTGTTACTTTTTTATTTAATTTAATAATAATAATAATAATAATAATAATAATAATAATAATAATAATAAACAATTTTATTATTATTATTATTATTATTATTATTATTATTATTATTATTATATATTTTTTTACTTTTTATTCATCAAAGAATCCTGAAAAAAAAGTATCACAGAGTCCAAAAATATATATAAATAATAATAATAATAATCAACCTTTTTCAACATTGATAATAAATCAGCATATTAGAATGATTTCTGAAGGATCATGTGACACTGAAGACTACTAAAATTCAGCTTTGATCACAGGATTTTTTTGTATTTTAAATTACAATAATATTTCACAATATTACATTTTTTTCTGTATTTTTAATCAAATAAATGCAGCCTTGATGAGCATAAGAAACTTATTTTAAAAACATTAACAATATTTCTGTTCCCAAACTTTTTTTTATTTTTTTATTTATTTATTTATTTTTTTACATCTGGTCAGCTGGTGGGTCTATAAGGTGCCAAAAAATTGCCATTTATGTGCCATTTACGTAACAGCCACTGTAAGAGGCCAAAGATTTTAACAAACTGTAATACTGTCATAATTTACTCAGTTTTATGCATTTTGACTAAGCTTACCAGACATTTGTAGAAAAAAAATATTACAATAAATTACTCATTATACAAAAAAAAAAAAAGTGTGTCTAAAGTTGTGTTGTGTGAATAATACACAATTTCTCACTTACAGTTACAACAAAAATGACCCCTATGACTTGCCTTCTTTACTAGGTGGCACGTTAAACAGTTCTCTGCAAACACTGAAAATGTAGGGAACACAAATAACTACATGCAGAAGATCTAAAATCTCTGCCTGTGAGTAACGAAAAGCAGACTTCGGCATTCAGCATTTGTTTGTCAGGTGGGCACACACTTGGAAGAAAAAGGACAAGCTCTGTAGTTGAGCAAAATGAGTCCAGGTGTCCAAATGTTCTCAATGTATACATAACCCAGTTCAACCATATCTGCACGAGTTGATTCAATCAATGTGAAATTATGCCCACAGGAAGAACAATAGAGACGTGACACATAAAGTGTGTGT
Source organism: Spinibarbus caldwelli (assembly GCA_039654775.1). Lineage (NCBI taxonomy): Eukaryota > Metazoa > Chordata > Actinopteri > Cypriniformes > Cyprinidae > Spinibarbus > Spinibarbus caldwelli. Next base: position 29,184,086 of record CM077260.1, read on the forward strand.
TCATGTTAGACGTGTCAAGCATCGCTTAAGTTTCTGTGAGTGACTCCAAAAAACAAATGTTCAACAACAAAAGCCCTTTACAAGTATTTCATGCATTTGCATTTGTTCACATGGAACAAAGAATTTGCGATGCTACTCGAATTACAGTATCGTGACTTGTGAAAGGACAAATTAACACAATGTCAGGCATGTAAAGTGATCTAAGTGCCTCCTGTGATGTGTTAAACAGTGCCTGTGAACTGTGTGTTGCATATGAAAGACAAATATTAGCTGTGCAGGCTGATCTCCCAAACCACAAAGACCACACAGCATGAGGAAAACGTGTGTTCATCTGTCAGAGGAATGGTGTAAAGAGGCATTTGAGGCTGTTGGAGACATCTTTCAGCTGCTGTGTCTTCTGTGTGTGCCGGATTCATCTCAAGAGATAAAATGGAGTAATGTATAATAATGTGAGAGGGCTCAGTACATACACCTGAGGTACACCACTTGAAGATTGAGGTGCAAAACTAGTTTCAGCTGTCTGATGTATATGGCAAAGAAAGCTGGACAGCACTAGTAAATATAGCAAGCTCCAATCAGATTGCCTGACTGCAGTGCAGTTTCTGGGAGTCTGAAAGTGGAAGGTTTTTATTAGTCTAATCATTGGAGTATATGAGGTTTGTGGTTTAGAATTTCAATCAAGTTTTGTTTGAGTCACTCAGTAGTTAGTAAATATTCATCTATTTCATATAACATATTGGTGGTGAACCACCAATGGACCACAAAATGGACCAGACTTGGACCAACTGGCTACATGTGACTAGTGTAAAAAAACAGCCACATTACTACCAAGCCATGCAAATTGTTTTATACCTTTATTTAGCTCAGGATTTGGCTGTGGATTTTCATAATCTAAATATAAATGGCCAGCATTGTTTAAAATGACCTCCAATCACCCTTGAGTAATGCACAGGCATGTCAAAAGCTTTTAATGGCACTTAAAGCTTACAGTTGTGAGATGGAGTTGTGCTAGAATTCCCCCCTTGCTCTCCATATTAAAATCTCCCTCCATTTTTTCATTGTTCTCTTTATCTCATCCACTCTCTCACTCACACTAATGGAAGCAATCTTTCATCAGTCACCGGGTTCAGTCGTTGGTCATGTCTTAAAGAGTCGCTCTGGAATGGATGGGGCTTCTGACATTATAAATATGGAGATACGATGCATGGAGGCTGTTTAGGATCCATTAACTGAAGAAAGAGGAGCTTCTACACGCTATCGAACAATGGGATACATTTAGTACTCAGATACTGTTTCTGTCCTCCAGAATAGCCAGAGTTCAGAGAAGTAATATAAATGGAACTTCATCCCTGCGAATTTGACCTGTTCTCATCCACAGCTTTCAAAGTCGCATGCAGAAATAGATGTCAAATGGATCGGTTATCTTCCACCTAATCACTATGGAATACATCTGTGGCAAGGCGTCAATTACCATAGATAAATGAACAGGAAATATGTTTAAAGTACACTTTAAGCCAAAAATTCCAAAGCAGAACACCATTGTCTATGGCACTTATAAGGATCCTAACAGCACATTTGCTTAAATTGTCATTTTGATATAGGGCTGCTTTCCGGAATGGATAGTGATATCATGGTCTGCGATAACACCATTCTGCTGCCAATAAGTATCTTCACATATATTTATTTATATCATAATAGATGCTTGTATCAAATTAACTTCCAAATATTTGGATGTCAAAGCTCAGGATAGTCACTAGTGAAGGGCTTGAGGCTCTACATGCTCTTGTGGCTCCAACAGCCAATCAACATTGTCATGATGTCACATGGCATGGCTACGTGGCATTTATTGGCTCAAGCAGAACTGTCAAGTAATCACTACTTACTTCTTTGGACCTAATTCTAAACATTGAAGTCTATAAAATTTTTCAAGTTTTTTGACACAGCCCAATGTGCTGGCATTGGGTGATAATAGAAACAGAGAGTAAGTTTACATGGACAACAATAATCAGATTTTAACATGATTAAGACAATACTCTTCTACCATCTACAATGTAAACATAGATTTTTGATTACCTTAATCTGGCTAAAGTCACATTCGATGTAAACAGAAATCGAAATAAGAAATGTGGAGTATTCCTATTTTAGTTGCATTATATAAGTTCAGTATAGACATGTACACACCTTAATTACTATATTACCGTCGTGTAAGAATTTTCGCCACATTTTGCAACAGGATACACATGGCAGTGGTCAACCGTTTGACGGTAAACAAAAGAGCATGGCTTTAACAACGCCGTCATCTGTTTGCATGTGTAGCATGACAAATAATTAACTGCACTTGAAGCTTTCGTAAAATTAAAAATAAAACACCCAAAAGTGCATATGGCATCATAACGAAGACAAACTATATGTTTATATGTGAAATTCTAGAGGGGACGTTGGATGGCGTCGCGTGGGGATATAATGACGTGTGCCAATAATCGATCTATGTACTATGGCAAAACGGGAACATGAAAGGAATATTCTAAAAGCAACTCATGTAAACACCTTAATCATAACATTGTCTTGTTTAGAATAAGGTAAATAATTAGATTACCGATGTCCATGTAAACATAGTCATCATTTAAATGAACGCACTCTTTCATTATCACCAGCAAAGCACTTATGTGAATGGGATGTTGGTAAGTGAATCACACCAGTCTCATGCTAAGAAGATGTGTCAGTTTTAAAAGTTTTACATAAACTTCAAAAGCATTGCAAGAGTTGCATATTGTAAACATTTACTTGTGGGTATGTCTGCTTGCATGCTAAGCTTCTATTATAATTACATAACTATAAAAAATTCTCATTCTTTTAAGCAGTTTGTATGTGTTATGTGTACACATACACAATGAATCAGAATTATTGTTTGTGTCAACAGATGTGTCACAGATGCTGTCCATAGACATTATAAAACAGAATCACATAGCCTACTTTCTTTCACTGACCACCTAATGTAACTGGGCACAAAACTGAAAAGTGAAAAGGTCCAATCTGATTTCAGTTACTACTAACAGGTGTTACAGATGATGTTTAGACACTGGGTTGCTGCCTGTATAGAGCTTTCCAGACAGTCCTATGAGGCTTTATTTCAGTTTGAATGTTGTCTTATAAACTTACTTTGTTTGGAATTGGAATCATAGTTTCTGACTTTTTGGGCAGATTTACTGTACTTAATGTGCGTTCCTGTGGAGGTAACAAACCTCAGTACTCAAGGGGGCGATATTGTTACCGACAAATGTCTGTGCTGTTAAACCAGATGTTTATTGGCTAAAATAGCTAGCCAGCTATAAGCACGTCAAGAGGACTTTTTTAGGAACTGAGAAATGCAGGTGTCTAATTTATGAATTTGTGGTGCAAAAATACAGTTTAGGAACATAATTTAGGTTTAAATGTATGAGTATTATTATGATTTAGCAATTGCATGTTAAAACAACAAGAGTTTAGATTTAGTTGGTCAAATAGCATCTCTCTCACACACTATTTCTGTCAGTGTATAGGGTCAGCCAGTGATGAAAAACAGTGATGTAAAATGATTACACGTTGCTGTGCCAAATTAAAAATCTCAAATTAGCCTTAATTGTATATCAAAATCGTGCAGCTGCTGTCTGCAGAAACTGATCCTTCAGTTGCACTGAATTATATAAAGAGAAAAATGTGAAGCATATGAGAAAAATTACATCAAGATCACTAAAATTACATCAAGATCATGCTGGCAAAGTTGTTAGCTAGACATAATGACTTTGTGTAAATCTTGGACACTTTATTCTCATGTGTTCTTGCTTAAATGATTAGCTGTTGTGAGGTGCTAGTCAGGTTTGGTCATACAGACAAACAACTACACGTGACATTTTCATGGACATGTTTGTTTGTGGGATGCTCATTCATGTTTTCCATGTCTAATATACAGTAATTAAGGATACACGTCATAGTTTATGACGGAAATACACCATGCTGAAAAAAATTATGTAAACACATAACTCTCCTACAGGAATTCATGTCTACTACATATACTTCATGTATACACAAATCACAAACAAAATAACATTCACTGTCTGCCCAGAGAAAATTTCTACAACACACTCTCAGAAAAACAGTACTAAGGTGGTGCCCTTTCAAAAAACGAACACGTTGGGTACTAATATTGTACTAATATGTGCCCAAATGTCCCCACAAGTACAGTAACACCAGTAAACTTTGACCTTGTGGGACATTGTTTAGGTCCCCATCAGGACAACAGTTCATAATTCATACAGAATAAAGTTTTTGAGAATATAAAATGCAGTGTGTTTTGTGTGAGGGGGAGGTTTAGGATTAGGGTAAGGGGATAAAAAATACAATTTGTACAGTAGAAAAACCATTACACCTATGCAATGTCCCCTTATTTATAGGAATACCAGTGTGTGTGTGTGTGTGTGTGTGTGTGTTCAATAATGAGTCAACATGCAAGTCATAATGCAATTCACATGCACCTGTCTTTGGTAGTACACACTAGCACAAAATCGTTTCAGTCAGGCCAAACATTCCCTTGTGAAAAATAAGTGTGCATAATTGTACTGAATGCGCACTTATAGTGCACTTAAAAGTATAGAAAAAAATCTGTAACACTTTATTTTAAGGTGTCCTTGATACACATTACATGTACTTTGTATTGTAATAACAATAAACTATGCTTAAGTACATGCATGTAAACCTAAGACAAACCCTAATCCTAACCCTAACCATATAGTAAGTACATGTAGTTAATTAATATTACTCAATACTTAAATGTATAACTATACTGTAACAAGGACACCTTAAAATGAAGTATAACCAAAAAATCATATATTAATTACCTCAAAGGCCACTTAAGTGAACTTAAACAGAGAACTTCCATGACTGTTTTAACACACTTAAGTATTCTTTTAAAAAGTTAAAATCCATTTTAAATCAAAATGTTTTAATCTGTCATCCTTAAAGAAGAACTCTAATTTGTTGACTAACATACTACATTATTGCATTTACAGTTAACATAGTATATTTAAAATGTACTAAATTGTAACTTCATCATTACTAATGTGTAATTACAAATATATTTAAATACACGACATACACACTTCAATAGACATGACAAATTATTTTGAAATAGTATATTTTAGTTTGCCACAAATGCATATCAATACATTTAGCAGCACACTTCAATCATATTTCAAGGACAACAGAAGAATTAAGAAATTACATATAAAGTAATATAGGTGATCATAAGTCTTGCTTAAGTGGATTTAAAAAATCCAAAAACACTTAAAAAATATCAAACATATTTTAAAAACTAAATTTCAACTATAATAAATTTGGGTAACACTTTATTTTAAGGTGTCCTTGTTACACGTTACATGTACTTACTATTATAATTACAATAAATTATGCATAATTACATGCAAGCAATCCTAAAACAAACCCTAATCCTAACTCTAACCATATAGTAAGTACATGTAGTTAATTAATATTATTCAATACTTATGTAAATGTATAATTACACTGTAACAAGAACACCTTAAAATAAAGTGTAACCTAAATTTTAATTCGGTTGTAAATAACAAGTAATTAAGTGTTCAAAGACATTACATTCATTTTCCACTTAAGTGTATTATTTTAAAGTGTATTATTTTTGTCATAAGTACTCTTTTTCAAAAGTATGCTAATTTGTACTTCTTTTTCACAAGGGTTGTCGAAGCAGAGAACATTTCCCTTTGTTTGTCCAATATTGGATGCATGAAATATCTTCACTGAGCTCATCGTAATGCATTCTGGGATTGCCTTCTCCTTGAAGGACAGATGCTGCCTTAGATTGTGTTTAAAAGAAGTTATCTTAGAAGGCAGTATAATCATGCTGTCTACCGTTTGGAGTAGCCTTCGCATCAGGAGCATGCCAAAAATGCCTTAAAATGCTGTCTATGTGGGCAGCTCACAAGAAACAGAGTTAGAAGAGAAAGATGCAGTCTGCTGTGATTTACCCGACCCATCAACATGAACATGTCCAGAACCGGTGTGTGTGGCAGCAGAAACTGCTCAGAACATGGGTCACTGAGGACAGATGAGGCAGATACAACATCACTGCCAACAACTGCAAACTACATTTGATAGCACTGGCATTTCAGGATTCCTGAATGCCAGCAGGTCTTTGATGTGGATTTTCTCAACATGCCAGCTATTTATCTTTGAGCCGGATTAAAATTGCTCCAGGATAACTTTTGGAACAAAACTTCTGTGTTGATTTTAGGACTCATACTGACTTTGTGATTTTTGGACATTTATACTGATTTAAGACAAACAGAAAACTGTATTCATTAAGAGTCCATTCTAAATAACTGTAATGGTGGCAAAACAGACTCACAATGGCAATGGTACATCATCAAAGTTGAGAATCACGGAGATGAGATAGAGTCTTAATTGTAATATTTAAATACAAAAATTGACAAATTACATACATTTTTGGCCATATTTTACAGTTTTTAGGTGGCATTAACTACTATGTAATTAACCATTTAAAGCAATTTACTTATTATGTTCATACATGTTGGTGCACTGTAAGCACATTTCAATAACTTGTATATGCATTTCATTCATTTTTGTACTTGCACTGTTAAATTTGCCCCAAACGTAACCCAAACCCTTACCTCAAAAACTAACTCTAACCCTTATAAGCTTAACCCTAACCCTACTCTTACTAAACATAACCATACCTCAAACTCATTGCCAATAAATGAAGGAATTTGTAGTGACACAGTAAATCTATAGTCTTGTAGGCATTTTAAGGGATAGTTTGCCCAAATATGCATCCATATTAATAGCATATTGGCTGTTTATTAGTACTTATAAAGCACATATTAATGCATGATCATATTCTAGATCCCATAGTCCTATTCAATACCTAAACATAACTACTACAACTACCTTACTTACTGTCAACAAGCAGCAAATTAAAAGTTTATTGAGAGAAAACTCTTAATAGTATAGTGAATGTGTGTTCCCTAATCTAATGTGTTACCAAATCTTCTTTACTCTTCATCTGAAGAAAACGTCAACTGCATCTTAGATGGCAGCATTTTTTTTTTTTTTTTTTTGTAAACTATACATTTAATGTTATTACATACAGTAGTAGTAGTGACCACATTTTTATTAAAATTTATATGAAAATGTTGATCTGTTTATCTGAAAGTGTTTAAATGTTTAGTTTTATTCATTAAAGAAAAAAGTTTGTATCCCCTTTTAATCACTTTTTTAGTTTACTAATAAATAATCCTGAGCTGAATGAATTTCTGCAAGTACAAACATTACATGTAGTCTCTCAATGAATCTGAACTCCAAAAAACTGCATGTGTAATTATAAATAAATCAGAAAATGTTGTTTAAAACCATTGCAGATGAAGCATGTGAAACTGCAGGACACTGCTGTCAATTTTTGATCTTTCATTCCTTGTGCAGTGCACACATTAATGCTTGATAAATCAGGCTTCTGTGCCATAAGTACACACATACAGTACAAACATACAAATACAGCTTTACTGGTGACTTACTTATGGTGACCCGTTGGTTTTCCAGGGTTGTACTGCGGGACGCTCCCAGACTTGTGTAGATTGTATCTGTATGGGCTTCCATAGAGAGTTCCTTTGGCATCCGCTGAAGTCAGTAGCAACGTGACTAACAGAAGACCCCCGCACGCGAATATCCCACTCATTTTTAAGTAGCAGAGCAAAGGTTGACAAAAACACTTGCAGAAAGAGCCATAAAGTGGAAGAGCACAGAGAAAGTGTATAGAAAGCAAAAGCTGTGAAGAGAGGGGGGAAGCAAAGTCAGCTGGGCTTTAGAGTCCGGAGGTTGTGAAGTGTTGCTTGTTTTCCTTGCTGAGTCCCACAAGGTTTCTCTGGAGCACTGACTTCAGTTGTTGGCGGGCAAGCAGCGCTGCAATTGAAACATCTGCTGTTCTGGCACCATCCTGCCCACTTTACCACTCACACGAGAGAGAGAGACAGGCAGAGGAGAAAGCAAAGAGGACAGACAGAGCAACAGGGCAGCAGTAGCAGAATACTGAAGCAGGAGAGCGCTCAGATCCCTCTGTCAACAGTCCAGCGTGAGTCGACCCCGCAGCTGCAGCTCTGAGGGGGACGCATGCATTTGCATATCCCTCCCCAAACTCCAGCCTGAAATGAGACCCAGCAGGCAACAGCAGGGGTGAACCCGTTCACTTTATGTTTTTCCCAAAACAGAAACTCCTGGAACCCCTCAAAGACAAGAGCGCATTTAGAAAGATTAACCAACGCAATCGTCTCTCTGCTTGTTCGTTTGGACACAGCTTTAATTGGTGGCTCATGTGTAAAAGCATGCTGGGATTATGAATATTTTCTTTGGGTTGCTCTGTGCCAAAATCCCCCCCCCCCTTCTCATTGACATCAGCCCATAACCTTCTCACGTGCCTGCAGCTATAAATCTCTAAACATTTCTTTTGCTCTGTGATTTTCCTTCATTTCATTTCTAAGACACGCCATTCTAAAACGGCTCATTCAGACATGCCCCCACATCTCTACATCACGGTGTGGGAAGATTTGCATAACACCGCCCAAACGTATACGCAATGAAAGAAGGCGTAACTTTTATTCTCGCTGCAGTGTTGTTGCTGGTGCCGCCATGTCCTGGAGACGCTGTGTGTTTCGTTATGAAAGCAAAAGTACTTTGTTTGGCCTTCCAAATGAGTACACAACTAGAAATCAGTGGTTAAGTTATATTTACAACACTTTTCCATAACAGTTCAACCCAAATATTCGAGTGTGTGCAGCACATTTTACGGAGGACTGTTTCCTGAACCTGGAAGAGAGTATGTGAACACTATGAATGGCTGTGATGTGAACACTCTAAAGTAGGGCAATTCCAACGTTGCAAGGACAGTCTGGCTTCTGACTTCTGACTCACAGCCTGTAAGTACGTTTCGATATTTAAAGAATTTGCCACTGATTATTCAAACGCGAGTTCTGAGCTGTGTAGAGTAGTGCTTGTTTGGCATTTCTACGATCACAAATGCAGACATGGTGTTATGTTTACGCGGCGCCGCGCAACACGTAAAAAGGCCATGTGAGTCATTATAATCAGTAATTATGTCCTCACTGAATGCAACAAATTCCACGTTTATAATGGGTTTTATTGTTTTAGTCTTGTCGCACCGGGACACAGCATCACAACATGGTGAGGGCCGTAACATTTTCCGTCACACACTTGAGGTATTTGGCCAATCACAACGCACTGGATAGCACATTTTCCACACATTTAAAGAGATGAATTGGCATTTGCAATGTTTATAATTTTCATAATGTGACATATTAAGTGAAAAGGAGGAATAGGTGGGAAATAATGTAGCTGTGGACACCGTTTTATTCACTGTAAAAAGTGTGCTGTGATATCATTGGTAAGACTTTTTCTGGCCACCCGTGTTATTTGATTTTATATGTGACCCTGGACCAAAAAACCAGTCTTAAGTCGATGGGGTTTATTTGTAGCAATAGCCAAAAATACATTGTATGGGTCAAAATTATCGATTTTTTTTATGCCAAAAATCATTAGGATGTTAAGTAAAGATCATGTTCCATGAACATTTTTTTGTAAATTTCTTACCGTAAATGTATCAAAACTTAATTTTTGATTAGTAATATGCATTGCTAAGAACTTCATTTGGACAACTTTAAAGGCGATTTTCTCAATATTTTGATTTTTTTGCATCCTCAGATTTCAGATTTTCAAATAGTTGTATCTCGGCCAAATATTGTCCGATCTTAACAAATCATACATCAATGGAAAGCTTATTTATTCAGCTTTCAGAGGATGTATAAATCTCAATTTCGAAAAATTGACACTTAAGACTGGTTTTGTCGTCCAGGGTCACATATGATGTTTTTGATAGATTTTTTTTTAATTATGCCTTTATTATTCAGATAGGATAGTCGAGAGATGACAGGATATTATATGGATATTTTTCTCACAAAAACGTATCGATTCGCTACAGGAGGCCTTCCGGAGCCGCGTGAGGCACGTTTTATTATGGATGGATGCACTTTATTTGACTACTTTTGGACTGTTGAACAAAAACACCCACCTACTGCCATTCTAACGCTTGGAAGATCAAGGATATTTTTTAATATAACTCCGACTGGATTCGTCTGAAAGAAGAAAGTCATATACACCTAGGATGCCTTGAGGGTGAGTAAAACATGGGCTAATTTTCATTTTTGGGTGAACTAAAACTGCTTACCTCAAACTCTTTTAACTTCCTGTTTTACAGCTTCCACTTTTTTCAGCAAACATTAAAAGTACAACTTCCTGACTGTGATTCGTCATGCTCTTTTAGTTTACCTCTAGCGCATGCTGATGCCGTTTTATTCTTCAGTAGTAAAGTGTGTCAAAGTCTACGAGTCAAGGTGTCATCATCGTACCGGCTGCATACATGTCCATTGATTCATTTGTATTAGATTCATTATTAGATCCACAGTCTGATTTGTAATGACCTTATAGGATTGCTAAAAGCGTGCAGTGTGTAGAAGGCTCAAGACTGGAAATAGTGTTCATTTGATTGTGTGTTCTCTTGAAACAACAAAAAGACCAATCTAAACAGCACCAATGTATAACTAAATAAATTCATGAGGACAAGATCTGGGCCTGATCTCTGACCAATCAGTAACCAGTCAAATACAGTTTTAGGTCATTGTGGGGCATGACATACAATTGAAGACAGTATGTTACAGGATCAGGAGTATTTCCTCATCCAATAACAGTTCCTCGAATTTACTGGGCCCACAAGGAAAATCACTTCTCTCGTAGGTGTTAGGGGCTCACATTTACAATGTCATGTTTGCTTTTCATTCACACATAATTATCTAAAGCAAAGAGCACCAAGCAGTCTTATTTGCAGAAAATTTCTTGCAAGAATGTACCAATGCAAAGAGACCAAATGCACTCAGTTTTACTCACACATACTGATGACAAACTTCATGTGCAATTAAGTGTCAGAAATCATTACATTTATTTCACACTTAAAGTCCGTGTAAAGAGAATTCTGAGAATTGTTTCTAAACACATTAAAATTTTAGAAATGTATTGCTGAAACACATTACAAATACTCTGAACTATGTAGTACTGAATTGTAGAGTTAAACTGTTAAACAGTTTTTCACCAATTCTGTGTTCAGGATTTTTTGGGCGGGGCTAAAACGGTGGCTCGATAACGCAATGGAGCCACCGAGCGTGGCCCCGCCCCTAACACTATAATAACTATGTTGAGAGGTCAAGTTCTTAGTTTGTCTTTTTGAATGTCTGATGTTAGATATACAGATTCTAGGCAGGGACGGTTCTAGGGTGAATAGATACCCGGGTCTTAGCCCAGAGACATCAATATGTGGCAGAATACATACAATTTAAAAACATGGAGCATTCACAATTCGCATCTAAAAACGCATGGAAACGCGAGCTGTACCGCTTTCTCTTCTTTCAAAGCGGACCGGAGCTTGCGCTCTCGTGGTGTTTGCCATAGCTAAGCAACCATGAGCTGCGCTCGCCTTGAAGACCAGAAGGTTTCAACCATAGATATACATGTCTATGGTTTCAACTCACTGCAGCGCTTCTACAATTAAATAACGAACTTGCACGCTCAAACATGTATGGCTGTATTAATCCAATTAAGCTACTAGAGGTAGCATCAGTAGCATCCATTCAGGTTGTAGCGGTATTTGACAGTTCAGAGAAATGGTCGCTTTCCCGCGAGTGGCCGTGGTTTCAGCGCCGACAGCGCCCTGCCCCCAGCGTTTGAGAGCAGAGAGTCCTGCTTATTTTTCAAAGATTTTGATAACTTAGTTACTTGGCAGGTTTTTTTATCATTCAAATTCGGCTGAGTGGTTAATAGCACATTTATCTGTTGTGTGACAAACTCAGAACACGTTTTAATATCACTTTACACGGACTTTAAGTATTCTTTTAAAGTATTTCTGTATTAAGTACTATTTTTAAAAGTATGTGAAAGTGTACTTCTTTTTCGCATGGGTAGACCAAGCATTAAAAAATAACTAAGATGGCCCCTGAGTCTCTCTTTTTTAAAGGGGACCTAACACACACAGATTCACCCAATCTCATGTACCTATAGAGTAGTACTGCATCCTTCATATCTCAAAAAAGTCTTTAGTTTTGTCATATTTATAAAAGAAAGATAGAGCTTTACGATTCTCTCCGGAAAAAGCCGAGCTCCTGGAGGCGCGCCGTGTGGGCGGAGCTAAAGAGTGACGAGCACTTGCGCCGATCGCCAACAAAACAGAGACATTTGATGCCGTTTCACTTACGTTACCATCTGTAGTTCTGAATCATGACCGGGATCTTTTATAGCTGGGACCGCTCCATCTTTCAGTATCAAACGATGTGCAAATCCAGCGTCGAACTGGGCCTTGTTTATAAAACGTTCGTCAACAAACACACTTGTGAAACTCCATTGCTGCCCCGAAAAACAAACTGCATCCACTGTTCACATAACACTGAGTTCCTTCGGGAAGTGCGGTTGTTAAACACGCTTAACTCTTTACATTCTAAACTTGTTCTAAATACGTTCTAAATAAATGCTGTTATTTTTTACACTGAACACAAATGGAAAGGTTTTGAATAAGCTTATAGTGACATCTGTAAAGTTACAAAAATGACAAATAATAAAATAATAATAAATAATAAAATTGGTCGATAATGTTGTGTGTCATATACCAAAATCTCCTGCAGTCCTGCTGTGTGATAAAGAGATTTCAGTTCTCTCTTCATTGATAATCTTCCCCTCCAGTAAAGCTCATAGCGAATAACTTTAATAAAATAGTGCATAAATTGAATTGACTGTTTAATGATATTTGTGGGCTTAACAGACAGGGTCATTATGAATTATGTTTAAGACACACATGCTACATTTCTAGATTGATGCAACTGATAATTTTAAACTAAAATCTATTCTTTCTGAATCATTCTGTGATACACAATGAAGATGAATAGCAAACATATAATCTATAAACTTAAATCATTTAATTTAGTCATTTTATTACTTATTTCTCCATGCTCCTCACCACTCATGAAACATCTGTGAATGGTTTCAGATATGCACACTTATCTCGACTGCCAAATCGCTTCCATGCATAGGAAAGAAATGTACTTTCATTAACATATCTGCATCTGTGTTGAGACTTGCTGAAATCGCATTTGGTCTCATACTGTATTGCGTACCTTGTCAGTGTCTGTGCTTGCTTGGCTATTTGTTGTGATAAACAGGAAAGTGTGTTCAAGCGCTAGCAGAAGACAGTGTAAAGAAATACTCGTTGAGAGAAGCAGTCTATCAGCAGAAGTTAAAAGCAGCTTGTAAGTGTATTTACTTGTCTCATTAGTGTTTAGTGCAGTTGTCGTTGCTAGGAAACGCTTGTTTTGTTTACTGTGTAGAGACTTGCTGAAATCGCGTTTGGTCTCGTACTGTATCGCGTACCTTGTCAGTGTCTGCGCTTGCTTGCCTATTTGTTGTGATAAACAGGAAAGTGTCCAGCTGAATTCAATTTCCCTTTTGTCAAACGGGTATAAAAAAGGTTAGTTTACCGCGGCAGCAGTCGCAGCAGCCCTCGTGTGAAGACCGAAGAGTGTAAAGACCATCGACTCTACCGTGCGACTCCACCGGGCAGGGATACCGGCAAGGGACATAAATATTGCTTTTTATTTATACTCTTTCCTACCAATTGTTTCACTTCTGTTTTAGTTTTCTTATAACCAATTCTTACTATGTGTTTCCAGATCACTACTATCACTACCACTCGCAAACCATGCATCACATACTGTAGGCAGCGCAATCCTAACAAGCTATATCTGCTTATACACTACTTTCTTTTTCTGTTGGTCTCTGGAATTGTCAGTCTGCTGTCATCAAAGCTGATTTCATTATTTCCATTACTAGTCATTTAAGTCTAAACCTCATGGCCCTGACAGAGACCTGGATCAAACCAGAGGACAATGCTACACCTGCGGCACTCTCCAATAATTTCTCCTTTTCCCACAACCCCGTTTAACTGGAAGAGGTGGAGGTACTGGTCTGCTCATCTCTAATAATTGGAAATTTACTCCTTTACCATCTCTGGGTATCAACAGCTCCTTTGAATCACATTCGGTTACTAGTACCTACCCTCTTAAAATCCATTTTGTAGTTGTTTATCGACCTCCAGGACCACTAGGTAACTTCGTGGAAGAATTAGTGTTGCTCTCAACCTTTCCTGAGGATGGTACTCCTTTAGTTATACTTGGAGACTTCAACATCCACCTCGATAAACCTCAAGCTGCAGACTTCCACACTCTGCTTGTCTCTTTTGATCTCAAGAGAATGTTAACTATGGATACTCACAAATCAGGCAACCAACTGGACCTTATTTACACACGACACTGCTCCACTGATCATGTGCTGGTTACTCCACTGCACACCTCGGATCACTTCCTACTCACTCTTAACCTCAACATGATTCCTGTCTCAACACATACCTCTCCACATGTCAGTTTTCGATGTAACTTACGCTCACTCTCACCCTCCTGGTTATCTGCTACGGTTTCATCTTCGCTTCCTTCCCCTAAACAGTTATCATCTTTTGATGCTAACAGTGCTACTGATACTTTCTGTTCCACTTTGAGATCTTGTTTAGACACTTTCTGCCCCTTATCTTCCAGGCCAGCCCGTACCACCCCTTCTGTCCCTTGGCTATCTGATGTTCTCTGCGAACATCGTTCTAAGCTCAGGGCTGCAGAAAGGGTATGGCGCAAATCACAAAATCCTACTGACCTTAATTTATATTGATCACTCCTCTCTGACTTCTCTGCTAATGCCTCCACTGCTAAAAGGACATACTATCACGACAAAATTAACAATTCGCCTAACTCTCGCATGCTCTTTAAAATATTCTCCTCCCTCCTTTGTCCTCCTCCTCCCCTCTTTCATCAACTCTAACAGCTGACGACTTTGCCACATTCTTCATTAATAAAATTACAAACCATCAGTGCACAATTCTCCACACCTCAAACTGTCAAACACATCTTACCAGCAAACATACACTCTTTCACATCCTTCTCTCCACTCTCTGAGGCAAAAGTCTCTAAACTCATCCTTTCCAGTTATCCTACTACTTGTCCGCTTGATCCTATTCCATCTCATCTCTTTCAAGCCATTTCTCCTGCAGTTGTACCTGCACTCACTCACATTGTTAACACATCCCTTCACACTGGAGTTTTTCCCTCAGCTTTTAAACAGGCTCGTATAACCCCACTTCTTAAGAAACCCACTCTTAACCCAACTCTTTTAGGGAACTATAGACCGGTTTCCCTTCTACCTTTCATTGCAAAAACACTTGAACGAGTTGTGTTCAACCAAGTCTCTGCCTTTCTCACACAGAACAACCTCCTGGACATCAACCAATCTGGCTTCAGAAGTGGACATTTGACCGAAACTGCCTTACTCTCAGTTGTTGAAGCCCTAAGACTTGCCAGAGCAGCTTCCAAATCTTCATTACTTGTCTTGCTGGATCTGTCCGCTGCTTTTGATACGGTCAACTACCAGATCCTCCTGTCGACCCTACTGAGAAAGGGCATCTCAGGAACTGCACTCCAGTGGATTGAGTCTTACCTCTCAGATAGGTCCTTCAAGGTATCTTGGAGAGGTAAGGTATCCAAGTCGCAACATCTAGCTACTGGTGTGCCTCAGGGCTCAGTTCTTGGACCACTTCTCTTCTCTGTCTACATGACATCACTAGGTTCTGTCATTCAGAAACATGGCTTATGTTATGCTGATGACACTCAACTCTACCTCTCATTCCATCTTGATGATCCGATGATAGCTGCTCGCATCTCAGCATCAGCCTACACCTTCAACTCAACCTACCTAAGACAGAACTGCTTGTAGTTTCAGCAAACCCATCACTTCATCACAATTTCACCTTCTAGTTAGACTCATCAACCATAACTCCTTCAAAAACAGTCAGAAACCTTGGAGTTGTGATTGATGATAAGCTGAATTTCTCAGATCACATTGCTAAAACTGCCCGTTCCTGCAGATTTGCTTTATACAATATTAGGAGGATCAGGCCCTTTCTTTCGGAACATGCAACACAACTCCTAGTTCAAGCTCTTGTTCTGTCCAGACTTGACTATTGCAATGCTCTCTTGGCAGTTCTTCCAGCCAATTCCATCAAACCTCTACAATTAATCCAAAATGCCACTGCAAGATTAATCTTTAATGAACCGAAAAGAACGTACATCACACCTCTGTTCATCAATTTGCACTGTCTACCAATAGCTGCTCGCATAAAATTCAAGGCATTAATGTTTGCCTACAAAACCACCTCTGGCTCTGCACCCCTTTACCTAAATTCAGTACTTCAAAACCTATGTGCCCTCTAAAAGCTTGCGTTCTGCAAGTGAACGACGCATTATTGTGCCATCCCAAAAAGGCACAAAATCACTTTCACAGACTTTTTCATTAACTGTTCCCATCTGGTGGAATGATCTGCCCAACTCAATCCGAACAGCTGAATCCTTAGCCATCTTCAAGAAACAGCTAAAAACACATCTCTTCCATCTTTATTTGACCCTCTAACTCTATCACTCTCTATTCTAATTCCGTTTTATCTATCTGTCTTCTTTTTATTAAAAAAAAAAAAAAACACACACACATACACACACATACACCCTTGACCCTCTATCAGTTGCATATTTATTCTCTAACTGCTACTTTTTCTTTAAAAACTAATACTAGCTTTCTTTTTTCTATATTCCATCTACTTGTTTTCTTTAAAATAATAATAATAATAATAATAAAACACTGTTTCTTTTTTTCTATATTATATCTACTTGTTTTCTTTATAAAAAAAAAATACACAAAAAAAAAAAAAAAAAACCTTGCTATGTGTACTGCGTTAGGCTAACCGAGACTTGTCATATCACTTACATGTTGTTGCTCTTTTGTTGATTTTGATTGCTTCTATTGTCCTCTTTTGTAAGTCGCTTTGGATAAAAGCGTCTGCTAAATAACTAAATGTAAATGTAAATGCACTGTATTGTTCATCACATGAAAATGTTAATACATTGCAGACTTAGAAAACCCATGTGCTCACTGTTTTCTGACTGCAGCAGGGGATTTCATTTAATGCAATCACGTCCAAACTGCAGTGTAATTTTTAAACTTGTGGATTCTTGAAATTCCTCCCGAACTGACAAGTTGTTAAAAGTACCCCAGATTTATAGAGAAAGTGTAAAACATGAGCTATTGTAACACAATCCGCACACATCTACACGCAATACGCATGAGCACAGCACTGTAGTGAGAAACTGAAGAGTGATATATATTATAATGAAAGGGATACTGATACCTTTCTCTACAGAAATGAGGCCTATATCTCCCCAACAGACTTCTTTACTCTCACTTGTTACTGAAACAACATTTGGAAGGACACCAGAGAAATGACAAAAGCTATTTAACAGAACAGATGCTGGCCAAATTTTTCGAATGGTGACCTGCTCCCCATCAAATGAAATAAAAGCTGAGAAGATATGACAACTATATTGGTTTAATAATGTGGGCATGTTGACAGATCCAGTCATAACATGTTAAATCAGGAAAAAAAAAATAATAATAATAATAATTGCCTGTGTACACATAATAGAGGAGCTAGCAAACAGATCTGCAATAGATGGAGAGAGTTACCCGTTAGATTTGTTGTGTTTTTGACATTTTTATATAGTATAAAATATTGTTTTTATATAATTTCTAGATAGTTTTATGTATTTTTATTCTCTATTAGTTTTTTTAGTCTATTTAATTTGAGTTATTTTAGTACTTCAACATAAATTGAATGAAAATGAGAAATTTTGCCTAGCTGTTTAACGTTTTTTTATATATTTTATTTTAAGTTAATGTTTATTTTATATTAGTGCTGTCAAACGATTAAGAGATTAATCGCATCCATAATAAAAGATTTTGTTTACATAATATATGTGTGTGTACTCTGTATATTTGTTATGTATATATAAATACACACACATGAATGTATATATTTAAGAAAAATATGTTACATTTCTATATTTAATATATTTATATATGATATAATTTATATGAATATATGAAGTATATTCATGTAAATACATGTAAATATTTTCAAAATATATGCTATATGTGTGTATGTATATATACATAATATATATATACATAATAAATACACAGAGTGCACACACATATTATGTAAGTAAAAACTTTTATTTTGGATGTGATTAATCATTTGACAGTACTATTTTATATTTTATTTCACGCAATGATATATATGGTTTCAGTTTTGGTCAATGATAATAACTCTGATGTGGACAAAGACATTCTTCAAATATCTTCCATCATGTTCTACAGAATAAAAACGTCACACAAGTTTAAAACAATATGAATAAATGACAACAGAATTTTCATCGTCGGGTGGATATATAGCGTTAGTTTCCTTTGAATTGCCATCCCAGTTTGCAGGAGACTTGGATCTGAAGGTGAGAATGCTAAAAAGGACACTAACTGTGAGTGAGATTATCAGTTTGTACCCATAAATTCCTCAGAGTCTACAGTATGTGTGCACAAACAGACAATACAGCGAAGGACAGGCGGTTTGTGACTTCCTCACACAGATCAGGAAGGTTTGGGAAGAAAACAGATTCCCAGTGTTCTAAACGAGTGGGAGAGAATAGCTTTTCTCACACATGGACTCAATGACTGTATTTCTGGACAGCTGAACAGCTTTACCTTGGTTAATTTGACACCTTGATCTTTAGCAGACACTGGCCTAAACCTGATAACAAATCAAAAAGTATTAAAACAAACAAAAAAATAATAATAATAAAAAAAAAACTGTAGCCTACTTAAAGATAATATAATTAATAAAAAAAAGACCACTTACTGTAAGTGTCCTTAAGAAGAGTACATTTCCATGACTATGTTTGTTAACACTTTAAATTGCATTTTAAATAAATCTTTTGTTCCTTTAAACAAGAACACTTATTTTAATGTTGACTTGCATAAAAAAGCATATTTACATCTAAAGTATTTGATCCTTACAAGTGTGTAATTACAAATATATTTAAATACATGGCATACAAGTTTCAGTAGAAAAGACATTAAAGTATATTTACCATACATGCTTGTCAGTACACGGTAACTATGTTTGAAAGACAATACAAGCAATTATGAAATTACATAAAAATATGTTTTTTTAATACTTAATTGAGTCAAAAAAGCACTGGTTCAGCCAACAGCATATACATTTAAACTACATATTCTTTTAATTGCAATAACATGCAGTTAAGTGTCTAAAAACATTATATTTAGTTCACTCTAAAGTCTTTTTTCACAAGGGATTTAGAGCAATAGTAGAGTTTTAGATAACCCTTTTTTTGACAGTCCACTTTAGACATTCTACTAACTATCAGTCATTAGCGTATTAGTAGACTTTTTTCAGGTGATGAACGCAGGAAAGAATATGATTCTTTCAGTAAGTTACTGAGAGACTTTCATAGACTTTGGATTAAGTGGCTGTTATGGGAAGCCAGTTCATTGCAAACCGAATGCCTGAAAAAGCTATAGGATGAAATGATTGGCACATCAGCTTTCCATGACTAAGACAAAGTTTTTTAAAAGAACTAATTTGACTACAAAAACATTAATTAAAGGATGTTAACTGATTTAAGTTCAAAACAGTGAGACTAACAGTTGAATTCTGGAAATATTTACAATTTAAGAAGAACATTTTTTGGACTTTCCCAGGTAAACCAGGACATGTTGTGCTCACATTTGCCAAAATGCCAAGTCTGCAGCTAAAAGTCAGAGATCTCAATAGGAACTCATCTCAAATTTTTCCAAATGATCTCAGCTGTTTTCTTATCAGAGGATACAAAAGGATTTAGTGTTTTATGCTGTTCTTTTAGAATAGCGTATCTTTATAGGGTATGAGGATGTTGTAGAACAGCCAGACAAACCAAACAAGAGAGGCAATACGAGACTGTGTGCCAAAATCTCACAGTCAGGAAGGATTTAGCATTTGAGTAGATCTCATATGACTGTAATGCAGAGCCTAAACCTCAGAAGAGCGAATTAAATGTGAATACCCTCCCTGTAATCAGACTGTTCAGCTTGTATGTATAATGTTTCTCTATCAGAGTTTGTTGTCAGAAACGATTCTTTGAGATCCATAGGCTGAGATCATGCTTTCAAGTGTAATTTCTCGATCAAGCCACTATGGTTTATGCTGGATGAACTTGTATCGGATCGTTCATCAGTTGTCTATCCTCTGTTTCACACACTCACACACGCTCATGGTTATAGTGCCCTGTGTAAACTAAGCATCTGGACTTGATTACCTTCCTAACCCACACACACACACACACACATCTCTACAGCTACTGAAACTTCAGCGGTGATGAGGCGGACAGTAACTAAGTACATTTACTTTAGTATTGTACTTAAGTACACTTTTTGAGTATCTCTACTTTACTTGAGTATTATTTTTTCTGGAAACTTAGACCTTCACTGCATTTGAAAGACAAACATCGTACTTTTCACTCCACTACATTTCTATCAAAGTCCTCGAGGTAGAAAGTTGTTACTATGTAGCAGCTTTGAAAGTCAGTGGGTGATTTTTTCTTCTCTAAAAGGTGACTTTCAGACAGTTTATTAGTAATCACTCTTATACATGAAGTGATTTTGCAGCATTTTTTGAACAATGACCAGTTGCAAATATGATATTTATTTACAACAATTCAATAATAAGTTAATATTGTGGTATATATTAGACACAATATTGTCTGATTTTGCTAAATTGTGTACGTGAAAATATAACCTATAAAGCCACAGAACTGTTGTGCATCTCCTAATAAAACACAAAAGATGTTGGACTTGAAGCAGCACTGCACAGACCATTCTGTGTGTGATATCAAAGTACCGCAAGAGCGATTAGACAGCATTTCTGAAATATTTGTTTTGATGTCAAATAAATCTTGCCGTTTTGCTTTTTTGTAAAAGCAGTGTTGCTGTTATAAAGTTATACAGCTACAGTTGTGTTGCTGGGTTTTAAAGCAGGTTTGATTTTTTTTCTTCCTTATCACTCTGTATTTACAGCATTTTCACTGTCCACTCTGTTCAAATGTGGAGGAATGGCTACACATAGATGTGTGCACACACACTGTCAGAGCTGTGTGAGATCACTACCATGCTGCTTTTGTGGGGGTGGGTAGGGGTGCTAAATTTTTTTTTTTTTTTTGTTTTTCATAGGTTTTTAACATCCTAAAAGCTCTTTATTCCAAAGATACTACAAGCTAGTCAGTGTATTCAGTAGGTGTAATGTATTGTAAGTTGCTTCAGCGGTATTGCAATAATTACGTACAGCAATAATAAAACAGTGCATTGACATAAAAAAGAAAATGTACTTTTGGTACTTAAGTACTTTTAAAAGCAAGTACTTCTGTACTTTTACTTAAGTAAAAATCTGTCTTTACAACTTTTACTTGTAATGGAGTAATATTTGACCAGGAGTACCTGTACTTTCACTCAAATAATGGAGTTGTGTATTTTGTCTGGTTCTGATGCAAACTCAACACAATGTCGCTCTTTATTTAACACACAAGCCTATCTCACTGTTCAAACTCACTCCAGAACCCATCCAGCGATTATGTCTCCTGTTCATGGACCAGCTGTGTGTGTATATCCATCCATCTATCCATCAGCATGTGTACCAAGACAAACGTGCTGGTCAACACTATTGTTTGTGTAGCCCCATGCACAGCTGAGGCCTCGAGCTCTGCCATTAGAAGGCTGAGTCGTGTGACAAAAGCTACATCCGCTGTCTAGAAAAAAGCATTTAATTATGCTTTTGGCCATTTTTTTCTGTCTTAAAATCTCTCATGATTGCTAAAACAATTCAACTGACATCCCATAGCTCAAACAGAAGAGCATGTAAGTGGATTTAGATAATTGTTAAAGTAAAAAGTAAAGATTGATGCAACAGTGTCTTGATTAGAGTTTGAACATCATGGCAATGTCAGTAGCTATGACCAGGGGCGATTCTAAGATTTTCATTTTAGGGGGGCTCAGCCCCCAATGAGGGTATAATATATGTGTATAAATAAATAAAATAAAAAAATGTTTGACTAATAGGAGTGGTACACTAAACAAACAAAAAAGTGCAGTATTCCACTGTATTGCATAGATAGGTATAACATATAGGCCTAACTGAATAAGCCAAAAACATGTCTTCATTATCTCACACACTCACCTGTTTACTGTACAAACACAAAATTTTACTGTTTGCATTTCTAGTACAACCCTCTTTTCTTAGCTCAAGTATGCAAACCTCTTTGCCACATGCACTGGAATATATATTACATTGAATGTTACATTTTCAAATTAAAATGGCAACATGATCGTTTTATAAAGTATGTGTTCATATGTGCTTCATTATCACAGCTGTGGTGTGATGATGAGGGGTGAATGCAGCAAAAACAGGCTACAGTAGATGGGGAACCGATTGCTGCCCTATGATATTTTGTAAACTGTATTTATGACAAAGAACAGAACTGCACAGATGCAGATATTATAACAATCTATCGATAAACACACACCTTGTCCTCTGTTTCTCGCTCTGCGCCGCCGCGGTCTGTTGATTGAAAAAGAACGCACTGAAAGTCGCGATCGAAGTCTGCCGTCGTTTTCATGTGAAGTTTAAAGGGGACTGAGGCGATCACGAATTTTACAGTTTATGGAGCTTATCGCAAAATTTTAGGGGGGGGGGCTGAGTAGTCATTTTAGGGGGGCTATAGCCCCCTAAGAATGGCCTAGCGACGCCCATGGCTATGACTTTTGCACAAGCAAAAATAAAAGCACATTTACTTTTGTCCACAGGTGAAAACCTGAAAGCACATATTCAGCAAGATCATATTCTACAACCCTAATCCTACCCAATGCCTAAACTTAACAACTTAACAAAGAAGTGGATGAGTAGACACTGCCTCATTTATTGTGGATGTTTAATGTAGCTTTGATAAATCACCGTCCACAGAGAGGTCACTGCCAAATCAAGTAATGTCTATTTAGTTTGTCAAAGTTTGCAAACTTAAACCAAATCAAAATCAAATTCCAATTGAGATTACTGTGATTTGACTGTAAAATTTCACCAAGGTAAATGTTACAACGCTTTTATGTTCATTTTCTTAAAGAACAGTCAAATTCTAGACATTTTACAAATTTTCAAATGTAATTGTCGTAATTGCAATCTCTTGCAGTCATTAATACAAAAAACAGTGTTGTTAATTTATTTTGTGGTTTAGTACTCCAGCCTTAATTTAAATTGTTTTAACACTCTAAGAGCCTGCCACAAAAACTCTTCATCGCTGAGAGACAGTCTTAGTTTATAATGCAACCTAAACGGAGACTCCTAAAGGAGTGAGGACAACCCTCTACCAAGTCCAGCCAAGTCTGAACTGGAGAGGGTATCTGAGCTGCCAAGCACGACTCTAGACTCTAAAGTACTGTATAACTACAAAAGAGAAACAACAACAACAACAAAAACCCTATAGATGGCCAACTCACTAACAATTTCAAATGAGAGCTCTGTTATAATTTTTATAGTTAGTGGACTAATCCATCACCCAAACCCCATACAACCTCCATCAACCAGTCCCGTTTGCCCACGTTCACCCCCTTTCCAGGATAACAGTCCTTAAGCCTACCCAGAGCAGACCTATAACAGCAAAGCGTGCGGCTCAGACTGTGAAATCCCATACTCCCTCAAGCACCGCGATCACAGACATTTCCAGCTGGTCTCTGGAGCTCAGCGCGGATTTAGAGTGCTTTAAAAGCTCATTCATTGTTCCAGTCCATGATAATGACCTCAAACAACCACAGGCCCCTCAAAACCAATACAGATAATAGAACTTTATATGACACGCATTCAATCGCTGTGATTCTCCTCTAGTGTTAAATGTTCAATCAATGAAGCCCTACTGGAGTACATGAGACCCTGAGACTTTAGAAAAGAGGGCCCACCATGGCCAGAGGGGAACTGGCCCCCGACTGAGCCTGGTTTCTCCCAAGGTTTTTTTTCTTCATTCTGTCACCGATGGAGTTTTGGTTCCTTGCTGCTGTCGCCTCTGGCTTGCTCAGTTGGGGACACTTAATTTCCAGTGATATCGTCGACCTGATTTCACAGATACTATTTAAACTAAACTGAACTGGACGATGACATCACTGAATTCAATAATGAAATGCCTTTAACTGAAAATTGAGTGTTTAATCTTGTCATTTTACATTATTGATACACTGTTTTCCTATTTTGATATTGGAAAGTTGCTTTGACACAATCTGTATTGTTAAAAGCACTATATAAATAAAGGTGACTTGACTTGACTTGACCCATAAAAATTTTGTCTTGACCCCATGTATTTTAGGGAAAGCTGTGATTGAAGGTAAATATTCATGTCATTCTCTAAATTTCAGCTCATGCGATCAGCCAGGAATCGAACTGGGGACCTTCTTGCTGTGAGACAACACTGCTACTGAGTGAGCCCCATATAGGGAACCTCCTACATGCAAAATTAAGCAATGCGTTATATTTTTTCTCAGCCGCTTGGCTACTGAATTTACATGATTTAAAAAAATCAGTTTTTATTTTAAACAAAAGTACTATTGATTTATTTTGGGGCAAAACATGTAATCTTACTCCCCATTGAAAGTGTAACAAATGAAGCAGATGCTCACTGTGTGTTTAACGAGTTAGGATAAAACTGAATTATGACCAATAAACATTTAAGGTTAGATTTAGATTAGATTAGATTAGATTAGATTAGATTAGATTCGATTAGATTAGATAAAATAATGTGGGACGCACATGAGGCTAATATGATTTTTCATTTATTGCATAATTACAGTATGTCACATGACTGTCCTTTAATCAGTGTCCTGCAAGTAACTTTTAGAGCAAAAACCATCTACTGTACCACAGAAAACAAGACTTATTTTGTATCTGAAATCAAATTCTTGTAAAAGGCATCATGGCACTGGGATTCTCCTTTCATATTATCTTGTCCAGAAAAGCACATGTGCATGTACAGTAGATCCATTCCAGAAAAATGTGCAGTCCACTGTAAGGCATTCTTTAATAAATCACATTAATATTGAGAGTGGACTCTGATTGAGGACTGCCTTTGATTTCTCTTCTTTTCTGGTCTTTATGAATAGCACATTGTCTCAGTGTTCTGGCAATGACAAATACATCTGTCAACACCGTGTCACCTTTAAAAAAAATCTTGTTTGTCTTCTTTCTGTCTACTTGAAAAGCCATAAACTGCTCAGATAAGCATCAGGGAAATTTATGGGGGCAGATTGGAAAAACAGAGCCGTCAAGAAAAGAGCACTGGGCTTTTAACATTTCCCCAAAGACCCATAAATCCTCAGACAGTTGGTTCTGTATTTTAATATGTGATGTGTTTGTTGAAGCAGGATCAGACATCAAACTAGAAGAGGATAATCTACGCAGTAATCACATTAGATTACAACTCTATTTACATGTACGCTTCCATACTAAAGCGGGAGATTTTAATGGATCCATTGCCAAAGTTTTCATAAAATGTTACTACAGAATGGTGCCATAAACTTATAGAGAGCAGTAGTGCTGTCTTCGTTGAAGCGTTATAAGTCATGAACCAAACCAACCAACTAAAAGGTGAATTACAACATTACAAGCTTTGCTTGAAGCAAAAAAGTATTTGAAAATCAAACAAAAAAAAAGAAAAAAATGTTGCACGCAAATGCAGGGAAAACCTCCTGAAGCAACCTGGGAGTTAAGAGTCTTGTGTTAAGAGTCCAGTAACCCTCCGGTTACAAGTCCTGAGCTTTAGCTGTCACTACACTTTATTAAATCACATTCATTATTACTGAGAAAACAGTGTGCTTACTTGCTTAGCCAATTGTACATTAATTGTTACATTAAGCTTACGATGATGTTGCAGCTACTGTATGTATAACCAACACCAAAACAATATGCTGGAGCTTGCCAATGAGATGAAAGGTAGATATCGGGTTTAGACTGTTATACAGTTAAATATCATCTGTATAGCAGCGGTTAGAGAAGAGTTGGTTTGGCAGTGTGGAATATTGTAAACCGTTCCAGAAAAATTAATGTGAATTTAAGAAAAGATTCCACCCAAAACCTCTGTCATCATTTACTCGTCCTCATCTTGTTCCAAACCCACGAATATTTGAGGAATTGTGCTGGTCATCCTGTACTGGGTTACACTGAATGGGACACTGAGGCTTTCAACAAACAGAATGTAAAATCATTATAAATGTAAGTAACACTTTATTTTAAGGTGTTCTTTTTACACGTTTTATGTACTTACTATTTTAATAGCAATAAATTATGCATAATTATATGCAAGTAACCCTAAGCCAAACCCTAATCCTAACCCTAACTATACAGTAAGTACATGTAGTTAATTAATATTACTCAGTACTTAAATGTATAATTACACTGTAACAAGGACACCTTAAAATAAAGTGTAATCTAAATGTATGATAAAAGTAGTTCATATGAATTAATTCATGAAGTCATATGACCCATATGTAAATTATTGACTGAATATTTTTCCTCTCAGTGAGCTCCAGCGAGTTGAACTCAGTTCAGCCTGATACGATAACAGTTTTATTTGATCAACCAATTCATTGAAAACATCAGACTATATTTTATTATGTTTGTTCATCGATTGGACTCTACAAGAAGTGCACAAAGAGATTTTACAAAGCTACAATACGTACGGCTTCAGAAGACAGAAGAGTA
Organism: Spinibarbus caldwelli; assembly: GCA_039654775.1. Taxonomy (NCBI): domain Eukaryota; kingdom Metazoa; phylum Chordata; class Actinopteri; order Cypriniformes; family Cyprinidae; genus Spinibarbus; species Spinibarbus caldwelli. The sequence goes on from CM077260.1 coordinate 29,211,030, forward strand.
CAGTACATGAGTCAAGTGCTTTTGGTGCTTTTGCTTCTTTATGAAGCTGAAGGACCACAGAAGATCAGTCGGTAACACTTTAGTATAGAGACCAATTCTCATTATTAACGTTGCTTATTAGCATGCCTGTTATTAATATGTCAGCTCTTTATTAGTGCTTATAAAGCACATATTTTGATATTCTAGATCCCTAATCCTGCCCAATACCTAAACTTAACAACTACCTAACTATTAATAAGCAGCAAATTAGGAGTTTGAGGCAAAAGTTGTAGTTAATGGTTTGTCAACGGCGAGAATTGGACCTTAAAATAAAGTGTGACCGATCAGTCATATGTGTTTGCAGGGAGATTAGTGTGAGTAAATAATGACAGACATTTGACTGAACTACCTTTTTATAGATGCTCTGGTTGACATAAATGCTTGTTTATTTTGTTCTGCTAATGCGATGGGTCTCAGAGAGGGTTGAAGCACAGCTTTGAGGGTGCAGGACAGTGTTAATGGTGAAGTTTAGCAGGCAGGCCATTATGTCTGTATTGGTGTGAAAAAGAAGAGAGAAGATTGGATGAGAATTTCATGCAGAGGAATGAAGAGCCTCGTGAAATGTATAAAAACAGTAGGGTCAGAGCTGGGTTTGCCTCAATTTCCTCTCCATGGAAGGTTTCAGAGGGAGCTCATATGGCTCTCATGCAGGCATGAGCTGACCTGGAATGCCAGGCAGCACAGACAGGAAGTCAGAGTAAAGATTGTGAATGCATAAAAATGGTGAATGCATAAAGCAGCAGCTGTGGTTGGCAGAAATAAGCCTGAGCTCCACTAATATAGGCTGGCAATCAAATCCACTAAAACACAATTATAGACCACCACAGGAAATATGGTTCTAACCAAAATCCTGTCATCATTTACTCATCCTGGTGGTGTACCAAACCTGAACGGTTTTCCTTTTTCTGTGGAACACAAACTGCAGGAAGATGTTTAGCAGAATGTTCATGCTGCTGTTTTCCATTGCAAGAGCATGTGATAAAACATGATTCAAGAACCTGCTCAAAAAAACGTGTTATTAAAGTGGTCATATCAAGATAAATCAGAAACTTATTTGATATTCTGACATAAAGGGTTTAGTGTATATGTTATACAAAAATATACTGCAATTGCATGATCTCAAAACTTCCTCCCCAGTCCAAAAACAGCATTTTTGAAGCTAAGCTGCAAAATGCACTCCACTGAAATCCTAGGATTTGCAAATCAACAGCGCCTATTCAGTGTTCAGCAGCTTGACTCGTGAATTCATGACTAAGTACTGCTGCTCATCTCAGATGCGAGGAGGGTCTTAAAGAAACAGCAGCACAGAGAGAGAGATGGAATGGTTATGAGACTGTTTTATAATCTCTCACCTTTAGATTTCATTTAACGTTGTTTATGTGCTCCCTGTGTAAAGAGCGTGTGTTTTGTTGAGCCTTGTGTTGTGTTTTGGATGCTGGTCCACAGTGTGGGGTGCTGCTGTGCTGGAGTTTCTACAGGACTACTGCTGTGCCACAGCTCCCAACAGTGCACTCCTCTGGTTTCTGGTGCGTGTCCTTAAAGGAAAAGAACATTGGTAGCTCTTAACAATACATTTTTATTACTTAACATGACCCATCTAGTGCTGATATTGTTATTTAAAAGTAAAATTCATCAAAAAAATTGGGTAACACTTTACAATAAGGCTCAATTTGGTAACATTAGTCTACCTGCATTTGTTAATATGAACTAAAATGAAAAATACTTCTAAAGCATTTATAAGTCTTTGTTAAAATTAATTTTAGCATTTAGTACTGCATTATTAAAATCTAAACTTGTTTCTGTTAATATTATTTATTCGGCCCTGAGCCAACATAAACTAACAATGCCCGCCCTCCCAACCGCTCCTGCCTCCTCCACCGCTGCCAGCTGTCGCTGGCAGCCCCTCCGCTCGCCCTCAGCCCACCATCAGTGCGGTGCGAGCCCCACGGGACTGCCATCCTCCAGCGTCATCGGGACTGGAGTATCCCTCACCTCCACCTCCAGCCTCCTCGGCCCGGACTCCGCCTCGGCCCATGGACCCAGCGGCTCCACCTCGGCTCCTAGTTCCCTCGCCTCCACCGTCATCCATCGATCCACCAGCTCCACCGGGCTCCCTCGTCCCTCCGGCTCCGCCTTGGTTGGGCGTTGACCCGCCATCGCCTCAGGACTCCACTCCTACGGCTGTACCTCGTCGCTCCGTCCCACCGGCTCCGTTGGGCTCCTTCCTCCCGCCAGCTCCACCTTGGTCCTCAGTCGCTCCGGCTCTGCCGCGGATCTCTGGAGCTCCGTCTCTGCCTCGGTTGCCAGAGCCCTCGGCTCCACCCTGGCCCTCCGGATCCTCGGCATCCCCCTGGCTTGTTGGCTCTCCGTGTCCACCTCGGGCTCCTCTACCACCTGCTCCGCCTCCGTTGGTCGGCACCCTGGAGTCGGCGGCCATTCCTCATCCATGGCTCCTCCCTCCGTCGGCTCCACCATGGGCCATCATCATGGCTGTGGCCTGGGTCCTGCCAGGCTCCTCCTGCTCCGGGTCCCTCCTGTCTCCTCCCTGGCTCCTTCCTCCTTCGTCGCCTCCCTGGTCTCTGTCTGCCGGCCCCCTCCCGGTTGTCCGTCCTGCTTCTGAGCCTCCGTCATTGTTCCCACCCATTTCTTCCCCCCTCTCTGTTGTTCCACGGTGCGAGGACGCACATACCGGGAGGGTGGAGTAATGTCACGCCCCTGGACTGTTTGTTGTGGTTTTTGCTCCCCATGTGTTCCCTGTGACCCAGTTTCTCCCCAGTCTGATTGTGTTAATTTGCTCCAGGTGTGTCTTGTTTTCCCTTGATTTCCTTGTCTTTAAAAGCCCCAGTCCATTCAGTTTGTGTTTGTCAGGTCTACTTGTTGGATGTCGTTTGTTTCCTGTGTTCCTGTGATGGATTTTCCCCTGTGATTCCAGTATTAAAGACTGTTCAACATTTCTCCAAGTCTCTCTCTCGTTCCTCCCAACGAATCGTGACAGTGTGTGTGCGTGTTTGAAAATCAGCTGATGTTTTGTGACCTAATTATGCAGAAATATATATATATTTCAGCGGGGTAAAATAACTATTGAACACGTCACCATTTTTCTCAGTAAGTATATTTCTAAAGGTGCTGTTGACATGAAATTTTCACCAGATGTCAGTCATAACCCAAGTAATCCATACATACAAAGAAAATAAAACAAATAAGTTCATAAATTAAGTTCTGTGTAATAAAATAGAATGACCATGGGAAAAAGTATTGAACATACTTACTGAAATTTATTTAATACTTTGTACAAAAGCCTTTGTTGGTAATGACAGCTTCAAGACAGCTCCTGTAGGAGAAACTAGTCGCATGCATTGCTCAGGAGTGATTTTGGCTCATTCTTCCACAGTCTTCAAATCTTGAAGGTTCTGTGAGCCTCTTCTGTGAATGCTGACTTTTAGTTCTCATTTTCTATTGGACTCAAGTCAGGTGATTGGCTGGCCATTCTAGCAGCTTTATTTTCTTTCTCTGAAACCAATCGAGAGTTTCCTTGGCTGTTTGGGATCATTGTCTTGCTAAAATGTCCACCCTTGTTTCATCTTCATCATCCTGCTGTCAGGGCTCTGGAAGAGAGATGAGGCGAGGACTCAAGTGCAGGAGAAAGTGGGTGTTTTTAATAATAAAAAGAAACAAAAATGAACAAAAACCACCCCGAGGGGGAAAAAACGGGCAGGCAGATAACTGCAGTACATGCACACATACCCACACACGACGTCAAACATCTGACATTAAACAACGAAACAGCAAAAGACTCCAGACACCAGGAGAATAAATGGGGAGACAAACGAGGACGAAACAGGTGAAGTAACTGAAACAATAATGAGATAACAAGGAGGGCGGGGTCAGACAATAAACAGGAGAGCACATGGCACCAACAACAAACAAGCCATGTGCTCAAACAAACACACAGTGACATCTGGTGGCCAACCACGGCACACCAGCAGGACCGTGACACAACCCCCTCTTTAAGGAGCGGATTCCAGACGCTCCACACACTAAAACTGAAATCAAAATGTCTAGGAGGGAGGTGGGTCAGAGGCGGATCAGGGGGAGGGATGGTGGGCCAGGCCCGTGTAGCGGCAGAGGGCCTGGAGACAGAGGTAGACCAGGGTACCAGGGTGGTGCCGGAAGAGCAGGAGGCCAAGGCGGGGCCGGCAGAGCAGAAGGATCATGAGCCGACACCGTCGCCGCCTCAGGAGCTTTGTGTGCGGATAATGTCGCCTTGAGGAAATCGTGAGCCGACACCGCCGCCTCGGGGACCTTGTGAGCGGGCCCCGCCACCCCGGCAGGAACGTGAGCGAGCACCGCCGCCTCGGGAGCTTTGTGTGCAGACACCGCCGCTTCGGGGAATTCATGAGCGGGTCCCGCTGCCTCGGGAGGAACGTGAGCGAGCCCCGCCACCTCGGGAGGAACGTGAGCGGGCACCGCCGCCTCGGGAGTAACGTGAGCGGGCACCACCGCCTCGGGAGCCTTGTGAGCAGGCGCCGCCTTGGGAGTAACGTGAGCGGGCACCACCGCCTCGGGAGCCTTGTGAGCGGGCACCGCCGCCTCGGGAGTAACGTGAGCGGGCACCACCGCCTCGGGAGCTTTGTGTGCGGACCCTGCCGCTTTGGCGAAATCATGAGTGGGCCCCGCCGCCTTGGGAGGAACGTGAGCGTGCACCGCCGCCTCGGGAGGAACATGAGCGGCCACCGCCGCCTCGGGAGCTTTGCGTGCGGACACCGCTGCTTCGGGGAAATCATGAGCGGGCCCCGCCGCCTCGGGAGGAACGTGAGCGGGCATCGCCGCCTCGGGAGGAATGTGAGCGGGCACCGCTGCCTCAGGGACATCATGAGCGGGCACCACCGCCTTGGGAGCTTTGTGAGCGGGCACCGCCGCCTCGGGAGTAACGTGAGCGGCCACCGCCGCCTCGGGAGCTTTGCGTGCGGACACCGCTGCTTCGGGGAAATCATGAGCGGGCCCCGCCGCCTCGGGAGGAACGTGAGCAGCCACCGCCGCCTCGGGAGCTTTGCGTGCGGACACCGCTGCTTCGGGGAAATCATGAGCGGGCCCCGCCGCCTCGGGAGGAACGTGAGCGGACACCGCCGCCTCAGGGACATCGTGAGTGGGCCCCGCCGCCTCGGGAGGAACGTGAGCGGGCACCGCCGCCTCAGGAGCTTTACGTGCGGACACTGCCGCTTTGGGGAATGCGTGAGCGGGAACTGTCGCTTCGGGAGCTTTGTGAGCGGGCGCCGCCACTTCGGGAGCTCTGTGAGCGGGCGCCGCCGCTTCGGGAGCTTTGTGAGCGGGCGCCGCCGCTTCGGGAGCTTTGTGAGCGGGCGCCGCCGCCCCGGGAGCTTTGTGAGCGGATACCGCCGCCTCAGGGGAACTGTGAGTGGGCACCGCCGCCTCGAAAGGATCGTGAGTGGGCGCCGCCACCTCGGGAGGATCGTGAGCAGGAACTGCCGCCTCGGGAGCCTTGTGAGCGGGCGCCGCTGCCTCGGGAGCCTTGTGAGTGGATACCGCCGCCTCAGGGGAACTGTGAGTGGGCACCGCCGCCTCGAAAGGATCGTGAGTGGGCGCCGCCACCTCGGGAGGATCGTGAGCAGGAACTGCCGCCTCGGAAGCGTTGTGAGCGGGCGCCGCTGCCTCGGGAGCCTTGTGAGCGGGCGCCGCTGCCTCGGGAGCCTTATGGGCGGGCGCCGCCTTGGGAGCTTTGTGAGTGGATACCGCCGCTTCAGGGGAACTGTGAGCGGGCATCGCCACCTCAAGAGGATCGTGAGCGGGCATCGCCATCTCAAGAGGATCGTGAGCGGGCGCCGCCGCCTCGGGAGGATCGTGAGCGGGAACCGGCGCCTCGGGAGGATCGTGAGCGGGCGCCGCTGCCTCGGGAGCTTTGTGAGCGGGCGCCACCGCCTTGAGAGGATCGTGAGCGGCCACCGCCTCCCTCACCGACATCAGCGGAGGATCCTCCATGCTGCGTCTCAGCCCGGGGCGCCCAAAGAACGACCCCGAGAATCTGGAAGTGGCCGGCACGATCCGAGGAGGTTCTGGAGCGGACTCTGTAGGCTCACGGACTGGAGCGGGCTCTGGAACAGCCTCCAGGCCTTGAAGGGTGGATGAAGCATTCCTCCTGTTCCTCCTCCGTCTCTGAGAGCGGGATGCTGCAGCTTCGTCGGCCACCGCTGGGGGCGCTGCAGCTCCATCGATAGCCGCTGAGGGCGCTGCAACTTCGTCAGCTGCCACTGGGTACGCTGCAGCTTCGACGAGCACTGCCTGAGGCACACCAGCCATCCTAGCTGGGGAACGTGCCAAGAACTCCACAAATTCACCAAACGTCAGGTGGTCCAACCCCCTCATCCTCCACCAGTTGAGGGGCTCCTCAAGGGCACTATTGAAGAGGTCCTTGAGGGCCGCATCATTGTACCCCAAACCCTCTGCTGCACCACAGAACCTCAGGGCAAACTTCCTCACGTCAGTGCCCTGTTGACGGAGGGAACTCAGGCCCTGAAACTGGAGGATGCGTTGGTAGAGGGGGCTGCTGACGTTAGAGGCTGGTGGATGGTGTGAGCCCATTCTCCGCTGAGTCCTCCTTTGGCTGTTTCGTTCTGTCAGGGCTCTGGAAGAGAGATGAGGCGAGGACTCAAGTGCAGGAGAAAGTGGGTGTTTTTAATAATAAAAAGAAACAAAAATGAACAAAAACCACCCCGAGGGGGAAAAAACGGGCAGGCAGATAACTGCAGTACATGCACACATACCCACACACGACGTCAAACATCTGACATTAAACAACGAAACAGCAAAAGACTCCAGACACCAGGAGAATAAATGGGGAGACAAACGAGGACGAAACAGGTGAAGTAACTGAAACAATAATGAGATAACAAGGAGGGCGGGATCAGACAATAAACAGGAGAGCACATGGCACCAACAACAAACAAGCCATGTGCTCAAACAAACACACAGTGACATCTGGTGGCCAACCACGGCACACCAGCAGGACCGTGACACCTGGTACTGTACGTGTTGGGACTGAAGCAACGAGGGGCAGGATTACTTTCTAATTACTGATAGATTTCAGCTGGAGTCTTGGCTTTCCATGCCTTTTTGCACCTCCCTTTCTTCATGTGTTCAAAACTTTTTCCCTGTGTCATTCCATTTTATTTCACAGAACTTAATTTCTGAACTATTTTCTTTTGTTTTCTTTGTATGTATGGATTACTTGGTTTGTTACCGACATCTGGTGAAACTTTCATGTCAACAGCACCTTTAGAAATATATTTACTGAGAAAAATAGTGACGTGTTCAATACTTATTTTACCCGCTGTATATATATATATATATATATATATATATATATATAGAATATATATAGTGCTGCTTGAAAGTTTGAAGGTGAAATTAGAATCCATCTGTTTTCATTCAGTGGAATGATTATAGTGTCAATGCATGTCATGTTTTATTTAAAGAACAGGGATTTATCAAAGTCCGATCATGTTTGGGGAAGTGAATCATGGCAGGAACAAAGGAGATCTCTGAGGACCTCAGAAAAAGAGTTGGAGAGTTTGGACACCACAAATGCAAGGTCATGCAGATTGTGTGCCAATGGAGGAAATTCAAGACCACTGTTACCCTTGACTCCTGACTTTAATAAATCATATCTCTCCTGTGAACTGCCAAAATACAGACAACATGTTATATGTCCCACCAGAGACAGTAATATATTGGATCACTGTTACACAGCAATAAAGGAGGCATATCACTCTGTCCCACGGGCAGCTTTAGGACTCTCTGATCACTGTTTGGCTCGTCTTATACCGACCTACAGGCAGAAACTGAAATCAGCTAAACCTGTATTAAGGACTGTTAAAAGATGGACTAATGAAGCAGAGCGGGATTTACATGCCTGTTTCCACCTCACTGATTGGAGTGTTTTTGAAGCTGCTGCCACCGATCTGGACGAGCTTACAGAGACTGTAACATCATATGTCAGTTTCTGTGACGATATGTGCATTCCTACCAGGACTCATCTAACTTACAACATCGACAAACCGTAGTTTGCTGCAAAACTCAGACAGCTCCGTCAGGCCAAAGAAGATGCTTACAGGAAGGGGGACAAAGTTTTGTATAAACAGGCCAAATACACACTGGAAAAGGAGATCAGAGTGGCAAAGAGGAATTATTCTGAAAAAAATAAGAATTCAGTTCTCTTCCAGTGACTCAGCATCAGTGTGGAAATGTCTGAAAGAGATCACCAACTACAAGACACCATCCCCCAGCAATGTGGAGAATCAACAACTGGCAGACGATCTGAATGACTTCTACTGCAGGTTTGAAAAAAACACCCCACACCCGCACTGAACACTACTCCACACAACCATTAACACCTCCAGCAACCCCCCTCTCCCCCACACGAAGACGAGGTGTGCCAGGTCTTCCAGAAGTAAAAGAGGAAAATGCACCAGGCCCAGATTGTGTTACACCAGTCTGTCTGAAATTCTGTGCTGACCAGCTGGCCCTCATCTTCACACAGATCTTCAACAGATCACTGCAGCTGTGCGAAGTCCCTTCATACTTCAAACGCTCCACCATCATCCCCATCCCAAAGAAATCCAAAATTACAGGACTAAATGACTACAGGCCTGTGCTTTAACATCTGTGGTCATGAAGTCTTTTGAAAAACTAGTGCTGGCCCACCTGAAGGACATTACTGGACCCTTACTGGATCCTCTTCAGTTTGCCTACAGAGCAAACAGGTCTGTGGACGATGCAGTCAACATGGGACTGCATTATGTTCTGCAACATCTAGACAGACCAGTGACTTATGTGAGGATCCTGTTTTTGGACTTCAGCTCGGCCTTTAACACTTGATAGTGTTAAAGGCCGAGCTGAAGTCCAAAAACAGGATCCTCACATAAGTCAGGATATGCTTCCAAACCTCCTCCTGCCCAAACTAACTCAGCTCTCCGTGCCCACCTCCGTCTGTCAGTGGATCAACAGCTTCCTGACAGATAGGCAGCAGCTAGTGAGGCTGGGAAAATACACATCCAGCACCCGCACCATCAGCACTGGAGCTCCTCAGGGCTGTGTTCTCTCCCCACTGCTCTTCTCCCTCTACACCAACGACTGCACATCTAAAGACCCCTCTGTCAAGCTCCTGAAGTTTGCAGACGACACCGCACTTATCGGCCTCATACTGCTTACAGACAGGAGGTTAAGGAGCTGGCTGTCTGGTGCAGTCTTAACAACCTGGAGCTCAACACGCTCAAAACTGTGGAGATGATTGTGGACTTCAGGAGAAACCCCCCTGCACTCCCCCCACTCACCATCATGAACAGCACTGTGACTGCAGTGGAGACATTCAGGTTCCTGGGCACCACCATCTCTCAGGACCTGAAGTGGGACATTCACATTGAGTCCATTGTGAAAAAGGCCCAGCAGAGGTTGTACTTCTTACGCCAGCTGAGGAAGTCCAACCTGCCACAGGAGCTGCTGAAACAGTTCTACTCCGCCATCATTGAATTCGTCCTCTGCACTTCAATAACTATCTGGTTCAGCTCAGCTACCAAATCTGACCTCAGAAGACTACAGAGGGTAGTCCGGACTGCTGGGCGAATCATTAATACAACCCTCCCCACTCTCCAAGAACTGTACTCATCCAGAGTGAGCAAAAGGGCTGGCAAAATCACTCTGGGCCCCTCACATCCAGCACACTCCCTCTTTGAACTGTTGTCATCTGGTCGACGCTACAGAGCTCTGAGCACCAGAACAACCAGACACAGGAACAGTTTCTTCCCTCAGGCAATCCATCTCATGAACACTTGACAATAATTGTGGAATACACACTATTTATACACTAATACACTTATTTATCTAACACACATACTTAAATCTCTCACTAAAACAAAGAAAGTGGCAGCTGTCCGGGTAGTGTGTGTAGTTCGCAAGAAACACAAAATCCTCGGTGTGGTCCTCAAGAGAGCAATCCCCTGCTCCAGCAGGAGGACGAGGACGGCAGGGTCATTCATAACAAAAGGGAACAACTTTCAAAAACAAAAAACAAACACGGGGAAAATACGCTATTACTTTACATACGTCACATATAACATTATTACCCTTATGTGGATTATTAAAGACTGTTTACCGTTATCTTCTTCGTATTTGTGCGTTTCTCCTACACAGCACCGTGACAAAAACATACCCCAGTTGAAATGCATACACAAGAATGCTTATTTCATTTAACCTGTTTTCATGTTCATTACTATCAGCGTATCCTCAGAGTGATTACATAATCCTTTATTCAACAAGAATGTGTGTGGAGAGAGTATCATGACGCATGCGCGCACTTCCGCTTCATGTACGACACTAGACTGCGTTTTGCTCCAACTGTATAAACTCAGATATGCTGCTTCTAATATGCTTAATATTCACTCCTGCATACGATGCAAACTGCTAATATGACACTTATTTTAAACTTGTTTGTGGTCATTCATTTTTAATTAAATTAGGAAGACCACGCAATACACACAGTGATATAGATTAGAAGAGCATTCATTAATCTTAGATGTTGATTTCAGATGTTTCTGAAGTGCGCTGCGAACTGCTACCTGTCACGAATCTGGTCCATGGACTTCCGCTTACTCTCCATCAGAGGTCACTCTTCAGTTACATTGACTTTCACACTACACAGACTGTTACACTCACACTGGATTTCAGTTCCCACAATACATTTCACCCTAATCACATGCTCACCTGTAACCAATCACACTGCCTATTTAATACCCACTCAGTTCCTGTTCAAGTTGCCGAGTATTGTCTAGCACTTAGCGCTCACCTAGTGATAGCTACTCTATGGAGCCAGTTCCCAGTTCATAGTCTAGTCTAGCCTTGTCTTGTATTTTTCCTGTTTCCTGATTCTTGCCTGGTTTATTTTCGTCTCGTCCATCAGCAGCTTGCCCTGGATTTATCGTCTGTTTGGATTAACCCTTGTCTTGCCATTTCGGCCTCTGTTCGTGCCTTGCGTGGATTATTGCTCACGTTTACAGATTACCTCTCTTGTCAAGCCCCTTTGGATATTGTTCGCTGTCGACTGACTCACGCCCGTTTTGGATAACTCTTTGCCTTGTCTGTGTTGTACCTGTTTACCTTTGTCTGAACCTTGCTTGTTTCTTGACCACGCCTTTGTAAATAAAAGCTCACACATGGATCTGCACGTCTCTCGTCTCGTCGGCTCCGTAACACTACCACAAGCACTAGTCATATATTTGAATGTTGAGCAGAGAGCTCATTGGCTACCGATACAGGAGAGAGCCAATCAGCTGTGACGTGACAATGATGTCATTATGTCATATTGTGTTAGATCTATTGGACTGTGCCATCTAGAGTTTCATGCCAGAACTTTGTATATATAATCTGCATAATGTTAATTATTTTACCAAAATAAGAGGGATCATACAAAATGCATGTTATTGTTTATTTAGTACTGACCTGAATAAGATATTTCACATAAAAGATGTTTACATATAGTCCACAAGAGAAAATAATAGTTGAATTCATAAAAATGACCCTGTTCAAAAGTTTACAAGTGAAGGACTCATCTGCAACTATTACAGAAGGTTCAAACACTCACTGATGCTCCAGAAGGAAAACCCATTAAGAGACGGGGTGAAGATCAGGGTAAATTTAACTTATTTTGTTTTCTGAGAAACGTGTATGTATCTTCTGTAGCTTCTGAAGGGCAGTACTAAATGGAAAAAAAATGTATTAAAAAAAATGTATTATTTATTAAAATTTTTACGAGGCGTGCTGAAATCGTGTTTGGTCTCGTACGTACCTTGTTAGTGTCTGCGCTTGCGTGGCCATTTATTGTGATTAACAGGAAAGTGTGTTCAAGCGCCAACAGAAGACGGTGTAAGAAATACTCTTTGAGAGAAGCACTCTATCAGCGGAAGTTAAAAGTAACTCGCAAGTGTATTTACTTGTCTCATTAGTGTTTAGCGCAGTTGCCGTTGCTAGGAAATACTTGTTTTGTTTACTGAGTGGAGACGTGCTGAAATCGCGTTTGGTCTCGTACGTACCTTATTAGTGTATGCGCTTGCATGGCCATTTATTGTGATTAACAGGAAAGTGTGTTCAAGCGCCAGCAGAAGATGGTGTAAGAAATACTCTTTGAGAGAAGCAGTCTATCAGCAGAAGTTAAAAGTAGCTCGTAAGTGTATTTACTTGTCTCATTAGTGTTTAGCGCATTTGCTGTTGCTAGGAAAAGCTTGTTTTGTTTACTGAGTGGAGACGTGCTGAAATCGCGTTTGGTCTCGTACGTACCTTGTTAGTGTCTGCGCTTGCCTGGCCATTTATTGTGATTAACAGGAAAGTGTGTCCAGCTGAATTCAATTAATGATTTGTTAGACGGGTATATAAAAGGTTATTATACCACGGCAGCGGTCGCGGCAGCCCTCGTTGTGTGAAGACCGAAGTGTGTAAAGACCATCGACTCTACCGAGCGACTCCACCGGACAGGGACACCAGCAAGGGATAAGTATCGCTTTTCATTTATTCTCTTTCCTATTACTTGTTTCACTTCTCTTTCAGTTTTTATAACCATTTCTTCCTTGAATGTTTGGCACAGTTATTTTTTTAGGATTACTGTTAAACTAATGTAGTTTGATTTGTATATGTTATCTATTTTAATTTTAGTTACAGTTGTAGTAATGTTTGTCATTTTATTATTTTTTTCTATTATGTCTGTATAAGTTATTAATTAAGTTTTAGTTTTATTTAATTTGAGTTATTTTAGTACTTCAACAAACTACATGGAAATGAAATAATATTGAATTTATGGATATGAGTGTGTGTGTGTCTGTGTGTGTGTGTGTACATACATGTAGTTGTTTTTGGTGTTTGGCTTAGTTTTATGTTAGAATCATTAATAAACTCTTATACCTTTTGTTCTCTTAATATTTTGAATTGTTTGTAGCTTTATTTTGTTTTCATTTAAATGTTAAGTTTAGAAATTTTGTCATATGCATTTCTCATTTTTATTTAATTTTTTTTTTTTTTTTAATGTGTGTGTATATATATATACTATTTATAAAGTTTTAGCTTTCAGTTTTGGATCAGTTTTAATTGTTTTAATACTTTATTTTAATATTTTATTTTTTGTTTTAATATTGTTTTAAAACCACCTTTGGCTCTGCACTCCTTTACCTAAATTCAGTACTTCAGACCTATATGCCCTCTAGAAGCTTGCGTTCTGCAAGTGAACGCCGCATTATTGTGCCTCCCCAAAGAGGCACAAAATCACTTTCTCTGACTTTTTCATTAACTGTTCCCATCTGGTGGAATGACCTGCCCAACTTAATCTGAGCAGCTGAATCCTTAGCCATCTTCAAGAAACGGCTAAAAACCCATCTCTTCAATCTTTATTTGACCCTCTAACTCTAGCATTCTCTCTTCTAATTTTATTTTATCTGTCTCCTTTCTTTTTATTAAAACACACACACACACACACACACACACACACACACACTTGACCCTCTATCAGTTGCATATTTATTCTCTAACTGCTAGATTTTCTTAAAAAACTAAAACACTAGCTTTCTTTTCTATATTCTATCTACTTGTTTAAAAAAAAAAAAAAAAAAACTTGCTACGTGTACTGCGTTAGGCTAACCAAGACTTGTCATATCGCTTGCATGTTGTTGCTCTTTTGTTGGTTTTGATTGCTTCTATTGTCCTCATTTGTAAGTCGCTTTGGATAAAAGCGTCTGCTAAATGACTAAATGTAAATGTAATACTACAATTGATTGTTTCTGTTGTCCTCATTTGTAAGTCGCTTTGGATAAAAGCGTCTGCTAAATGACTAAAAGTAAAAGTAAAGTAAAAAGTAAAAAAAAAAAAAAGAAAAAAAAAGATATTTAGGCAAAATAAGGAAAATGTACACATCTTCATTCTCTTAATGCATGGTTTTCCCTTCTGGAGCATCAGTGAGTGTTTGAACCTTCTGTAATAGTTGCATATGAGTCCCTCAGTTGTCCTCAGTGTGAAGTGTGTAGGTTTTCAACCTGCAGCGACTGGAGGTATATATATCGCCAGCCAAACTGGGCACTGGCTGTTATTTTCCACACCATTTTCCCTGTAAAAGTTTTTCTTTTTTTAATTAAATATATAAAACTGGGCAGCGACTGAAATACAGTCACTAATTGCAGACTCACATATTTTAATATAAAGTAGCTGTCAAAGTTAATCACAAGTCTCAAACTAAATCAAAGGCACAGCACTATTATTCTCTGCACAATAGTAAAACAGCATGCTTTCTGACCACTAGTTCAGGCTCCAGCGTTATTTACACACATAAAGTCCAAATGAACACACATTGGTCACTTTACCTTCTTCTGGCGCTGCTTCCAGTTACCCGCTGACATAAATAGGGTGCCACTATTTTGTTAAAGCTTGTAAATTTTAGGTGCCTGGTTTTTCTCTTTCCTCACTACATGAAGTACCATTTTTCATTTCCGTGGTTAGAGAATAAATGAGTATAAAATGAGTATGATCCATGCCTGCAGCTATCCATTACCAGAACCACAACAAAATCCCAAACGCATCAAAATTATGACTTTTATCAAGATTAAACATGCTTGCAAGCTTTTAGTAAACACAAGTTTTTGCCACCCTCATCATTCATCAGTGCAAAAGCAAAGCCCTAAACAAAGTAACTTTCTACAAGGTTTGCTTGCATGTGGTATTACCATCAGTGATGGTCGTCATACGCTTAGATGTTTCCATCAAAGTTGCAAGTGTGTTTTGTACAAAATTCAAAATTGTGGAATTTTGGGAATATACTGTAGTTATTGCCACATGCCAATCATGGTTGTTTTGTGTAGATGAAAGTTTGTCTTGTACTTCACACTCTTTTAAACCTTTTTAACTCTTTTAATCATTTGAATGATGCTCATTTCACACTAGTTAAAGCCCATTTAACATTCAACATCACACAGTCAAATAGCCCATCAAATCCCCCCTGCTGTCCACAGCAATGGACAATTAGCCTTTCTCTCCATAGGTGACACAACCAATACCATCAAAGAGTGTTTCCACATCTGTAGTGAGGTTTAATAGATGCACCTGTGCATACTCACACACACACACACACACACACACACACACATCCAAACTAAACCATGCATGTATACCACCTGAACACTTTGGTTTTTACTAAACCAAATTCGTTTACACTGATTCTTGGGACATGCATGGGACAAAACATGTCCAGCAATTGTAACTGCTATTAGGTTTAAAATTTTAAATATTTTCAATTGTAAATGTTATGAGGGATTAATAATAGAATGCATTTAACACAATTATCCTCTTCAGTTTAATTTTATCATTATTATAAAATTAAAATATGTCTTCTCACTACATCTAAAACAGTGTGTCCACAGAAAAGGGTTCAGTCATTCATATGCTATAAAATTAATAAAAATGCTAGTGAAAAATTGCTTGTTTTATCAAAAGCAACGCTTAATAATATCTCATATCAAAGCAAGGTTGTTTTTCAGTGACACATGCATGTTTCATAAGGTTTCAAAATTGTGTCCCCACTTTTTGTCAACACCATCAGACATTCATTAAAATGCAAAAAAAAAAAAAAAAAAAAAAAAAATCAGGGAATATCAGGGGCAGCTGTCACTCTAGACGACCCCCTTGCTTCATTCCTCCTCTGCAGAGTACATCAGTGGCTCTGATAAGTTTTATAGTTTTAGAATATTTCAGATCCTAATGTTAATATTTCCTGTGTCACAACCATGATATGTTAACACCATCTTCCAATTTCTGAGGAAATTATTTGAAATATTTAGATAATTTTATTCTCCTGAAGCTCTAGCATCAACAGAAAAAAACTAAATGGCTACTACATGAACTGCATTTGTTTTGTGAAAGAAATGCCAAATTTGTCAACACCGTCAGGTGTCCCCAACTACAACTAATTGTTTCATTTGTTTATTTAACTGTTTTTTAAAAGTTACCTTAACGGATACAAAGCAGACATACTGTTCTGAGATGAGAGAAAATAGATATTTGTTTTCCAAAGATACAGTATATAAATGTGCTTAAATGTGAATCTTGAAAAAAGCTTTATAAACAATAACATACTCACTCTTTATTGTGTTTGTTTTAATACAGTAATTGATTGATTCAATGAATCTGAAATGACTACAAATTCAGGAATTCTTCACCACCGTCAGATGAATATTTTGATAATATTTCATTATGATATTTTATATTTGCTGTGGAATTGTTGGTCACGTGAAAATGTAATCTTTCTGCTAACATGAGAATATGTTTTGAAATGTTAAAAACATCTTGATTACTTGATTGCAAAATAAGGGATGGCAAGGTAAAAAACACATTTTGATAAAAAAGAGAAAAGTTGGGAGTTGGGTTGAATCAAAGCATAGCTCAGTAGCTTAGTATATATGTAAGATGCAAAAATGTAGTTTCATTTGTCTGTGTACAAGGTTTTATTTTTTCAATATCGCACCCTGTTTTGTCCCACTTCTCAAGAATCAGTGTTTATTAGGTTTAGGTTTATACATTAGATGTTTGTATTTTCCCCTTAAAAATTTAAATTGCCATTTCCTTAGATAACTTTTAGGTCAGAGCAATTCACAGAAGGTTTTTAAGTAAAATGCGGTAGAATGTTGTGTTGATGGAATTTTTCACATTTACAAGCTGGCCAGTATTTTAGTACTTCTGGTCCCATTGTCCTTAACTCAGTGGGTTTTTGGTTAAATGCGGTTAACACAAGCTCAAGATATTTTCCCATTTTTCCTCTACAGAAAAAAAAATAAATCAGTAATAACCCCTTCTTATTTTTGAAGCTTTTACTTGTTTCAAAAAAGGTGGCTGCTAATAAGTGTCTAAATGGGACTACTGCAGGTTATCGGGGACATTAAATATCATCAAACTGAACAGATAAACTCATCTACTCACTAGTCACTTTATTAATGTAAAGTGGCTAGTTTTACACACAGACTTTATTAAAGAATTTTTTGATTTTCTATCTGAGTTAGTACTGGCTGCAGATAAAGTCTTAATTGTTGGTGATTTTAATATCCATGTCGATAATGAAAAAGATGCATTAGGATCAGCATTCATAGACATTCTGAACTCTATTGGGGTTAGACAACATGTTTCAGGACCTACTCATTGTCAAAATCATACTCTAGATTTAATACTGTCACATGGAATTGATGTTAGTGGTGTTGAAATTCTGCAGCAAAGCGATGATATCTCAGATCACTACGCTTAAGGAAGATCAAAGAAAACAGTCTGAGACAGTCTATTACTCTAAGATGGCGCCGCAGATGGCAGCTACTGTGCTTTGCTCTTCAGTGTTTGTACTGTTTTTGTTCGTTTTTCCTGTTTTTTGTTTCTCAAACACCATCAGTTTTACTAGGGATGATCTGCTGAACATTCGGCAGAACACACCACAGAATCTTTTACCGGTTTTTGATTATTCGGACGTTTTGCTGGACATTGTAGTTGGCGGAGCCGTAGCTCTGGTCAAGCGCTTCAGGACGCGCAGACGGGGGAAGTGAGGCGCGCGCTCGTGAAGCTCGGACAGCGTGGATTTAGAACGGCGTTGCCTAGCATCCATCTGGCGAATCTCCGCTCTCTACCCAACAAAACGGACGAACTCCTTCTGCTCTCCCGGACAAACAGGGACTTTTCAAACTCTGCTGCTCTGTGTTTCACGGAAACCTGGCTGAACGACGCCATTCCAGACAGCGCGTTACATCTTCCGAGCTTTCAGCTGTTTAGAGCGGATCGCGAGGCAGAATCAACGGGGAAATCACGCGGCGGCGGGACGTGCTTTTACATCAATGAGAGGTGGTGTACAGATGTAACTGTGTTAAAGAAGATGTGCTGTTCAGATCTAGAAACGCTCTTCATTAACTGCAAGCCTTTCTACTCGCCGCGGGAGATTCACTCGTTCATTCTCGTGAGTGTTTACATTCCTCCGCAAGCGCACGTGAGCTCCGCTTTACAGAAACTAGCTGATCTGATCACAGAGACTGAGCAACAACACCCGGACTCTGTTTTAATCATTCTCGGGGACTTTAATAAAGCAAATCTCTCCCGTGAACTGCCAAAATACAGACAGCATGTTACATGTCCCACCAGAGACAGTAATATATTGGATCACTGTTACACAGCGATAAAGGACGCATATCACTCTGTCCCACAGGCAGCTTTAGGACTCTCTGATCACTGTTTGGTTCATCTTATACCGACCTACAGGCAGAAACTCAAATCTGGAAAACCTGTATTAAGAACTGTTAAAAGATGGACTAATGAAACAGAGTGGGTTTTACAAGCCTGTTTCGACCTTACTGATTGGACTGTTTTTGAATCTGCCGCAAATGATCTGGATGAGCTCACAGAGACTGTAACATCTTACATCAGTTTCTATGAGGATGTGTGCATTCCTACCAAGACTAACTTACAACAACGACAAACCATGGTTCACTGCAAAACTCAGACAGCTCCGTCAGGCCAAAGAAGATGCTTACAGAAAGGGGGATAAAGTCTTGTATAAACAGGCCAAATACACACTGGAAAAGGAGATCAGAGTGGCAAAGAGGAATTATTCCGGCAAGCTAAGGGAAAACTTCCAGTGATTCTGCTTCAGTGTGGAAAGGTATGAAAGAAATCACCAATTACAAGTCACCATCCCCCAGCACTCTGGAGAATCAACACCTAGCAGACGGTCTGAACGAGTTCTATTGCAGGTTTGAAAAAACACCCCACACCCGCCCTGAACACCTCTCCACACAACCGTTCACACCTCCAGCAACCCCCCTCTCCCCCACACCTGCAATTCAGATCAGCGAAGATGAGGTGCGCCAGGTCTTCAGGAAGAACAAAAGAAGGAAAGCACCAGGCCCAGACGGTGTGTCACCAGCCTGCCTAAAAATCTGTGCTGACCAGCTGGCCCCCATCTTCACACAGATCTTCAACAGATCTCTGGAGCTGTGCGAAGTCCCCTCATGCTTCAAACGCTCCACCATCATCCCCGTCCCAAAGAAACCCAAAATTACTGGACTTAATGACTACAGACCTGTGGCTCTAACATCTGTGGTCATGAAGTCATTTGAAAGACTGGTTTTGGCTTATCTGAAGTCCTCCACTGGACCCTTACTGGACCCCCTGCAGTTTGCCTACAGATCAAACAGGTCTGTGGATGATGCAGTCAACATGGGACTGCACTTCATCCTGCAGCATCTGGACAGACCAGGGACTTATGTGAGGATCCTGTTCGTAGACTTCAGCTCCGCTTTTAACTCCATCATCCCGAACACCCTTCAGAACAAACTAACTCAGCTCTCCGTCCCCACCTCCGTCTGTCAGTGGATCTACAGCTTCCTGACAGACAGGCAGCAGCTAGTGAGGCTGGGAAAATACACATCCAGCACCCACACCATCAGCACTGGAGCTCCTCAGGGCTGTGTTCTCTCCCCACTGCTCTTCTCCCTGTACACTAACGACTGCACCTCTAAAGACCCCTCTGTCAAGCTCCTGAAGTTTGCAGGCGACACCACACTGATCGGCCTCATCCAGGACGGTGACGAGTCTGCCTACAGACAGGAGGTTAAGGAGCTGGCTGTCTGGTGCAGTCTTAACAACCTGGAGCTCAACACACTCAAAACTGTGGAGATGATCGTGGACTTCAGGAGAAACCCCCCTGCTCTCCCCCCACTCACCATCATGAACAGCACTGTGACTGCAGTGGAGACATTCAGGTTCCTGGGCACCACCATCTCCCAGGACCTGAAGTGGGACAATCACATAGACTCCATTGTGAAAAAGGCCCAGCAGAGGTTGTACTTCCTTCGCCAGCTGAGGAAGTTCAACCTGCCACAGGAGCTGCTGAAACAGTTCTACTCCGCCATCATTGAATCCGTCCTCTGCACTTCAATAACTGTCTGGTTCAGCTCAGCTACCAAATCTGACCTCAGAAGACTACAGAGGGTAGTCCGGACTGCTGAGCGAATCATTGGTACAACCCTCCCCACTCTCCAAGAACTGTACTCATCCAGAGTGAGCAAAAGGGCTGGCAAAATCACTCTGGACCCCTCACATCCAGCACACTCCCTCTTTGAACTATTGCCGTCTGGTCGACGCTACAGAGCTCTGAGCACCAGAACGACCAGACACAGGAACAGTTTCTTCCCTCAGGCAATCCATCTCATGAACACTTGACATTAAAAGTGGAACACACAACACTATTATAAATTATTTATTCAACACACATACTTATTTTTTTCATTTCAGATTTGCACATATTAGACCTGTACACCATAATTGTCTATATTATATATTGTGTTTTTGCTATTTGTACATTGCTTATTTGTATATTATTCTTTTATTATCTGTGTCCTGTCCTGTTGCTGTCTTTCTGTTGCACTGTAGAGCTTCTGTCACAAAAACAAATTCCCCGTATGTGTAAGCATACCTGGCCAATAAAGCTCATTCTGATTCTGATTCTGATTCTGACTCCGTGGTATAATGAGCACACTCGCACCCTAAAGAGAGCAGCCCGGAAAATGGAGCGCAGCTGGAGGAAAACAAAACTAGAGGTATTTCGTAAAGCTTTGCGGGAAAGTACCCTATCCTACAGAAAAGTATTAAAAACGGCTAGATCTGATTACTTTTCGTCTCTTCTAGAAGAAAACAAACATAACCCCCGGTATTTATTCAATACAGTCACTAATTTAACGAAAAATAAAGCATCAACAGGTGTTGGCATTTCCCAAGAGCACAGCTGTAATGACTTTATGAACTATTTTACTTCCAAGATCGATACTATCAGAGATAAAATTGTAACCATGCAGCTGTCAGCTACAGTATCGCATCAGATAGTGCACTATAGATCCCCTGAGGAACAATTCCACTCATTCTCTATTATAGGAGAGGAAGAATTGTATAAACTTGTTAAATCATCTAAACCAACAACATGTATGTTAGACCCTATTCCATTTAAACTACTAAAAGAGCTGCTTCCAGAAGTCATAGATCCTCTTTTGGCTATTATTAATTCATCATTGTCATTAGGATATGTCCCCAAAACCTTCAAATTGGCTGTTATTAAGCCTCTCATTAAAAAACCACAACTTGACCCCAAAGATCTAGTTAATTACAGACCGATCTCAAATCTCCCTTTTCTGTCAAAGATACTAGAAAACGTAGTATCCTCACAATTATATTCCTTCTTAGAGAAAAATGGTATCTGTGAGGAATTCCAGTCAGGATTTAGACTGTATCATAGTACTGAGACTGCTCTCATTAGAGTTACAAATGACCTGCTTCTATCATCTGATCATGGTTGTATCTCTTTATTAGTTCTACTGGATCTTAGCGCTGCGTTCGACACTATTGACCACAACATTCTTTTGAATAGACTAGAAAACTTTGTTGGCATTAGTGGAAGTGCCTTAGCATGGTTCAAATCGTACTTATCTGACCGCCATCAGTTCGTAGCAGTAAATGAAGATGTATCATATCGATCACAAGTGCAGTATGGAGTACCTCAAGGCTCAGTACTAGGGCCGTTACTTTTCACGCTTTACATGTTACCCTTGGGAGATATTATCAGGAGACATGGTGTTAGCTTTCACTGTTATGCTGATGATACTCAGCTCTATATTTCTTCACGGCCCGGTGAAACACACCAAATTGAGAAACTAACGGAATGTATAGTCGATATAAAAAACTGGATGACGAGTAACTTCTTACTGCTAAATTCTGAAAAAACAGAGGTGTTAATTATCGGACCTAAAAACCCCACATGTAATAACCTAGAACACTATCTAACACTTGACGGCTGTTCTGTCAATTCTTCTTCATCAGTTAGGAACCTAGGTGTGCTGTTTGATAGCAATCTTTCATTTGAAAGCCATGTTTCTAGTATCTGTAAAACTGCGTTTTTCCATCTCAAAAACATATCTAAATTGCGACCTATGCTCTCAACGTCAAATGCAGAAATGCTAATTCATGCATTTATGACCTCAAGGTTAGACTATTGTAATGCTTTACTGGGTGGTTGTTCTGCACGCTTGATCAATAAACTACAGTTGGTCCAAAATGCAGCAGCTAGAGTCGTTACTAGAACCAGGAAGTATGACCATATTAGCCCGGTTCTGTCAACACTGCACTGGCTCCCTATCAAACATCGGATAGATTTTAAAATCTTGTTGATTACTTATAAAGCCCTGAATGGCTTAGCTCCTCAGTACTTGAGCGAGCTCTTATCACATTATAGTCCTCCACGTCTGCTGCATTCTCAAAACTCTGGCCATTTGATAATACCTAGAATATCAAAATCGACTGCGGGCGGCAGATCCTTTTCCTATTTAGTGCCCAAACTCTGGAACAATCTACCTAACACTGTTCGGGAGGCAGACACACTCTGTCAGTTTAAATCTAGATTAAAGACACATTTCTTTAACCTGGCTTACACATAACACACTAATACACTTCTATTATTCAAATCCGTTAAAGGATTGTTAGGCTGCATTAATTATATCAACCAGAACCGGGAACACTCCTCATAACACACGATGTACTCGTTACATCGTAAGAATAATGGCATCTACGCTAGTATTTGTCTGTTTCTTTATTATTCTGTTTCTCAGTCCGTGTCCGGATCAGATGGTGGATCGGCGCCGGGAGATGATGTCTGCGACCCTGATCGTCGGCGGAGGCCGGACACCTGGATGAGCCCCGGGGACATATCCCCAGTGAAGACCTCGACTTAAATACAATAAAACTTAAAATTAAACAAAATAACTATAATATAATAAAATACCTAACTACATAATAGTATTATTGTTAGAAATTGCAACAATATAAAAATAGAAATATAATACATTTATACATTTAAAATTTAATTAAAACAATAAGTAAAAAAAATAAATAATAATATCCTGGCCAGAGGAGAACTGGCCCCCCGACTGAGCCTGGTTTCTCCTAAGGTTTTTTTTCTAATTCTGTCACAGAGGGAGTTTTTTTTCCTTGCCGCTGTCACCTCTGGCTTGCTCAGTTGGGGACACTTAATTTCTAACGATTATCGTCAATTTGATTTCATAGATACTATTTAAACTAAACTGAGCTAGACAATGACATCTCTGAATTCAATAATGAAATGCCTTTAACTGAAAATTGAGTGTATAATCTTATTATTATACATTACTGACACTCTATCCTCCAATTTGATACTGTTAAGTGCTTTGACACAATCTGTATTGTTAAAAGAGCTATATAAATAAAGGTGACTTGACTTGACTTGACTTGTTAATACACAGCCAACATGCTAGTAATATGCATGCTAATAAGCAAGTGATTAATAGTGAGAATTAGTCCCTAAACTAAAGTGATATTGTGAGAATCATGGTAACCCACTGGTAACGAGTCAGCTTTTACTAAATCCATCAGAAAGAATTACTATCAAAAACCTTACGAAAGCTATCATGCTTTAGAATACTTCTCTTTACAAATATTTCCCTTTAGAATACTGTTCTTTACTAGTGAATTGCCACGATCTTCACTTTAGAATATTTAGAACACTTAATTATGCATTATTCACATTAATTATAAACCTGTTTATAGTAGTTGTAGATAGTGTATATAGTGTGTATATAGTAATTCTCTGAGAGGTACGAAAAAATTGTAGTTACTGATACCTCTGAACTACCTTCTATTACTGCGTTATTACTTACTAATTCATTAATCAGAGGTTGATGTTTTTTTTTTTTTGTTTTTTTTTTAGTTAGTTAGTTAATAGTACTTTCTAGAATGTAAATGTTGTGACATTAAACATCATCACACTGAACAGATAAACTCATCTACTCAATAGCCACTTTCACACCCTTATTGTATTTATAACTACACTCTTGCTAATTCTTGTAGTTATAGTTAATTTCACGTGACCATGGTGCAAGAATCATTAATGCAATAATCCAAAAGCCAATGGAAAATTCTATTCCTTTTTTGTATTTCTTTTCTTTTCTTTTTTTTTCTTTTTTTTTTTTTTTGTCAAGGAAACCAGGATGACATGAATTGGGTTGTTATTGTTGTTGTTGTTTTAAATGTAAATAATTACCTCATATTTCTTTTGAGTTCAGCAAGGAACTGATCATTTTTATTATTAATTTTCTCACAATCTACCTGTTCTACATCTGTGGTGACTTTTTCTGGGTTTCTCTCAGCATGAGGTCCTGTTGGCTCTGTCTGTAGTATGTCCTAAATTAAAACTTTCATTAATAAGTCTTTATATAATGCTTAAAAGATCAGTAAAGTTTCATGACATTACAACAATGTAATATAACCCAAGGAATCCATTATATGATCTAACGATGTTTATTAGTAATGAGTGTTAGTATGAAACCATTGTTTTCGTTAATAGGCTTCCATGGTGAGAGTTTTTTGTGAATGCACACAGAGAAAGACGTCAGGCACTGAGCACACCCAGAACCAGAGAGCCAAAAATGAGCCCAATACAAAGCAGAAATGAGACACAACACAATACAGCTCCTGTTGTTAAGACCACCCATCCCACCCTCCCCCAACATCTGCACAATCATTAACAGATTTCTGAGCCCTCTGAACACACACAAACACACCTACACACACACATACACACACACACACACACACACACACACACACACACACAAACCTGCACATACAATATTCTGAATGGCACAGTTATGACCATAAACCTAAACCTTACAGAATTTGTAAGATGCTTAACATGTTTTAAAATATCTTAAATCACACTATATTGTTGCCTTCTCAAGCATCAATGACTGTTGCAGCATTTTGAGATGTTTGAGTATGATTTACTCAATTAATAGCAAAGGTGGATCTCATATAGACACTATTCTGAAATCTAAGAAAGTAGGTTTTAAAATGCAGAATGAAAGTTTTATGTTTTACTTTGTAGTTCCTCACCGCAGTACAAAATCAAAAAAAGATGCATGCATAAAGATATAAATAAATGGGCTATGTGGTAACACATTCGAATACTGTTCCATCATTAATGAATAACTATAGGATCACACGTGTAATGCAATAATAACACTCTAGTAACTACTATTAATTAACAAGAAACTCTGATTAACAAATTAGTAATTAATAGTACTATCTGAATGAGGTAATTCACTATTAGTTGATCAGTAATAATCAGTTGTTGTTTTTTAGTTCGTTTCAGAGGACTACTAAGAGCTACTACATATAGGTTGATAATTAATATGAATAATGCATAATGTATCATTAATTCTGAAATGATGATCATGGTAATCCACTAGTAATGACTCAAGTATTATCTAAATCCTTCAGAAGGAATTACTAATTATTCGGATCAGTTTTCTATAACATGGTAACTCTCTAGCAATGACTGAAATCACTGTAAGCTTTTGAAGGTTTTGTAAGGTTTTTGGATAGTAATGTCTCAAGTCTTACTACATCCTTCTAAGGGAATTACTAATTATTTGGAATAATATTGTAAAGTGAGGATGGTCACACATGGGGTGGATTAAGGGATCTAAAATATGATCATGCAGAATAATGCATTAATATGTGCTTTATGTGTTAATAAACAGCCAACATGCAAGTAATATGCAAGCTAATAAGCAACTATTTAATAAGGAGAATTGTTCCCTAAACTAAAGTGTTACTGTAACCCACTGGGTTACAGGGTGTTACTAAATCAATCAGAAGGAATTACTATCCAAAACCTTACAAAACCCTCAAAAACTTTTGATGACTTCAGTCATTATAGTGCATTGCCATGATCTTCACTTTAGAATATTTAGAACACTTGACTTTGCATTATTCACATTAATTATAAACTTGTTTATAGCAGTTGTATATAGTATATAGTGTATATAGTGTGTATATAGTAGTGGGAGGTGTGAAAAATAGTAGTTACTGATTAGATAATAGTGAACTACCTGCTATTACTATGTTATTACTAATTCATTAATCAGAATTTTTTAGTAAGTTAATAGTAGTTGCTAGAATGTTAATATTGTGTTACTCATTTGTGCCTGTGTAGTTATTCATTAATGACAGAACAGAACTCTAAAGAGTTTACGATTATTTGTACAAGATACGATCAACTTAAAACAATCCATGGTAACACTTTATTTCGATAGTCCACTTTAGACATTCTACTAACAGTAAGTAACTTTGCATCTACATGTCAACTAGTAGTCATTAGAGTATTAGCAGACTATCTGCCTAATATGTTCTAACACTTTATTTTGATGGGTCCACAACAACATACTGACTATAAGAATTTTTGCAAGTATATGTCAACTTATTTTACTAACCCTAAACCTAACCTAAGTCTACTCTGAGAGTTAGTCGACATGTAGTTGCAAATTAATGAGAATTAGTTGACATGTAGTTGCAAAGTTACTTATAGTTAGTAGAATGTCTAAAGTGGACTATCAAAATAAAGTGTAACTCAATGCATTGTTCTCGACAACCAAAGGCAACGCAGACAAGTGCAAATTCAATGCACATCAAGACCAAGCAGTTGGGTGAACATCCAACACGAAAACAAACACTCTACTACCTAATGTCATAATGGTAACTGAATGTTAAAAATGGAAATTATGTGGTAGGACACATAGGGGAAATATGCCTCCGAGAGCACAGAAACTACAGCGCAGTGTTTGATTTGGGTTTAAATGCACGGACCAGATTTCACATCTCGGCACAAAATAAATAAAAGACTGCAGAGATGAAGGTGGAAATGATGCCAGCCCTGTGAAACGGGACACAGATCTCAGATATAAAGGCATGGTTTTCTCTTGAGTGGTTTTGGACATTAACTAATATGTCAGAAGCTGTGCCAAACATTGGGGTTTATGCTTGAGAGATTCAATAAATTGAAATATAAACTTTAATGTGATTTGACTCCTTTTTATGTCTGATATTAAAGGTTAAGGAGAGGAATGAAAGAACATGTTTATTAAATCAGATAACCAAATAAATAATTAACAACTAGCTAAAGCTATGGACAGATCTTTAGATGTCTTTTGGTGACAGCATTTGATAACAACTGATGGTCAGACCATATGTACATATATAATGGCATGACGTCTCAAGTAAAGTAAAGTAAAGTAAATAAAGTATGTTTTTCTTCCTGTTTTAAGAGTTTTATTGATTTCTCTCTGGGATTGACAGTCACAGTGCTGCAGAAATGAATCCTGGAAAAAATAAAAAAAAAAGCATTTTTGCATTCATCCCACTCATTATTTTTAAAGCTTTCACGTGTCTTGAAAAACATGGTTGCTAACAAGTGTCTAAATGAGACTAACAGAGGTTGTTGGGGACATTAAACATGATGACATTGTGATGACATTGAACAGCTAAACCCATGATAACACTTTAGATTAGGGAACTCAATTGACTATTAACTAGCTGCTTATTAATATGCATATTACTAGCACATTGTAATGTGGGGTTTTGGGTTTTGTTTCATGTTCATGCTTTCATCTTTTATTTTGGAGTTTAGTCATGGTCCCTGTTTGTGTCATGCTTCCCTTGCCCTCATGTATTAATGCCATTGGTTCTCTGTTGTGTATTGATGTTGTAACCTGCTTTTGGTGAGTCTAGTTTGTTTTATGCCAAGTCAAGTCTGTTCATGCCAGGTCTGTTCGTGCCAAGTCAAGTCTGTTCAAGTCAAGTCAAGTCAAGTCTGTTCAAGTCATGTCTGTTCAAGTCAAGTCTCTGTTTGGATTATGTTTGTATTTTGGATCACCTTTTGTAAATAAAGTGCACTTGGGTTCTTAAACTCGCCTCCAGTGGACTGCCTGTTACAGAATACACAACCTCAAAAATTAACCCTTCGTCAAGGCAACAGGGCCATAGAGGACTATGTTGAGGACTTTTGTGGACTTGTGCCATTTACTGGATTTTAATGACATTGCACTGAAGGACATTTTTCGAGTGGGTTTAAACGAAACCATTCGTTTCCGGCTACCTGGAGGAAAAATAAACTGGTCTCTGGAACAATACATTGATCATGCTCTGCTGTTGTGTGGGTTTTGCGGGTGAGGAGCCCCGCAATTTTGCAGTACCATCCACACCAGAGCATTTTCACATCCCAACTGTTATGTCTGGAATTGTTCAAGTCATGCCTGCCAAGCCAAAGCCTGTTCACGTCATGTCTACCAAGTTAAAGCCTGCTCACGCCATGCCTGTCAAGCCTGAACCTGCTCGTGTCATGCCTGTCAAGCCACAGCCTGCACACGTCACATCTTTCGAGCCAGGGCCTGCTCACGTCATGTCTGCTAAGACAGGGCCTGCTCACGTCACGCCAGAGTCTACGGGGCCTGCTCACATCACTCCAGAGTCTCCTCGCAAAATGGCCGCCACTCAAGAGCTTTGTCAAGGCTCAGCTGATCGTCCAGAGTCTCGTCACGTGACAGCTGATCGTCCAGAGTCTCGGCACATCTCAGCTGATCGTTGTCATGTCTCAACTGATCGCCAAGAGTCTCGTCACGTCTCAGCTGATCGTCCAGAGTCTCGTCACGTCACAGCTGATTTTCCAGAGTCATTTCAGGTCCCAGCTGATCGTCCAGAGTCTCATCACGTCACAGCTGATTGTCCAGAGTCTCGTCACGTGACAGCTGATCATCCAGAGTCTCGTCACGTCTCTGCTGATCATCCAGAGTCTCGTCACGTCTCAGCTGATCGTCCAGAGTCTCGTCACATCTCAGCTGATCGTCCAGAGTCTCGTCACAACATGGCCGCCATTCCAGAGTCTGCTCACATCAGACCTGCCACGCCTGAGTCCCCGGCCAAAATGGCCACCACGCCTGAGTCCCTGGCCAAGATGGCCGCCACGCCTGAGTCCCCGGCCAAGATGGCCACCACGCCTGAGCCTTGCCACGCCACAGCCATCACGTCAGAGCCTCGTCATGCCACGGCTGCCAAGCAAGTTTTCCCTAAGGATTTTTTTGAGGGGTGGCTAAAGTACCCAAGCATCTGCGGATGCGGAGCTTGAGCCAGGACTGATTGCCAGTGTGATGGACCCCCCACTGAAGTCAGTGCAAGCAGCTGGCATCTCCAGGCCTCAGCACTGGCTGTCACAGAGACTGTTCCCCTGACCTCAGTGCTTCCTGTTATGGCGGAAGCCATCCTGAGTGTTTGGGTGGCACGCTGCACTTCAAAGGCCTCTTCTGTCCACGAGTCTGCTCCAGAGTCCTCTTCTGTCAACGAATTGGCTTCAGAGGCCTCTTCTGTCCACGAGTCTGCCCCAGAGGCCTCTTCTGTCCATGAGTCTGCTCCAGAGACCTCTTCTGTCCACGAGTCAGCTCCAGAGGCCTCTTCTGTCCACGTGTCAGCTCCAGAGGCCTTTTCTGTCCACGAATTGGCTTCAAAGGCCTCTTCTGTCCACGAGTCTGTCCCAGAGGCCTCTTCTGTCCACGAGTCTGCCCCAGAGGCCTCTTCTGTCCACAAGTCTGCTCCAGAGGCCTCTTCTGTCCACAAATCTGCCTCAGAGGCCTCTCCTGTCCATGAATCTGCCTCAGAGGCCTCTCCTGTCTAGGAGTCCGCTGCAGAACCTCAAGAGGTGGCGGCATCCACTGCAGAACCTCCAGAGGCGGCGGCGTCCGCTTTGGAACTCTTTGCCTGTCCTGTCACGGCCATGGAGGCTGTTCATGAACTCACAGTCTGCCTTGACACGGCCATGGTGGCCGTTCATGAACTCACAGTCTGCCCTGTCACGGCCAAGGTGGCCGTTCATGAACTCACAGTCTGCCCTGTCATGGCCAAGGAGGCCGCTCATGAACTCACAGTCTGTCCTGTTACGGCTGCAGAGGCCGCTGTTAACGTCTCTGTGTTCTCTGTTTCAGTCCCACCTGATCTGCCTTGGTGGATACCTGCTTTGAGGTGGTGGTCATCTGTTCCACTGTGAGGATCTCTGCTCCTGTTTGCTCTGCTGACCAGGTGGTCCTCTGCTCCGCCTTGGCTTCCTGCTCTGCCTTCTCCGCCATGGCTCCCTGCTCGGCCTGCCCCGCCATGGCCCCACTCCCCTCTGGATCCTCCTCCGCTGTTTCACGGTCTGTCACTGCTCCATGGCCCAGGTCCTCCTCTGTTCCATTGTCTTCCTCTGCTCCACAGCCCAGGCCCACCACTGTTCTGCGATTCAGACCCTGTGTCCCCTGCATGGGCCTGGCCCTCCATCCCTCCCCCCGTTCCACCTCCGCTCCACCAACCTCCTGGACTTGTTAGGTCTTGGGTTTTGTTTTCATGCCATTGGTTCTCTTGTTCATTGTGTCATGTTCTGATTTGTAGTCTTAGACGTGTGTCCTGTCTCTCATTGGTTAGTTCTTGTCACGTGACCTGTATTGTTTGCTATAAGTAGCCATCTTGTTGCCACTGTTCCCTGTCATGTATTGATGTTGTAACCTGCTGTTGGTGAGTCTAGTTTGTTTTATGCCAAGTCAAGTCTGTTCATGCCAGGTCTGTTCGTGCCAAGTCATGTCTGTTCAAGTCAAGTCTCTGTTTGTATTATGTTTGTATTTTGGATCACCTTTTATAAATAAACTGCACTTGGGTTCTTAAACTCGCCTCCAGTGGACTGCCTGTGACACACATTGGCAGTTTATTAGTACTTATAAAGTACATATTAATGCATGACCATATTCTACACCCCTAATCCTACCCAATACCTAAACATAACTAATTCAACAACCACCTTACTTACTATCAAGCAGAAAATTAGGTGTTTACGGAGGGAAAGTGTGTTTCCTAATCTGAAGGGTTACCTAAACTCATCCCCTCACTAGTCCACTTTTACAGCCTCATTGTTTTTATAATCATGCTTGCAAATTATTCTAATTAAAACTTTTCAACTTGAAAATTGGGTTTCACTTTATTTTGATGGTCCCTTTTGCATATTCTGCCGACTATATGTAATGCTGCATCTACATGTCAACTAACTCACATTAGAGTTAGACTTAGTAGACTGGTAGGGTTAGAGTTAGAATAAGTTGACATGTACTTGCAAAGTTACTGATAGTC
Organism: Spinibarbus caldwelli; assembly: GCA_039654775.1. Lineage (NCBI taxonomy): Eukaryota > Metazoa > Chordata > Actinopteri > Cypriniformes > Cyprinidae > Spinibarbus > Spinibarbus caldwelli. The sequence continues at coordinate 29,242,191 of CM077260.1, forward strand.
AGTAGAGTGTCTGCTGAGAGACCATCACAATAAAAAGTTAGCAGATATGAAGCAGACAGTGTACTAATACTCTATTGAGAGTTAGTTGACAAAGAGGTGCAGCAAAACTTTTAGTCAACAGAATGTTCAAGGGGACCATCAACATAAGTTACAGAAGTGTTAAGTGTTACCGAAAATTGCATTTAAAGATGTACTTAAGTGGGTCAAAAAAGCTGTCTTAAGTTCAAATAATTGCACTTGATATAAATGTATACTATAATATTGTGTCATCTTATTAATGTCTCCAAAAACATTACTTTCAGTTCACACTTAAGTATATTCTTTTAAAGCATATTATTTCTGTAATAAGTATTCTTTTTAAAAGTATGCTAAAGTGTACTTCTTTTTCACAAGGGCAGTAATTGGTTATGTCAGCCTGTGCTCTATAAAAAGAGATTTACAATGCTGATGACTAAAGAAATACATTTTCATTATATTTTAAGCCTCTGTGGCTCAAACAAACATTGAAATTGTTGTCAATAGAGCAGATTGTGTTTTTATGCTTTTAAATCTATTGTAATAGGCCATAATACTGGATAAATGGTTAATACATCGTGACCAAGCTCATCTCCAGGGAGAAGCTGAGTGAAACCGTGCCAAAACATGCTGTTTAAACATACTCACTTTATCCCAGAATCATAAAAGAAGATCCCTCTACAACTTTTCTAGCGTGATTGTGGTTTTCCAGGAACCTGAATCCAGTCAGACTGGTCTGGATCAGACTAATCTGACCAGGACTAATCTGACGTGGGAAAACGGTATTTAGGCGGATCACATTTCACTGGGGTTGGCATCAGACCGGTCCAAATGTCAGCAAGACCCTGTGTTTGCCAAAAAGTCAACAGCTGGGCTTGACACAAGTAAAATACTGGCATTAATATACTGCACAAATGATTGACAAAATATGTCATAGTTTGGTGTCATTTTAGCATGCATATGCTCTAATGTTAAACCATTGGTGCTGATGTGAACACACATTTTTTTCTCTGTCTTGTGTTGATAAATTTCTTATTGAAACATGACGTTGGGGCAGGACATATCAAAGGCCTTGCCCCCTTTTCAAAACTAGCCAATCAGCTTTAGATATTTACATTTACATTCATGCATTTAGCATTAATTATGAACCTGTATATAGTAGTTGTATATTTATATAGTATTGTAACATATATAGTAGTTCTCTGGGAAGTATATGAAAAATAGTTAATAGTGAACTACCTGCTATTACTGTGTTATTACTTAATAATTTGTTAATCTGAGTTTTCAGTCAATAGCAGTTGCTAGAATGTTAATATTGTGTTACTAATTTGCTCCTGTATCATTGTTCATTAATGACAGAGCAGTGTTCTAAAGTGTTGACGATTATTTGTACCAGATAAGATCATGTTAAGCAATGCATTGTTTTCAACAACCAAAAACAAGACCGGTGAAAATGGCAACAAGACTCTGTGTTTGCTGAAAAGTCAACAGCTGAGCTTAACATGAATAAAATACTGGAATTAATATTCTGTACAAATGATTGACAATATATGTTGCAGTTTGGTGTCACTGTAGCTTACATTCATGCATTTAGCAAAAGAGGAACAAAAGTATTTCCTCAAAGAGACACTTTTTGTAATATACAATGCCATGTTTATTAGACAACTAGATTAGGAAGCAAGTTAGAGAGTAGAAAATGGCATTATGTTCAGGGTTGCCATGTCTTCGTAACAAAACCAGCCCAATTGGTACTCAAAACCCAAAATTTTCCAGGGGAAAATGGCTATCAAAATTACATTCCAGGGGGTCAAAACCTCCTTCTGAGGGTTACACCTAGGTCAAAATCGTGTTTCAGGTGCGGGATTTCACTTCAAACTGCGGACTTAAAAAACAGCCTGCAGCATCAGGATAAAAGTAGCAAACCGCAGACTTGGCAACAATGCTTATGTTTCTCTGTTTTGATGTAAAACATTATAAGTGCACTGATTACATTATCGGTGCACGTCAAGAAACTTAATATTTTAATATTTTTAAAATTTTGGGTAACAGATCAAGGAACACATAGAAAATTCTCCTATTACTGCTGATTGATAGTAAGTAAGGTAGTTGTTGTGGTACTGTAGGTCATGCAGAAAGGCATTAACATGTTCTTTAGAAGTATCTAATCTGCTATCTAATATGTATCTTTCTATCTAGTATCTAATATGCTAGTAATATGCATGCAAATATGCATGCATTCAGTATAGCTTCAAAGGTGATGACAAAGTAAAAAAAAAAAAAAAAAACCCACCCTCTCCTACAATATTGCTGAGAAAGTTAAATGAGTGTAATTGTTTAATTAAATGGCAGTTTGGTTTAATAGTGACTAACTAAACTGTGTGTCTGCAGTAAAGCAGCATGCTGTACATGTTTTAAAATCATAAAGCTCTAGAGCAGGAAGAACTGTACCTCATATAATACAGCATGTACTTCAGAAAGCACATGTGTGTCAGTATGATTAACTGTATTTGAGTGTGTGAATCTCTTTATTAGTGCGAGCGCAGTCAGAGCATCAACTGAAGACCACATGAGCGCTGCCTGTCCGCACATACGTCATCGCTACACTCTTCACCCTTTGCAATTAACATTTCTGTGTGCACATTGGGACATGCAGAGGTTACAGCAGGAGTGGAGGACTTATGAAGGAGTTTTATTCTTAGTGGAAAGCAGAATGCCATCAGAGAGGCCCAATGGAATAAGCCCAGGCCCAGAGACGCCAACTCCATTCACTGGGATTCTGGATTGGCTTCTGCCGCACTCATTAAAACCATCTGGTGGGAATGAGATGCATTTTCCAGATTAAAGACCCTCATATCTCTCCCCCCTCTCTAAAGAGTGAGCCAATTAGTTGGAGATCTGCACCAGAGGGCAGCACACAATGCGAAAACAGCAAAGCAAAGACATTGCCATGACTGTCGGTAGGTTTAAATGGTTCATACAAGTTCAGTGCAGTCTATAGATTTACTTAGAGAAGTTAAAGAAAATAATAGTTCCATCTGACGTTTGTTTGCCTGTACACAATCCAAAAGGCAAAATGAAGTTACAGTATAGTACAAACATAGGAATGTTATTTTCATTTATGGTCACGATACAAGAAGTGGAAGATTATGTGGTCAAGTTGAAGTAATTCCTGAAAATGACTAAATATTTGGATAGGACACTAAACAGCTGTGTCTTCAGTAACTCTAAGGATGCATTCAGACTAGAGCTTTTGCTGTAATCTGAATCATTTAACACAGTGTGTTTGATAATGCTAGAGTGATTTTATATTTTCAGGTGCGCATCAGCACACTTAAGAAAATAGGAAGTGGTCCCACTTTATGTTAAGGTCCAATTCTTGCTATTAAAGAAACATTAATTACGACTTTTGCCTCAATAAATTCCTAATTTTTTTGCTTATTAATAGTTAGTAAGGTAGTTGTTAAGTTTAGGTATTGGCTAGGATTATGGATCATGCAGAATATGTGCTTTATAAGTACTAATAAACAACCAATATGTGATTGTGATTAAAGTGTTAAAAAAATTATGTCATAATTTACTCGCTTACTTTATGCAGTACAAAAAAAAAATGCGAATCTGATGCGATACTGTAGCTGACGGCTGCATGGTTACAATTTTATCTCTTATAGTATCGATCTTGGAAGTAAAATAGTTCATAAAGCCATTATTGCTGTGCTCTCCACTCTCTGAGGTAGAAGTCTCTAAACTCATCCTTTCCAGTCATCCTACTACTTGTCCGCTTGATCCTATTCCATCTCATCTCTTTCAAGCCATTTCACCTCCAGTTGCTCCTGCACTCACTCACATCGTTAACACATCCCTTCACACTGGAGTTTTTCCCTCAGCATTTAAACAGGCTCGTATAACCCCACTTCTTAAGGAACCCACTCTTAACCCAACTCTTTTAGGGAACTATAGACCGGTTTCCCTTCTACCTTTCATTGCAAAAACACTTGAACGAGTTGTGTTCAACCAAGTCTCTGCCTTTCTCACACAGAACAACCTTCTGGACAGCAACCAATCTGGCTTAAGAAGTGGACATTCGACCGAAACTGCCTTGCTCTTAGTTGTTGAAGCCCTAAGACTTGCAAGAGCGGCTTCCAAGTCTTCATTACTTATCTTACTGGGTCTGTCCACTGTTTTTGATACGGTCAAGCACCCGATACTCCTCTTAACCCTATTGAGAAAGGGCATCTCAGGAACTGCACTCCAATGGTTTGAGTCTTACCTCTCAGATAGGTCCTTCAAAGTATCTTGGAGAGGCGAGGTATCCAAGTCGCAACATCTAGCTACTGGGGTGCCTCAGGGCTGAGTTCTTGAACCACTTCTCTTCTCTGTCTACATGGCATCACTAGGTTCTGTCATTCAGAAACATGGCTTTTCGTATCACTGCTATGCTGAAGACACTCAACTCTACCTCTCATTCCATCTTGATGATCCGATGATAGCTGCTCGCATCTCAGCATGTCTAACTGACATTTCTTGCTGGATAATGGACCATCACCTTCAACACATCCTAGTTAAGACAGAACTGCTTGTAGTTTCAGCAAACCCATCACTTCATCACAATTTCACATTCCAGTTAGGCTCATCAACTCCTTCAAAAACAGCCAGAAACCTTGGAGTTGTGATTGATGATAAGCTGAATTCCTCAGATCACATTACTAAAACTGCCCGGTCCTGCGGATTTGCTTTATACAATATTAGGAAGATCAGGCCCTTTCTTTCGGAACATGCAACACAACTCCTTGTTCAAGCTCTTGTTCTGTCCAGACTTGACTATTGCAATGCTTTCTTGGCAGGTCTTCCAGCCAATTCCATCAAAGCTCTACAATTAATCCAAAATGCTGCTGTAAGATTAATCATTATCGAGCGAAAAGAACGCACGTCACACCTGTTCATCAATTTGCACTGGCTACCAATAGCTGATCGCATAAAATTCAAGGCATTAATGTTTGCCCACAAAACCACCTCTGGCTCTGCACCCCTTAACCTAAATTCAGTACTTCAGACCTATGTGCCCTCTAGAAGCTTGCGTTCTGCAAGTGAACGACACATTATTGTGCCATCCCAAAGAGGCACAAAATCACTTTCACTGACTTTTTCATTAACTCTTCCCTCTTGTTTGATTGACCTGCCCAACTCAATCCGAGCAGCTGAATCCTTAGCCATCTTCAAGAAACAGCTAAAAACACATCTCTTCCATCTTTATTTGACCCCCTAACTCTAGCACTCTCTATTCTAATTCTATTTTATCTATCTATCTGTCTTTATATTAAAAAAAACACACACACACACACACACTTGACCCTCTATCAATTGCATATTTATTCTCTAACTGCTAGCTTTTCTTGAAAAACTAGCATTAGCTTTCTTTTTTCTGTTCTATGTACTTGTTTCTTTAAAAAAAAAAAAAAAAAATATATATATATATATATATATATATGTATACATACATATAAAACACTGTTTCTTTTTAACATATTCTATCTACTTGTTTTCTTTTTAAAAAAAAAAAAAATAAATAAATAAAAAAAACACAAAACCTTGCTACGTGTACTGCGTTAGGCTAACCAAGACTTTTCATAGCACTTGCATGTTGTTGCTCTTTTGTTGGTTTTGATTGCTTCTATTGTCTTCATTTGTAAGTCGCTTTGGATAAAAGCATCTGCTAAATGACTAAATGTAAATGTAAATGTATCATCAGTAGGTGCATTTACATGGAGCAATGTATTCCGATTACAATCGGTTTAAAAGACCAATCTGAATGAAAATGTTCCATGTAAACACCTCAATCAGAATAAAAATGACCAAACCAACTGAAATTTCAATCCGGTTGAGAGGCGAGGGATAAACCTTTTCTAATGGACATGGATAGGACACTTGATTGTATTGAAAACTGAAACTGGAAAGTTTTGCGCATGTGCAATGACGTAGAAATGGCGTATAATGACACATGACACACAGAACGAGCCGGTGTTGTTGAATTTAATAAATTATGTCGTGTCAAACTAAAAGTCTCTTTCCACTTATCATCCGAGAAGTGCTTGCAGGGTAACATTGTGCCACAAGTGCTTGCTTCAAACTCTCATCTGCAGATGTCTTGGGTGTGGAAATGGTTATTTTTACTGCTTGATTAATATAAACATCATTTCACAATGCTTTGTGTGCTTGTTGTCTCCTAATTAGGACCCAAAATAGATTAAGTATTATTATATGCTAAGTCTGCTTTTTAAAACAAAGAAAAGGAAGATAGTTAGTATGCAAAAACAGTGGGAAACTCTGTATATTCATGCAGTGTCAAAAGATTAAATCTGATTTGAAGCTTGTGACATATAAACACACAACCCGATCACTTTATTTAGTATTCTTGTAAACACTATGTTCGAATTCATCAGTCGAAACGATTTCATACCAGTTGAACCAAAAGGTGTCTGTGTAAACGTGGCTACTGTTTCACCAAAAATTTCACTGAAATTTTACAAATGTGACCAGACCTTAACAATACGCACTCTCAAAAAAAAAAAAAAAGTACAGAAGCTGTCATTGAGGCGGTACCTTTTCAAAGGGTACACTTTTGTACCTTTTAGGTATTAACATCTGCACTTTAGGTACAAATATGTACCTTCAAGGTACCAAAATGGACCATTTAGGTACAAAGGTATACCTTTTGAAAAGATACCACCCCAGTGACAGCTTTTGAACCTTTTTTTTCTGAGTGAGCTGGTTTAACACTAGAGAGATGACTGTTTTGCATTTGCTGTCATTACTGATGGTGTGGTGGTATCTCCTGGGAAGCACTGTTCTGACCACAGAAATCTGGGTGTGAATGTGGTCCGTGAAGCAAAGTTTGACACCATTAGATGAACATAAACACCCCACGACTATGGTTTCTGTTGAACTGTTGAGCCGGTCTGTGAGTGATAGCCACATGGGCCCAGTGAGGTGATCATGCCTCACTGAGCCCTACATGTGTAGTATGTGCACTACATACTAAGCCATTTGCACACTTATGTACTATACACCTGTGTAAAGTACATAACTATGTAACTAAACATAAACAATAAAACGAAAGTAAGCGGCAGCTGCCTCATGGCAGAATCCAATGTATATTTGTGATTGCGCGCTGTTTTTGTAGTGCTGAACTCTATAGCCAATCACAGAATTATCTGTTGATTTCTGTAACCCAATGTCAATCAGAGAAGTTTCATTTAGTCAGAATCCACTGTTCAGTCCTGAGTTCTGGAAGCTCGTGAATCCTCACATTATAATGTGCAAAGTGTAGAGGTGATGTAAATAAGAGATTAATCGTGCCGCGTTGAGAGATTCTTTGATTATAACGGAATTTTCAGAGATCGCGATAAACAAGTGATATTGTCAGTCCTGTCTTCCTGTGTCTTGTCATTCCCTTCCTCTCGTGCCCATATTTGGTTAGTTTCCTGTTCTCGTTGAGTTCTCATCATTAGTTTATTAGTCTCCAGCCGTGTTTTATTAATTATCTAGTTTTCCCCAGCTTTCATTAGTTCTCTGCTTCCCTGCCTCTGTGTCTGGTCTCTATTGTCATTCTGTGTTTATTGTTCCGTGTCTCCAGCATTCGCTGAGTTTGTTAACAAAGTCAATGTTTTGAAGAAGTTCCTCGCCTCCTCGTTTCCCTGGCTCCGACGAACTGTGACAGAAGACCGGACCACCACCGATATCACCATGGAGGCCATCGTTCATGGCCGCTGCCGTCTGCGGCTAGTCCCCGCCCGCTGGACCGATTACAGCCTGGTTTGGCTGCCGAGCCCGCCACCGTTCGCGATTCGCTCAAGGCCGCCGTACACGGGGAGATTAAGGCTGCCTTTTATGATTCCCTCAAGCCCGCCGTCCGCGGCTCCCTCCAGCCCACCGTTCGCGGTTCTCCCAAGCCAGCCATCAGTGAGTATGGCAAGCCCGCCGCCGTTCGCGGCCTACTCTAACCCACTGGCTGTGCCTCGTCCAGTGCCTGTGCCTCGTAGGCGCCTCCTAGTCTCCCCGCTTCCAGAAAGCCCCCAAGTGTCTGCGCTTCAAGAGCGCCCCCCAGTGCCTGCGCCACCAAGGCGCCTTCCTATCTCCGCGCTTCCAGAGCGCTTCTTAGTCTCCGCGCATCCAGAGCGCCTCCCAGTGTCCGCGATTCCGGAGTGCCCTCAAGTGTCTGCGCTTCCAGAGCGCCCCTCAGTGCCTGCGCCACGAGGGCGCCTTCCTATCTCCGCGCTTCCAGAGCGCCCCCAAGTCTCCATGCTTCCAGAGCGCACCCAAGTGTCCGCGCTTCCAGAGCGCCCCCAAGTGTCTGCGCTTCCAGAGCGCCCCCAAGTGTCTGCACTACCAGAGCGCCCCCAAGTGTCCGCACTTCCAGAGTGCCCCCCAGTGCCTGCGCCACGAAGGTGCCTTCCTATCTCCGCACTTCCAGAGCGCCCCCAAGTCTCCGTGCTTCCAGAGTGCCCCCAAATGTCCGCGCTTCCAGAGCGCACCCAAGTGTCCGCGCTTCCAGAGCGCCCCCCAGTGCCTGCGCCACGAAGGAACCCTCCTATCTCCACGCTTCCAGAGCGCCCCCAAGTGTCCGCACTTCAAGAGTGTCCCCCAGTGCCTGCGCCACGAAGGCACCTTCCAATCTCCGCGCTTCCAGAGTGCCCTCCAGAGCCCACGCCTTCTGAGCGCCCTCCAGAGCCCGCTCTTTGGCAGTACCCTCCTGTGCCAGCTCCACGTAAGCGCACTCCAGCTCCCGAGTCCAGCCCAGGAGAGGCTCCAGTTCCCGAGTTCTTTATTCCATTCAGAATTTAAATAAAAGTTTCATTTTTCATGCTGCTAAGAGGACCATTAGGCTGTGCCGTACTTGCTGTTTCGGGAGTGACATCCGCATATCCTTTCGAAATCGCAATAACTAGCATAGTGATAATCATTACTATGGACAGGACAAAATATGATATGTCAAAATAGATGTGCATGAAGGCATAGCACCCTCACTAATTTCTAATTTGCTCGGTCAGTGATTGGATTCTGGAACAGAGCATTATTCCATTATTCCAGAGCTCTGTGGCGCAGTTGTCTGTCTTTCGTTCTTTCTTTATATATATATATATATATATATATATAAAATAGGGTCGCATCAATTTAAAAAGAAAAAAATAGGGTCGCCCTTAAAAAAGTTTGAAAATCACTGCTATACACAGTATGAAAGGCTGTTTTGAAACAATACCAGCAACTGAGACTGTCTCCATTAGAAATATGACATATGTTTATAAACACTCACGCAATGAATGACTTATTATGTGTGTGTAAATGTGTGTTTTATCTGAAAAGACTGCAGGAATGAGAAATAAAGATACAGTAGACACTTTGACCCTTTAAAAGTCAGGAAAAGGAATTCTAGACAGTCGGTATGGAAAGATCCCTTTGTAGAGGAAACTGTTAAGAGCTCTGTTACACAAGAACTACTTTTCCAGTCACACCAAAGAAAGCCCCCTTCACTCCTGCATCAGTAAAGATAGCGCCTGATCCTGCTGGGACAGATTTGTTCTCCGTCACTTCAGGAAGACTTACTGATGTTATCTCTGCAATAGGGTATTTTGTTGGAAAGAGCTCACTATTACGTGCATATTATGGAAATTAGTGTGATGTATATGTATATAGAGAAAATTCCAAATGAGTGACTGAGTTAGTACAATATAAGAACTACATATTTTCATACAAACTTATATGAAGGTCACAATGAACCATTTTTCTTGTAAACGTTTTTCATGCTTTCATCATCAATTTTGCTTAGTTTAATTGTAAAATGTACAGTTAAGACATTTATTTATACATTTATAAAACTATTATGATCTAAACAAAGAGCCAAACAAACTATTTCAACATTTATTGTGAATAAACGTGTAATATAATGTGTAATATATACAGTGTATATATATATTTTTTTTTTTATGACTTGACCAACAACTTGGCTAACGTTGTACCATAGCTACCAAATACCAGTGAAAAAGCATACTTAAGAAACACAACACAACACCATTTCAACTAAAAAGCGAGAAATGTTTATACGTTTAGGCTGTCCATTTACTCAACAATTACTCTGGGCTCAAAACTTTTGAAAATGGGTTTCAAAGTGTTAATTTGTGAAAATGAAAACGTATCATCTACGTGTAAACTGCAAAAAAATGGCGTAGTGTTTCTTTACAAAGTGACATCACCAACTACTGGCCTACATGCATAATACAGCATTTTTAGTTTCTAAATATTTGGATATTTTGACAGCTCACATTCTTTTTGCAAACAAGCAGAGGAGACATTAGTACATCTGTTTTTTGATGTTCTGTTATCCAAGCAATTTTGGTCTGACCTAGGTTCTCATCTCAATAAATTAGAATGTCGTGGAAAAGTTCATTTATTTCAGTAATTCAACTCAAATTGTGAAACTCATGTATTAAATAAGTTCAATGCACACAGACTGAAGTAGTTTAAGTCTTTGGTTCTTTTAATTGTGATGATTTTGGCTCACATTTAACAAAAGCCTACCAATTCACTATCTCAACAAATTAGAATACTTCATAAGACCAATAAAAAAAACATTTTTAGTGAATTGTTGGCCTTCTGGAAAGTATGTTCATTTACTGTATATGTACTCAATACTTGGTAGGGGCTCCTTTTGCTTTAATTATTGACTCAATTCGGCGTGGCATGGAGGTGATCAGTTTGTGGCACTGCTGAGGTGGTATGGAAGCCCAGGTTTCTTTGACAGTGGCCTTCAGCTCATCTGCATTTTTTGGTCTCTTGTTTCTCATTTTCCTCTTGACAATACCCCATAGATTCTCTATAGGATTCAGGTCTGGTGAGTTTGCTGGCCAGTCAAGCACACCAACACCATGGTCATTTAACCAACTTTTGGTGCTTTTGGCGGTGTGGGCAGGTGCCAAATCCTGCTGGAAAATGAAATCAGCATCTTTAAAAAGCTGGTCAGCAGAAGGAAGCATGAAGTGCTCCAAAATTTCTTGGTAAACGGGTGCAGTGACTTTGGTTTTCAAAAAACACAATGGACCAACACCAGCAGATGACATTGCACCCCAAATCATCACAGACTGTGGAAACTTAACGCTGGACTTCAAGCAGCTTGGGCTATGAGCTTCTTCACCCTTCCTCCAGACTCTAGGACCTTGGTTTCCAAATGAAATACAAAACTTGCTCTCATCTGAAAAGAGGACTTTGGACCACTAGACAACAGTCCAGTTCTTCTTCTCCTTAGCCCAGGTAAGATGCCTCTGACGTTGTCTGTGGTTCAGGAGTGGCTTAACAAGAGGAATACGACAACTGTAGCCAAATTCCTTGACACGTCTGTGTGTGGTAGCTCTTGATGGCTTGACCCAGCCTTGTGAAGTTCACCCAAATTCTTGAATCGATTTTACTTGACAATCCTCATAAGGCTGCGGTTCTCTCGGTTGGTTGTGCGTCTTTTTCTTCCACACTTTTTCCTTCCACTCAACATTCTGTTAACATGCTTGGATACAGCACTCTGTGAACAGCCAGCTTCTTTGGCAATGAATGTTTGTGGCTTACCCTCCTTGTGAAGGGTGTCAATTATTGCCTTCTGGACAACTGTCAGATCAGCAGTCTTCCCCATGATTGTGTAGCCTAGTGAACCAAACTGAGAGACCATTTTGAAGGCTCAGGAAACCTTTGCAGGTGTTTTGAGTTGATTAGCTGATTGGCATGTCACCATATTCTAATTTGTTGAGATAGTGAATTGGTGGGTTTTTGTTAAATGTGAGCCAAAATCATCACAATTAAAAGAACCAAAGATTTAAACTGATTCAGTCTGTGTGCATTGAATTTATTTAATACACAAGTTTCACAATTTGAGTTGAATTACTGAAATAAATGAACTTTTCAACGACATTTTAATTTATTGAGATGCACCTGTATTTGATTCTACCAATGTTGTACACCCCTTTAGTTTAAAAGATATTATTTTTTTATTATAATAATACTAAAAATAAACCCCTTGAACATACTATGATATTTTTTATGGTAAATTTTTAATTCACAAACAAAAATGAGCAAATAGTTACCCATCCTATTCCCTTTTTAAAATTTAATTAAACTCACTTCTAAAATCTCTTCATCTCATAAAGAATAAAAAAAATAAATGATGTTTTCCTTATGTGTGATTGTTTGAATATCTTTGTAATGTCACTGTAATGTCATTCACATTCTGGTTTTTTTTTTTTTTTTTGGCTTTTTAATTCATTATTAATGCGTATGTGTTTGTATTTGTCATTCATGTTTAATTTATAACTATTGGTCATTATTTTATGGATTTGTTTGTGATCCCTTGGCTCTTTTCTTCTTGTAATGTCTGTTCAAGCATTAATAAAAAAAAATAAAAATACAGCATTTTTAGTCATTTTTACAGATCCGTGTTAAACTGGTATCATTTTGATAGCATTGCTGTCTGTATGTAACACTTTTCAAAAATGCAAAAGAAAAATGTTTTCATTTTTAGTACATTATTGTCATGTAAACAAACCCTAAATTTTACTTGTGAACATCCACATAGTCCACAAGTGGACATATTTTAATATCACCCATACATTTAACTCAGGTAAAGAAAATAGTTTACTCTGAAAAGTTCAGTTTGAGTAGATTAAGTTATGATTTAAATTATGATAAAATAAAACTATTTCAACTAAATAGGCTGAATTACTTACATAGTCACTTATAAGATAGTTCCTTTTTGTCAAATAGTACAAAAAAAAAAAAAAACTCAGTTTTTCAGTATGAGTCCACTCACCAAACACACACACAACATTAGATGGTGGAAGGCTGTTTATTTTGCATGGATAGTTGTTTTAAATTGGAGGGCTTTCAGAGCCCCTCTAATCAATTTGATTAGCTGAACTCTGGAATCTTTGCAAAGCACAAAGAGCCCTTTCAAAGTCTCTTTCAGATTTAAACACCACAGATCCCTGGAATTTTTGTATTTATACTTTATTACATTCTGTTTTTCTTGCCAAATATTAGCTGTTACAGATTATTGAAACATTCCAATTAAATCTGACTTACAGTTTAAAGCTCGTGTGAATTAATGTGTGCTTATGAGGCATGTTTTTCGATCAGGCTTAAAGTAGTGAGTAATTATCATGTGGATGTTGGAAATGTAACCATGAGCCATTTAGACTCCATCAGTTGACTGCAACATCAATCACTCCATTTATCTATTATTAGCCTACACACAGGGAGATATCATGGGGATAGTACAGTATAGTCACTGTTCAGTATAGCTATCTGACCTAACAGTTGTAAAATATGGTGTTCCACAAGGCTCAGTCTTAGGTCCTTTGATGTTCTCCTTGTACATTCTGCCTTTCGGTGATATTATTACACTCTAAAAAAAAAATGCTGGGTATAAAACAACCCAAGCTTGGGTTATTTGGCAACCCAGCGTTGGGTAAATATTGGACAGAACACATGCTGGTTTATTTTGACCCAAACTGGTTAAACGTTTTTACCCATCATGCTGGGTTGTTTAATATATTGTTTAAAAATTATTATATTGCTGGCTTAAAATGGGCTGGAAATTAAAAATCACACACAGAATTACTATAGGCAACAGCAATAATCAAAAGATGAACATTTATTATTAAGCAAGAACAACCATGGACAAAATACAAGACAAATTGAATTTATTTGGATGAATACAGCATAGTTTCAATATTTCATACATTTAAACTCGTTTAACAAGCATTTTAGAAATAAATAGAAGTACCATTTTAATTTAAGTGTATTCAACCATTCTCTGTAATCGCTTTTTACCGAAATAGTGCTAATTCTCGTGCCGGTTTGTCATCGAAATTTGAGCCGGTGAAGGGCTGCTGTTTGCAGGGGAACAGCGAACTTTAGACCGCGGTCTCGCGTTTCACTCGTAGCTGAGAGATGGCGTGACTGACTCCAAAAGCTGCCCAAAAACAAATAATACTGAAATTAGAGAACATATTTTAACATGAAATTAAATTACACTCAGTATTATAACGAATAAAATTCATTTATGTTATGCAAGGCAAAGGTGTTTCTAGCACAAAACACTGTATAAAAAAAAAAAAAAAAAGTTGACCTAACTCAAAAAAATAAGACAAACTATCACAATCAACTTTTTTAAGTTAACTCAACTAGCAACCGACAACTTAAAAACTTTAGTTCATCTAATGAATAAAGATCTGTTACAGCAACCAAAGATTTTTTAGCATTTAGCAATGCTAATCTTTTTTAACAATCTTCTTTCTTTTAGATTTATGTTTATTTTCAAAGCCTTCTACATAATATGGGTAGTATTTGCCTCTTAAAACTAAAGGCAAACATTTATGCTATTAGACAAATGTATTGAACAAGTTGCAATGAGATGCACATATACAGTACCTCAGCACCAGTGTTGGGCACATTACTTTAAAAAAGTAATTAATTATAGTTACTAGTTACTTCTCACAAATAGTTACTGAGTTAGTAACTGAGTTACATCATTATAAGAGTAACTAATTACCAGGGAAAGTAACTATTGCGGTACTTTTTAAAAATAAATTCAAATGTCAAATAACTTGGATGACCCCAATATTAAATGTTAAATTAATGAAATGGACTCTAAATAGAATAAATTATTATTTTAAAACATTGTACATTAATCTACACTATTTATCCACTGACACTTAGCATCAGTCAGTCAAGCATTATAATATGATATTATGATAATTTAGCATTATATGATGATAGAAATTTAGTAATTAGAATAACCAAGTATGAATGCATATTTGTCATGTTGACTGAACTTGGGACTGGTGGTGGTGCTTAAGATGTTGTTTGTCATTTAGTGTTTCTAAAAAAAAAGGGGGAGGGGGGGATTGATAAGATAACAAAACTACTATGAATTCTACTACTACTAACCATATAAAACGCGCTAAGGATTAATAAACTGCTGGGTTCATGAATATTAATCACGTAGTCTGCGTTCGCTCGAATTGATTTGCTGAAATCAAAACAGGGACGATAATAGGTCGTTTGTGATTGTCGTTTGTGCATTAGTTCCGCCCACTACCAGAGAAACCGGCAGTTCTTAAAAGCTGAAGAATTCCAAAGGAACTCCGTTATTTTGACAGGAAATACAACAAAGAATATCGTTTACATGTAGCGCGTCAATTCTACATGTTATGAAAGACTCTCTCTCTGTATCTTTCTTTGTGTGTGTGAGACAAAGCGACGACGAGTCGTGCGCCTTCACACTAGAGTTTACAGTACGTCAAATACAGCTACACTGCGCATCCATTCAGATGAACTGAAAAATAAAATTAAAATAATATTATAATAAATTATAGTAACGCCGTATTTTGCACTCGCAGTGACATCATTTGTCCTCTCTGCACAGGAACTAGAAATAAGTTGCAGTACATATATGTTTGCTTGTGAATTAATTTATCCAAATATCATGCAAAATGGTAATAGTCAAGTCACCTTTATTTTTACGTATAGCGCTTCACAATAGAGATTGTTGCAAATCAGAAAGTAACAAATAAGTGATGCAAACTTCAAAAATCCTAATTCTGTTATAAAGCAGCTGTAGTTAGACAATAGTGTCATTATTCAGCTCTAGTCAGTTCAGTGTTGGTTCAGTTCAGTTCAGCTCAATAAGATCTTTTCAATTCTGATTTGGGCCACTTCATATGTGGTCCTAAACCTGATACAGCTCTGATGTTTTGCAATGTGACCAAAGTCTGAACAGACATATTGGAATTTATTAGACTTTTACATCACTCTAGATCAACATTTGTCATAAATTTTTACAGGAGTGAAAAGATTTTATATAGTGGTAGTCAGTGGAGAGACAGTGAGGTGTTGTTTTACGGTTTATTATAGTGACAGCTCCATACAAGCTAAATTTATTTTCTATATTTAAAAACTTGCTTTCTTTCTCTTCATCTTCATGCTCCTTATCGCCTGCTCAGGATTTCGCTGGCTTCCAAGGCACATCAGCTTATAAATGAATGCATAAATGCTTACTTCAGTAGCCTCCGTGTTTACTTCTGTATAACGACACTTCTTGCTGTTGGTTTTTTTTTTTTTTTTTTGGTTATTTTGTGCGTGCAGGTCAGTTCAGAACCATGATCAGTTCACACAGATTCCAGTATTTAAAATTACAGTGTGAACAGCCACACAAAAAATATCAGATCTGAGCAATGACTCAGAATTGAGCACTAACACTTGCAGTGTAAACATAGCTTAAGTGTATAAAGTTCATTATGAAACGTTCGAATCAGCAATAAGCAGCTCTGACAAAGATGTCATTATTTAGCTTGAGTCAGTTCAGTGTTGATTCAGTTCAGTTCGATAACAAAATCTAAATGCTACAAAGGTGAAAGTGACAAAGAACCCAAACTCCATCAGGTGACAGATATGGAGGAAAAAAGCCTCGAGAGAAACCAGGATGGCCTCTGGCCTAAATGTGTGATCACTGTGTGATATTGATGCAAAATGATTCTCCTGTCTCATGTTTACCTGTTACTTTTCTCAGCACTGGCTCAGGATGAACCAATCACAGATAACAGACCAAATATTTATTAATCATAGAACTTACAGGGTGAGTTCTAACCTATTTGCTTACCTCAACTCACACAGAAAAACATATCCTAGTGTAGACAAACTAAATATGCTTATATTGACTTTACGTTTCTCCATTTATTTCATAAAATATTTGTTTGTTGGTCTGTTTATCAAACATATAGCAAAAGCTTCAGCTACTGTATATATTGCATGTACTATACTTGCATGGTCACTGTATACTTTAATTATATTGGCAAAGAGCAATATTTCACATGATTATTTCTTCAAATCCTATCCAGTGGATTTCACAGCACGTCTGGAATCATCTCCTTATTAGGTCAATTAAGCTTACAATTTAAAACTAGTTGGTAAAATCTTTGTGTTGAGTATTGAAGCAGTGTTGCTGTGCTGTTGTGTAATTCATAGAGAGCAAAAGTGTTTCTCTCTAGCATGTTACAAGTATAAGAAAAAATACAATAAAGTATTGTCATGCTCACTGATATTTATTGTGATTTGAAATTTCAAAACTGTCTTTCAAGATTGTAATTAGTTACAGCAAAACAGACTCCTGTCACTCTGCATGGAAAAGAATTGGAAAGACATTTGTTGACTGCATGGTAAACAAAGCTCTTTGAAATGCAACATCAAAAGGACATTCCATGATAATTTATAAAAATGCTTGGATGATAAAATGAGTTGTAATGAATGAAGGCTGTTCGATAGATCCAGCACTCCGGTCTTTCCAAAATATTCTTTTTCTTTTTTTTCTCTCAGTCTGCCTGTCCAGCTATTTCCCCATGATTCTGCAGTGTCTCACTTCAAGTCCGTGGCACTGAAATCACTAAGAAACCTCTTGCACAGTAACAGAGACAATACATCTCTGTGTTTATTGCTGGAAATGCTCAGTGTCTCTAGTCCACTGGGAACAAAAACGCTTTAGATTATGCTTGTGATATTATACAGATACTACGAGTCTGTGAGAAATATTAGGAGGAGAAAGGTCTGCATGAGCTCTTGATTAGCAGATATGTCTGAAAGCAAACAAATCATAGCACCTTGTGATTTTGTTTTGTCTGTAATTTTACACAAGGTATTCGACAATGCCTCATTTTGGACAACTTCTAAGGCCACATTGCATGTGCCCTTCATGAACAAGATAATCCCAGAATGCAATTTGCTTAACAATCACGCAAGATGGCTGAAGTCAAGAAATATGTCAGTATGAATTCATTTTACAATCCTATACATGTACAACCCGAATTCCGGAAATGTTGGGACTTTTTTTATATTTGAATAAAATGAAAACTAAAAGAATTTCAAATCACATGGTCCCACTTGGTCCCATTCTTGCCTGATATTGGTTTCCAGCTGCTGAAGAGTTTGTGGTCGTCTTTGACGTATTTGTCGTTTAATGATGTGCCAAATGTTCTCTATAGGTGAAAGATCTGGACTGCAGGCAGGCCAATTCAGCACCCGAACTCTTCTACTATGAAGCCATGCTGTTGTAATAGCTGCAGTATGTGATTTTGCATTGTCCTGCTGAAATACACGTCATCTGGAGGGGAGCATATGTTGCTCTAAAACCTTTATATACCTTTCAGCATTCACAGTGCCTTCCAAAACATGCAAGCTGCCCATACCGTATACACTTATGCACCCCCATACCATCAGAGATGCTGGTTTGTGAACTGAACGCTGGAAGGTCTCCCTCCTATTTAGCCTGGAGGACACGGCATCCGTGATTTCCACAATCCACAATATTCCACAATCTTTTTACACACTCTTTCACAGATTGGAGAGCCTCTGCCCATCTTTACTTCTGAGAGACTCTGCTGCTAAGACATCCCTTTTATAGCTAATCATGTTACAGGCCTGATGTCAATTAACTTAATTACTTGCTAGATGTTCTCCCAGCTGAATCTTTTCTAAATTTCTTGCTTTTTCAGCCCTTTGTTGCCCCCGTGCCAACTTTTTTGAGACCTGTAGCAGGCATCAAATTTTAAATGAGCTCATTTAGTGGATAAAAGTGTAAAATTTCTCAGTTATGTTATCTATGTTCTATTGTAAATAAAATATTGGCTCATGTTATTTGAAAGTCTTTTACTTTTCATTTTATTCAAATTTAAATAACGTCCCAACATTTCCGGAATTTGGGTTGTATGTTCACTGTAAAAAAAATATTTGCATTTTAATAGTTAAAGACTTTAAAAATACTACTAAATGTTGTAAAATATACAGATTTTGGTAATTCAAACAGTCAATTTAAAATTTGCAGTGAAAAAAACGTAAAATGACATTCCCACAATCATCTATGTGACACTTTACATTTAATGGTATTTTGTTTAAATTATTGTTTCATGTAGGTTTTTGATTTAAATTGCATATACTGTAAAATAAAGTGTAAACAAAATTTCAGTTATTAATATTTCACTTAGTACTGAAAAGTATTACTAAATATAATAAAATCAATCTAATAAAAATCTGTCTATTTTACTTCAAACGTGTGTTAGTGTGGAGCATTATGTGTGTTTGAGTTACAGTACTAGTGGAGCAAGGCAGCGTGCTGGAATAGATTATTTCCTGTCTTCCAGCCCAATGCATCAGTGCAAAAGTTGAAGATACAGCATGATCTTGACCGCCTCAGCAGTTCCAACAGCAGTAGGTTATTTGCTGGCTAAGTCAATGGAAAAAGTATGTGGTGTTATTTGCATATCTAAATACATTTGTTATATTTCTCTGAATTGTTCCTGGAAGGAAAAATGCAGTTATCAATGCAAGCAGCAAGAAAGCTATTGTTTGACTGAGGTATGTCACCTTAATAATGTGGTCATAAGTAGCCAAATGGAAAGAACATAGGAATGCAATGTTCTGAGACAATACAATTCAAAAAAAAAAAAAGGGGGGGCAATAAAGTATAATAGTGTCTTTAGAGTATAGTCTTAGAACATGTGAAAATGTGCATGGTTAACATTAAGCAGAAAGAGAGTTTATTGGGGTATTATTGCTCACACAGAGAGTCAGGGATTTGAACAAACTCCTGAACCTAAATGTTATACTTTGTGTTTGTGTTGCAACATAGGCTCACTGGAAAAACATGTCTCTACATACAATTTTACAAAACTCAGAAAACATACCTACACAATTCACTTTTAATCCTTTTGTTGACACCATCGATTAAGTTTAGGGTCAGGTTAAGTGTAGATTATATGTTATAGAGAATTAACATCTTAGCTCCGCTCACCAGACATATTGTTTTCCAAACTGCTACAATACATAAAACAACTAATGTAAAAAACAGAGCTAAAACTGAACATGCTTTTAGCATCACTCACCTGACATTTTACTTTGAGTCTGGGCTGTGTCATTTCCCAACTTTCTCCCTCCACATTACTGTTGCTAGACATTGTTCTATAAGACACAAACGCTCATAAAAAGACACTAAACATCTGAGCTCTCTGGGGACTGCTAATGTAAGCGTCTGTTTAGCTTCTGACCTTCTCAGTTCAACCAGGGGTTAGGTTTCCTAAAGTGCCTCTAATAAGAGAAAAAGAGACCGAGAGCAAGAGAGAAAGTGGGATGTCAGAATGTCTGACCTCACCTACACCTGATAGTAGAATGTGTTTTCAGTGATCTGATCAGTCAAGACTCTTTCCCCGTGGTATTAACATGCACCTTAAATACATGTCCTGTGACCAGTTGTGGTGGATTTGGTCCCTCTTCACTTCTTTTGGCACACTTTACAGCACTTTTATAGGAGCACAGAGTGTGACGCGCAAATACAAATGTTACACAGCTTATAACTAAATCCTGGATGCATTCACAAGTGAGTTTTCCAAAAGCAAATTTGGCAAACTATGATCACAAGTTCCATTGTTACCAGCATAGCTAAATGATTCAGTGTTTCCCAAAACCACAGTTCAAACAAATCTTTCCAAACAGAATTGTGAAGATGTGTGGTTGGAAATACAGTTCTCGACCTGTGGTTAGTATAATTTTGGTAACACTTTAGTTTAGAGACCAATCCTCACTATTAATGAGTTTCTTATTAGCATGCATATTACTAGCATATTGGCTGTTTATTAGTACTTACAAAGCACATGTTAATGTCTTTTTCTGTATGACCACATTTTAGATCCTTTAATCCACCCACACCTAAACGACCTTGTTAACTATTAATAAGCAGCAAATTAAGTTTATTGGGTCAAAAGTCAAAATTTAATAGTTAATTAATAGTGAGAATTGGTCCCCAAACTAAAGTGTGACCATAGTTTTAGTATTACGTGGACCAAAATAAGCACGTGAACATATAGTACAATCTATATCTTTCTTTTTAAATACTGTATATATGCACATTTTATTCTATGTCTTTTAGTTTGTCAAGAGAATGAAAGTGCTGTTATGAAGAGTGTGCATATGTACTCTAGAACCTTTGGGAACACCGGAGGGATTTACTGTAAGAGGGAGCTTTCAACTGAATCAAATATCTGTAAATAAAGCAAAACTTCAGAGAACAAAACAGCAAAGCAGTCCTCAGATGCTATGATAATTATTTACAGCAATAACCTGACATTAATTCAGTTTATGAGCAGACGCTACTACTACACCATCTGCATGATACCATCAACAGCAGATCTGTGTTGTTGAACCAAAGATAAATATAAAGATAAATATAATAGATAAATATAATAATTATTCATGTGCATTTGAGCAAATTATTCTATGGGAAAAGTCGTGATGAAATTGCGATGCATCGTAACGGATTATCGAAAAAGAAAAATGTAGAGCAGAGACTATGTATCAGTTGTTGTTGACTGTATCACTTGTCTATGTATCAGTTTTTGATTGGATGTTGAGATGACTATATATTACTTCAGACTAGTAAGGCATGGATAAATTATAACTTGTATTATGGTATACACATTTGGAACTACAACTACAAAACAGATTCTTCTGTGTTCCATGGGGAAAAAAACATACCATTCATGTTCAGAAGAACTTGAGGATGAGTAAATCATGTCATAATTAAAATTTTCAGGAGGACTGATCTAATAAGATTAAGAATTTTTGTTGCAAAGCCAAGGCACTCAAGAATTTATATTAGGAAGCCTTTATTATTTCATGGCTTAAACATTAAAAACAAGTGACCGCACACCTACGCTTTGCGGCTAATACGACTTCATCAGGGTCTGGAAAACAGACACACTCAGAGTCTCTTTTACAACAATCAACTGATCACATGACAGTCACATGACTGCACAAATCACCACATGGAGAAAGAAGAAAGGAAAAGATGCTTCCACAACATATTACAAAATACATCATAAATCATAAATTAAAGTCATCCAATTCAAAAAAAAAAAAAAAGTATATACATACTGTATATATACATACACACACACACACACACACACACACATATATATATATATATATATATATATATATATATATATATATATACAAATCACAAAAAAGGTGAAAAATCTAATTCCCCTTTCAAACCAGGAAACTGATTTACTCTCAATGTATAGATCCAAAATGACTCTCTCTGTTGTAACTTTTTTTTACCTATCTCCTCTTCTTATTGACCTAGAGATGTGTTCTACATGATCAGCTATTTTCAATGTACTAGGACTGCCGTGATTTTTTATCTCTATAATGTACAGCCATTGAAAAAGAGACTCTGAGTGTGTTTTCCACACCTTGATTAAGGCGTATTAGCCGCAACACGTAGGTGTGCGGTCATCTGTGACTTGTTTTTAATGTTTAAGCCATGAAATAATAAAGGCTTTTTAATATAAATTCTTGAGTGCCTTGGCTTTGCAACAAAGATTTATAGACAAGTTTTCCCTTGCCCAAAAATCACCAAGATTTAGAGAGTTTTGCATCCCTGTAGCCCTCTTTTTTTGCATTTTTGTGAGTAAAGATTAAGAATTCTCTTGAGCTTGTCAAAGAGAAGCAAAGGAGAGTGATGGCTACCCAGAGCCTCACCGTGTAGACTAAACGCCTTCAAACACACCCAGCATGCAGTAAATCTGCAGCAGGCACAGGCCCATTGCAATCTCTGCTATACATCTGAAATGTGTGTGTGTGAATATATGCGTGCATATTTCTAAGTTAAGTAAAGCAGGCAACGAGAAATACAGCTGCACAGAGTACATCATTAGCTTTCCAACCAATCCTGATCTTTCTTTGAGAGCAGATTTTCACGTGAACATCAGCGAGACTTGAACCGCACACACAGGGCAATAGTAAATGTTTGGTGCTGTTTCACATTCAACATATTGACACAGCTGGAGATTTATTGGGGCAATTGAGCTTAAACACAATCCTTAGGGTCCAAAGGCCTGCAGCAGCTGGTGTTGAACAGTTTAAAGTTCTCATGTAGTCTGAATATACAGTCAAGGTCTATTCTAAGAATGCATGAAGGGTGTGGAGCCCAAATGAATCCTGTGGGTGAAAGCTAAAACAGACACTCAAACGTGTTGACTTTAAATAGATTTCACATTTCATTGCTGTGGCTTGCTGTTAAGACTCCTGACTGATTAAGGTCCCTCCCAGATAGCATGCGGATGTGGGCCACTTAAGGAAATGAAACGGCACTGCTGGCCTTCTTATGGCCCGTACAAAATGGATGTGAGCCTGAAGTGGCCCACATGTAAAATAACAAAAATAGCCCAAATGTATCAAATCACATGTGGGCCTCTGTAGGCAAAGATGTGGTGTTCACGGCAATGTGTAATCTGAATGTGACCCTAAAGTGGCCCATGTGGTAAATAGTAAATATGGCCCAAATAATGCCAACCAAATGTGGTCCACCTTTGGCAAAAATGTGGCACAACTGCCCAAAGGCTAATCAGGGTGTGAACCAAATGTGGTCCACATATGTTTCAGCAAATGTGGCTGAGGTATATTAAAACGTATCTGGGCCAATTTTGGCAAAGATGTGGCACAGTGAGCACTGGCTAATGTGGCTGTGCGCCTAAAGTGGCCCTTATATGATGCCGCAAATGTGGCCCAGTTATCCTCAAACATATTTGGGCCAGTTTTGGCAAAGATATGGCACAGTGAGCACTGGCTAATTTGGCTGTGAGCCTAAAGTGGCCCGCACATGATGCCACAAATATGTCCCAGTTATGCTAAATCGTATCTGGACCAGTTTTGGCAAAGACATGGCACAGTGAGTACTGGCTAATGTGGCTGTGAGTCTAAAGTGGCCCTTATATGATGCCACAAATGTGGCCCAGTTATCCTAAAACGTATCTGGACCAGTTTTGGCAAAGACATGGCACAGTGAGCACTGGCTAATGTGGCTCGTATATGACACCACAAATGTGGCCCAGTTATCATAAACCATATCTGGGGCAGTTTTGGCAAAGATATGGCACAGTAAGTACTGGCTAATGTGGCTGTGAGTCTAAAGTGGCCCACATATGACACCACAAATGTGGCCCAGTTATCCTAAACCATATTTGGGCCAGTTTTGGCAAAGATATGGCACAGGGAGCACTGGCTAATGTGGCTGTGAGCCTAAAGTGGCCCACATACGATGGCAAAAATGTGGCCCAGTTATCCTAAACTGTATCTGAGCCAGTTTTGGCAAAGATATGGCATGGTAAGCACTGGCTAATGTGGCTGTGAGTCTAAAGTGGCCCACGTATGATGCCACAGATGTGGCCCAGTTATCCTAAAACATATTTGGCCCAGTTTTGGCAAAGATATGGCACAGTGAGCACTGGCTAATGTGGCTGTGAGCCTAACTTGTCCCACATTTGACATGGAAAATATGCTCCATATATTATAAAACAGATGAGGGCCACTTCTGGTTTGGATGTTGCACTTGACACTGGCTAATTGAAATGGAAGTTTGAAATTGTAAATATGGCTTAATAGAATTTGGCTACATTTAGTAGGATGCAACACAGTTAACTGATGCAGGATGATCTGGATAAGAGTTGTAAGAAGGCTACATACCCACCCAGACAGCAACCAGCAACCACACGGATTTCACATGGGCCAGATGTGAGCTGGATCTGGGCCAACACTATGTTGCTGTTTGGGCAGCAATTTATTTTTTGAAACATGCTTTTAATGGCAGTTTTTTATATGTGTACTGTGCAGCACAAAAACAGAAGTTTACAATAATGATAGCTCTTACTGTCAAGGTTTCTGTTAATTTGGACTTTTTTGTTTTCCTTTTGCACCGTTTCCCTTGTTAGTTCCCTAAGTTCCTGTATGTTCACTTTGAGTTTGTTTGGTCTTACATCTACATGTCTTAAATGTTGCTGTGCTACATTGTGTTTGGATTTACCCTTGTTGGATTAAAGTCTTATGATATTTAACTTTTTATCTTCGTCGTGCGCTCTTTAAAAGCGTAGCCATGACACTTACAGACTTACTGTGTAGGCAGAGTCTGAGTGAGAAGCTTTTAGGTTCAAACTTGTGAAGGACTTATTTTAAAGTATAGGAATGTGTCTTTGAATATTTATCTGTGACTTTTGAATTGCTGCTTGTGAAAAACTTGGGTCAGGATGTTTTTAGCAAGTAGGACACATTTCTGGAACTTATTTGAACATTTAGGGAGGACATTTTTAAATTTCTCTTAAAAATTTGTTGAGTATTGTTGATGCATAACTCACTCAAGGCTAAGTGTGGCCAAAATAATGTATATTAATGGTTTACTTGGTTCATAATTAGCTAAAATGTGGCTGTGCAGTGGCCTGCTTTTGGACCACTGTCAAAATGCCACCATTCCATGCAGCATGTGGGCCACATGAGGAATGTGGGGAATACCAGGGTTCGAATAAAAATCAACTGTGGCCCACATTAGGGCCAGTTTTGGTTTATTTGGTTGGCTTACATGCGGCAATGCTAAGGTTTACTTGAGGCCCAAATCTGGCAAACAAGACCTGACTGCCCAAATGCCATTATTCCACGCAGTATGTGGGCCTGAGCAAGGTGTTGGATCTGGGCCAGAATTAAAATAAATGTGGCTCAGATTTGGGCCAGTTCTGCTTTATTTTATTTATTGTCACGGCTTCCATGCGGCCTTCCTATGGCTTGCTTGTGGCCCAAATTTGGCTAACAGGTGTGGACCACCCAAATGCCATCATTCTATATGTGGGCCAGAGCAAGGTGTTAGATCTGGGCCGGATCTGGGCCAGAATTAAAATAAATGTGGCCCAAATTTGGGCCAGTTCTGGTTTATTTTATTAAATTTTATGGCTGATATGTGGCCTACCTATGGCTTGATTTTGGCCCAAATTTTGCAAACAGGAGTGGACTGCCCAAGTGCCATCATTCTCCACAGTATGTGGGCCGGAGCAAGGTGTTGGATCTGGGCCAGAATTAAAATCAATGTGTCCCAGATTTGAGCCAGTTCCGCTTTATTTGGTTTATTCATAGCTGACATTGGGCCTTCCTTTGGCTGACTTGTGGCCCAAATCTGGCAAACGGGAGCAGACTTCCCAAGTGCCGTCATTCTTCATAGTATGTGGGCTGGAGAAAGGTGTTGTATCCGGGCTGGATCTGGCCCAGAATTAAAATCAATGTGGCCCAGATTTGGGCCAGTTCTGCTTTATTTGGTTTATTCATGGATTACATTGGGCCTTCCTTTGGCTTACTTGTGGCCCAAATCTGGCAAACAGGAGCGGACCGCCCATGTGCCATCATTCCATGCGGTATGTGGGCCAGATGAAAGTGTCAGGTGTGGACCTGATCTGGGCCTCAGGAATTTTGCTATCTGAGATGTGCGTGGATTAGTCTTATTTACACATCTGCATTAGAACTACAATCTCTAAAGCACTGCTCTATATCCAGTGCTGTCATATCACATATCAACATATATGTTTATGATTTTCTTGGTCAATCATCCATCAGTTACACCAGTGCCAGCATGGACCAAATTGGAAAGCATGGAATCCACTGAAAGTTTTCACAAACTCTTTACACACATTTTAACCTTGAACATACATGATGTGTTCATGGTTCACTCTTTGCTTTTGATGTTCATTGCAGATATGTTTTGGATGTGCATTGTAAACTACTATCAACTACTTAGACTAGTCATTTACAAGTCATTTAATTTTTTTCTTAATGCCTAGTCGTAACTTTTTACATTCAGTTATATAATAGATTGGTCTAATTTGAATCCGAAAAGTGTCACACTTACTTTCTGTTTTGGTTCCGTCTTACTTGTTTGCCATTTGAACTAGTTAGTTTGATTATCATTCTGTTTACCTGTTGTCTTGTAAATTATCTTGTTAGCCCCTGTCTATTTATACTCTCTGTTTGGTTCTGTTTCTGGTCTGGTGTCTTCCATGTTATGGTTGTGTTTTGCATACTTAGCTTTGTTCGGATATATCCATGGATATTATTCAAGCCCATTTTGACTTTAAATATTCTTCGTGCTCTTCTCTATTTCCAAGTGTGACAGTAAGACCACTTGGTTAACTGCTAATCAGTCAAACTAGTTCTTAAGACACAGTCTTAACATTGTGCCTTTATGTAACTGGTTTATGTAACTGGTCCCTCGTCTGCAGAACTAACCGACAGGTTGCTATCAAAATACTGAACATGATTGCAGGGTATTTCTTGAACAGACTTTGAATAAAGCTGCCTGCAGAACTGAATGTCAATCGGAGAATCAGTCAATGATAGGAAAAAGACAAATGGTTGATGAAGAGATGCAGGTAAGCTACTTTTTAACAATGCAGCATACTTCAAAAACTGTGACCAGATGTCTACAATATAAAGACAGTACTCTCAGACTGCTCCCAAACTGCATGGCCTGCATTTTTATGGACTAACACGTTTTCAGTTTTACAGATCAGTTGTACTACTCAAAATCTTGTTAAACTTGTTAAACATTTTCTCATAATTTTCTTTGAGTTGGACAAAGGAACTTTTAATGTATCTGATCTGTTTCCAGATTCCAGATGGCAGTTCTTGCAGCAACAGCCTTTTTTCAAAGTGGTAATTAACACGATCTAGCATTTGTCAATGGGAAGTAAATGTTTTGAAATTATACCAGTTACACAACTGACAACTTCCAACCAAATACTGTAAAAATCAGGCTTTATGCATATGTAAGTGGAGTACAATGTCCAACCTACATCAGAATGAAAATCAGAGCTAATGTGGGCCAAATACAAATGTACACTGAACAAACATTTTAGCTGGTCTATGTAAACAGAAATCTAGGAATCACTGTAAAAAGATAAGCTGGAGTCAAATTACTTTATAGTAAAGAGTGTTTCTACTGAGAAATGAGCTTTGTTGTAATTAAATATGTCTTGAAAATGTCTAGAGCTCAGTTGAATTTGTTCTAGATGATGATGTGTAATCCTGTCTGAGTTTTTCATACAAAGAGACAAATGTCTTTCTGACGAAGTTGATGTGAACTTATAAAAAGGTCAGGTTTCCTTGCTTCCATTGAAGCACACAAGATGCTGTTTGGGATGTTGTCAGATCAAGCTGGATAACATGGAGCATCAGGTTTTGCCCATGCAGCTCCAGTACTGAAATCATAGAGAAAAAGGAGAAGGAGATACATTCTCAAATCCAAATTTAGAAAATAACAAAATGAATAACTCTGAGCTTAGACTTTTAGATTCCACTGTATATGAATGCATTGCCTTTTAGATGAGCATGTTTGTGGATACAGAGATCTGTTTGTTTATGTGCTCTGTACTCTGATCTGTTACGTCATTACGTAAAGTACCAGAGAAGAAACTGGAGATGTTTCATCCTTCTAACCTGTTGTTTCTGTCCCTGTTCCAAAGTACAAGCATTGACAAGAATTTTGTCCAAAAAAAAAAAAAAAAAGAATGGGGAAAAATATGGAGAAGGTAAGAAAATACCATGGTTTGAATGTTGAGGCAATGAGTTTGATTTCAAGTTCACTGCTATCTTCAGGTCCAGTGGCTGCACGCTTTAATGCTGAAAAATCAAGCATTGCCCAAAGAACACACAGAAATATCCATAGCCATGTTTTCATGGCCCACAGTGATATTTAACATGGCATGTCATTATGTCATAAGACACGCTGTCATGAACCCAAAGAATACCAGACATTCAGTTCAACCTGTGAAACATATTCCTGAGATTAATTTATGATTGTTGTGCCCTCAGTCAAGAATGTCCAAAAGATTACACCAAAATATTTTAGGACTGAGGATTATTTTCAGCTATGCGAAGGATACATCATTTTTGTGTCCTGAAGAAACAAAATCTGATATTTATGCATATGGGTCCTGGGTTTTGTCATAGTGCTGAACATTAGCTGAAATCAGATCTTCCTACAAAGTACCAACATCCAGTTTTCGATACCCGAAGTAGACAACGCAACATGGTACCAGTGTGACTAAAATATATATATATATATATATATATATATATATATATATATATATATATATATATATATATATATATATGAATATATATATATATATTCAAATCAGATGACATTTTAGCGTACATTTAAACAGTTTCAGAACAGGTTTAGAGTTGACAATGACAGAGCTGACAGTAAAATATTAAAATCACAGAATTGCCCAAACTGTTCCTTTAAGACTGCTTTTATGTCAAATGCACTTGATTCAGCTGAACTGAATGCACCATTATACAGAATGTTTTGACTCTACTGTGCTTTTACTTTCTCTTATCCTCCTTAATTTGATATGTGTAAGCATGATTTGCCTTGCTGGTGTTCCTGCTGCTGGCTAAATACAGCTTCATTTCACACCTCCTAATCCAATTTCATACCGTTCATGGGGTCATGAAGAGAGAGACTGCTGAGCCACAATCTCTCTTCCCCCATTAAATGTTCTCCTTCTCTCCCTCTCCACCCCTCCACTGGACTAGGCCAGAGATGAGTGGGTTTTGGAGACACAGAGCTGGTTGTGTGGTTTGGAGAACATGTGTGGGGAACTGGAGGAAGTAAACACAGTGGTTTAACTGAAGGTCAAGTGAGCAGGATACTGGTGAGGCCAAAGCAGGTTAGTTCTCAGACTTCACACAGAATGAACATACTTCAAATAAATGAGGATATGAGTTGTGTTCATCACAAATGTGAGCAAGGACATCATACAAGTCTTTGGAGCCACATGGGGAAAAGTCACAGTGATCAGTTTTTGCTGATTAGGCATTAAATGATTGTAAATAATGTGGTGTGATGCATGCAGTAATATTGATACAAGTTTTCATAAAAGACATCCCTTCAAGTGACCTTTAAGCATGTAATATTCAACCATTGAAACACATCAAAAACAAATCATAGTGACACTACCTAAGTTTACTCAGTTTTTAGTATGTAAGGTAGGTAGGAAAATATGATTTCCTGAAAGTTTAGCACTGACCTCTTCAAAAATCCTGTAATTTTCAGACATAAGTGCAGTTTCCTGAGAATGAGCCAAAAGTTACCCAAAGCTCTTAATGTCATTAATTCACTATACAACACAATTACAGTTACCTCAAATAATTGCACTGTGTTTAGCGAAAAGGACAAATCTTTTTAGACAGGCTGGAAAGATCATTCAAGCGTTTTACGATGGCAGTAATGAATAATGATATGGACAGGAGAGCAGAGGTCAACACAGAAGGAGAGTAAGATGCTAGAGGAATGCAAGCAGTGCTAATTGAACATGTAACTTACCTTGACACTCCAACTAACTACAGCAGGAACAACAAATATGAAAATCATTCTTCAATTATTTGTACAACTGTGATTTCAACTTACACTCAGAAAAGTGCTGGGTTGTTTCTGTAAACACATTGTTGGGTTGATTATGCTGGGTCAAAATTCTGGGTTGTTTGAGGTACAGTAAACACTGTTGGGTTGCTCATGCTGGGTCAAATGAGTTGTAAGGAGTTCACAGATAAACAGATGGTTGGGTTATTTTGACCCAGCAACTGATTTATTATTCATTTTTCATTCTTTACCGACTGGATTCTTCACGTCTGACTCGAGGAGCACACTACTCAGAGCGGGAAGTATTTTATGGTAAGTTTATATGAATATTTACTTATATTTTTAATAAGTTCTGGTAGTAGCAATCTCATTTCACTGTTTAAAATACAATCTTTGATATGAGAGTGATTTAAGCGGTTATATTTTTGACAAAAAAAAAACAAAAATCATTTGATAACCAGCTATATCTGTAAGTTAGTGCGATAAATTTACAGTTTAAACTGTAAATTTATCGCATATCGTATTCATCAAGGATTTATCCGTATTTAACGGGGAAAACGCGTTTTGTATTAAATCCGAATGCCTTATGTCTCTTATTTTAGCCCTTTGCATGCAAAATTAGTCTGTGGGAAATTAGTCTGTACACTAGTAACGTTAGTGAGTTGTGTGGGGAAAGTCTGCTGGCATAATTTAGGAACACTTGTCATAAGAAGCGACGGGGTAATTTAATGACAGCCTTCGCATGTCTTTTGTAATGTTTCTGTCAGAACCAGGATCGTTTTGCAAAAAAATATATTTTTCAAGAGCTTAATATTTGTTCTAGTAAATGCACATGTGACGTCCAAACTTTACTGCCTAATCAGTGCCTAAACGATTAAGACGAAATATGAGAGAATGTGAAGTGCTGCATTCTTGTCACTTTTCTCGCCAATTTGAATGCATACATAAGCACACAACATTTCGATGGGTTCTTGACATGTAAGTTATAGGCATAGATATGTATAAGTAGATGCACTATTAGCAGCTGTTTCAATGGGCAGCTATACGTATTACGAAAGCCGTGACGTCCGCCATATTGTAATGTCCATGAACACTCGAGAGCAAGTTGTCCTGTTATTTTATCCTACCCGTCAGATTTTCCTACCAGGGCTTATTGCGCATGCGCACATCAATATTGCCTCTTTTTTCTCACGCTGAACAACAATATTTAATGTATCTGCATTACTGTATAGGTAAGGTTAGGGTTGGGGTAGGTGTAGATGTTAATAAAACACAATCTAATAGGTAGAAAAAATTATTTATTGTTGGTTTCCGGTAGCTGTATCCCTTCTAGCCACAACTGCGAATATAACACATAATTACTGTATTTGCATTACTGTAAGGGTAGGTTTAGGGTTATGGTAGGTGTAGACAAAAATCGACAACGGGCGGCAGATCCTTTTCCTATTTAGCGCCCAAACTCTGGAACAATCTACCTAACACTGTTCGGGAGGCAGACACACTCTGTCAGTTTAAATCTAGATTAAAGACACATTTCTTTAACCTGGCTTACACATAACACACTAATACACTTCTATTATTCAAATCCGTTAAAGGATTGTTAGGCTGCATTAATTAGATCAACCGGAACCGGGAACACTCCTCATAACACACGATGTACTCGTTACATCGTAAGAAGAATGGCATCTACGCTAATATTTGTCTGTTTCTTTATTATTCTGTTTCTCAGTCCGTGTCCGGATCAGATGGCGCTGGGAGATGATGTCTGTGACCCTGATCGTCAGCGGAGGCCGGACACCTGGATGAGCCCCGGGGACATATCCCCAGTGAAGACCTCGACTTAAATACAATAAAACTTCAAATTAAACAAAATAACTATAATATAATGAAATACCTAACTACATAATACTATTATTGTTAGAAATTGCAACAATATAAAAATAGAAATATAATACATTTATACATTTAAAATTTAATTAATACAATAAGTAAAAAAATAAATAATAATATCCTGGCCAGAGGAGAACTGGCCCCCCGACTGAGCCTGGTTTCTCCCAAGGTTTTTTTCTCCATTCTGTCACAGAGGGAGTTTTCGTTCCTTGCCGCTGTCGCCTCTGGCTTGCTCAGTTGGGGACACTTAATTTCTAACGATTATCGTCAATTTGATTTCATATATACTATTTAAACTAAACTGAGCTAGACAATGACATCTCTGAATTCAATAATGAAATGCCTTTAACTGAAAATTGAGTGTTTAATCTTATTATTATACATTACTGACACTCTATCCTCCAATTTGATACTGTTAAGTGCTTTGACACAATCTGTATTGTTAAAAGCGCTATATAAATAAAGGTGACTTGACTTGACTTGACTAGACATTAATAAATAATAATTTGACAGGTAGCATTTTTCGTTGTCAAATTGTACTACCTACTGTTTTAATGGGAGGTAGCAAAATCTGACAGGGTAGCACAAATTGACAGAACACCGGTGCATCTGCACTGCAACTGTAGTTATATGCATGTATGAATATTTTCAGAAGATGCTTTTGCTAAACCAACACAATACAACAGGACGAAGCCGTTATCTAACAGGATACGGACACGTCAACCTATCTGGAGCGGTCGAATGTGGCATCTATACATATTATGTGATGCCACATTCACCTCCGGTTTCACAGACTAAAATGTAAGTCTAAACCTAAGATCTAAACTGTTTCAACTGAAAGAAACTTGCACGAACTGATCTTAAAATATATCAGTGTCATTGTTTTGTACCAAGATGCACACCAGTAATGTTTTTTTATTTTATTTTTTTCTACGGCATGTTTATGAAAATTACTTAAATGTCCTTATTGAACTATGGCCTAATCCTGGCCCTGTCTGTGAAATAAGCTCAACCTCTGTAGATACGTTGATGCGTCCGCCATCTTGGAACAGTCTATGTCATCACTCACAATAACAATCAGTGAGTTTCAGCTTACAGTTTACGTATAGCAGCCCATAGACGCAGCTGCTAATAGGGCATCTACCTATTATCTGTTCTTTAACATGACTTTGCAACATGCACTCGTCTCAATGAACGTGATGTTTGCGTCTGTCTATCTAAAGCCACGTGGTTCAGAATAGACTTTATTCAGAGCAGCACCTTGACAGGCATGAAAGCAAGACTGTGAGAGATAGGCTTTCCACGTCTTCAGTGGCATCTGTTGTAAAAAGCTGAATAAAGCTCCTAAATCACTTATAATGTTACACAGCTCCTTTTGCTTGCAAATTGCTCTCATAGTACTTTTATGCCAAACGCTGACTGCCACAGATTAAGCCATTTTTCATTGGATATATTTAACAAAATATTTACTATTGTAGTAACAATACAATTGTTCACTTCTTTTGTGTGTTTTTATGTATTTTAGAGCTTATTTACATGTATTTCTAAATTTCATTATTTTGCATGTGACAGTAATATAAAATATTTTTGTGGGATGAAAACAAAAGCAACAAGTTAAATCAAGTGTATAACATAACTGTGAGTATATTGTATAAAGTTTACGACAAAATTTGATAGCTAATAAATAAATACATGTCCTTGTAAAACCTCAGCAGAGTTTTGTGAAATTATAATTTACTTAATCTGAAATTTAATTCTAGTGGCTGAGTTTGTTGCCGACACTCATGGACAGTTTTGTAAGAGGAAAATTATCTGAATGGCAGCTTGACAACTTAATAGACACCTTTAAAGGTAAGTTGATTTTTTATTGAGAAATCCTTCAAACAAACGTGCCAACTGAATGCTACAAAAACATAAAAGTTTGGGATCATTAAGATTTTTAATGTTTTTTAAAGAGGTTTCTTATGCTCAAAGGCTGTATTTATTTGATCAAAAATGCAGGAAAAAAACTGTAATATTGTGACATTAATGCAACTTCTTATATTGGTTTCCTATTTTAATATACTTATATTATTTATTTCTGTGATGCAGCACTGAATCTTCATCAGCTATTACTCCAGTCTTCAGTGTCACATGATCTTTCAGAAATCACTCTAATATGCTGATTTATTATCAGTGTTGAAACTGTTGTGCTGCTTTGATGAATAAAATGTTAAAAAGAACAGCATTTATTCAAAATAGAAATATTTTCTAACAATATAAGTCTTTTCCATAACTTATCAATTTAACACATCCTTGCTGAATGAAAGTATTAATTTCTTAAAAAAAGAAAAAAAAATGTACTGACCCCAAACTTGACTAATAGTGTATATTTGTAACACAACATTTCCATTTTGAATAAACACTGTTCTTTTTAACTTTTTTTTATCTATCAAAGAATCCTGAAAAAAAGGTCCAAAAAAATATTAATCAGCACAACTGTTTCCCACGTTGATTATAAATCAGAATATTAGAATGGTTTCTGAGGGATCATGTGACACTAAAGACTGGAGTAATGATGCTAAAAATTCAGCTTTGCTTCACAGGAATAAATTATATTTTAAAACATTTTAAAATAGAAAACTTATTTTAAATTGCAATAATATTTCAGAAAAATCACAGTTTTTTCTGTATTTTTGATCAAATAGATACAGTCTTGATGAGCATAAGAAACTTCTTTAAAAACATTAAAAATCGTACTGAGCCCAAACTTTTTAACGCCAGTGTGTAGTGAATTTAGTTTAAAGCTCTACATTTTAAATGAAGATAATAATAAAGACAATAAAGAAAAACTAAAACACAAACTCAGTGTTAAAAGGTAAGAAGAATGTTCTGCAGGAACACATCCATTCATCCTGAACACAGTAACCTGTTACTGTCATTTTATTCTGTATCTAAGAAACATTTTACATTTATATTCAATCACACGCTGTTTTCCCTTTACAGTAACTACTCCCATAAAATACATGAATTACATGTTGACTTTTAAACCTGAATTTAACGTCCAACAACAGATATTTCAGCAAAATAAATATATTTTATTACTGAATCTTTGATTAATCGGTATTGATTTTCATTATCGAATATTATCGATTTTATCAGTTAGTTGTTACAGCCCTTAAAATATGTTTGCCTTCAATCTGTCACGTTTGCTGGAGCCAGGAACGAGGAGACACGGAGAATTCAAAAACCGGGAGTCTTTAATCCATATAGGGAACATAGAACACATGAAGACATTCAAAGACCGACAAACACTAACTGAAAGGACTGGGGCTTTTAAAGACGGGACAATCAAAGAACTAAGGAGACACACCTGGAGCAAATTAATACAATCAGACAGGGGAGAAACTGGGTCACAAGGAACACATGGGGAGCAAAAACTACAACAAAACAGTCCAGGGGCGTGACATTACTCCCCCCTCCCGGAAGGTGCGTCCTCGCACCGTGGAACAACAGAGGGGGGGGAACGGGTGGGAACAATGGCGGCGGCTCAGGAGGAGGACGGACAACCGGGAGGGGGCCGGCAGACAGAGACCAGGGAGGTGACGAAGGAGGGAGGAGCCAGGGAGGAGACAGGAGGGACTCGGAGCAGGAGGAGCCTGGCAGGACCCAGGCCACAGCCATGATGATGGCCCATGGTGGAGCCGACGGAGGGAGGAGCCATGGAGGAGGAATGGCCGCCGACTCCAGGGGGCCGACCAACGGAGGCGGAGCCCGAGGTGGAGACGGAGAGCCGACGAGCCAGGGTGACACCGAGGATCCGGGGGGCCAGGGTGGAGCCGAGAGCTCTGGCGACCGAGGCAGAGGCGGAGCTCCGGAGATCCACGGCGGAGCCAGAGCGACTGAGGACCAAGGTGGAGCTGGAGGGAGGAAGGAGCCCAACGGAGCCGGTGGGATGGAGTGACGAGGCGCAGCCAGAGGAGAGGAGTCCCGAGGCGATGGCGGGTCGACGCCCGACCAAGGCGGAGCCGGAGGGACGAGGGAGCCTGGTGGATCGATGGATGACGGTGGAGGCGAGGGAGCTAGGAGCCGAGGTGGAGCCGCTGGGTCTACGGGCCGAGGTGGAGTCTGGGCCTCGGAGGCTGGAGGTGGAGGTGAGGGATTCTCCAGCCACGGCGATGGAGGATGGCAGACCCGCGGAGCTCGCACCGCATTGATGGAGGGCTGAGGGCGAGCAGAGGGGCTGCCAGACGACAGCGGTGGAGGAGGCAGGAGCGGGTGGGAGGGTGGGCATTTGAGATCCTCCGGGCTTCCAGGGGTTAACTCAGGAATGGGAGCTGACACTGTGGGGCGCTCTGGAGGACGCTTTCGGGAAGCGGGCACAGGGGGGTGCTCGGGAGGAGCGGAGCTGGCTGGAACCAGCGGAGACGGAGAGAGGATAGGGGAAGCGTCGACCTCCAGATCATGTTCCCAGTCTAACAGATCCCCTTCAAAGTTTAGCAGCCCCAGATGTATCATCAGCTCACCCTCAGCCGCGGTGCAGGGGGCGGAGCTCCACTCCGCGCTCACACCGTCCACGGCTGGCTCCCACGTGATCAGCTCTCGCACCTGATCTGACGTGTTGTGCCTCGCCAGTGTCCACTCCACGAAGGCGGCAAAATCCTCTCGAGGACCATCCTCGGACGACAGCGCTCTGCACGCGGTGTTCAAGCTTGCGTTATAGAATGTGCAGAGCGCGCCGTCCGGGTAGCTGGTGGCGTTAGCTAACATCAGGAAAAGTCGTGTATGGTCCTCGAGAGATCGGTCCTCTTGCTCCAGCAGGAGGAGGAGGAATTCGGGCCGGACGTAGGGATCCATGGGGCAACACAACGGAAACAAAAACACTGATAGAAAACGGAAAACAAAACGGAGGGTGGACACGGAGGTAACTGTTTTGGTCGGTCTTTCTGTCACGAACGCTGGAGCCAGGAACGAGGAGACACGGAGAATTCAAAAACCGGGAGTCTTTAATCCATATAGGGAACATAGAACACATGAAGACATTCAAAGACCGACAAACACTAACTGAAAGGACTGGGGCTTTTAAAGACGGGACAATCAAAGAACTAAGGAGACACACCTGGAGCAAATTAATACAATCAGACAGGGGAGAAACTGGGTCACAAGGAACACATGGGGAGCAAAAACTACAACAAAACAGTCCAGGGGCGTGACACAATCAGAGGTTCAACCAGATAAATTCATTATTGCTCTATTCTGTTCTGCTTCCTATATAAATCATCATGGACAATGACAGCTTTGTTTTAATATTTCCCATCCATAGATATGCTAGCGTGCTGCAGTTTACATTTGGTTTACATTCCCACCAGGGAAAGCAAATGTGGGTAGTGGGGGTGTTGATGATGTGATTTTGTTTCAGGTTTTTTTTTGTTTGTTTGTTTGTTTGTTTGTTTGTGTTTTGCTTAATGGCTAACATAACCACTGTCTTACTATTTTCTGTATTGCCTTTTTGAATTTCAGACCAGGAAGTGGATGAGGAGAGTTTCTGCTTCTGCAATCACCTGCTTTATCCCTAAAATAGGGATAAGGCAGTCAAATTTCAGAAAAAAAATCACAAGGAGCTTGTGAGTAAAATGCAGTAGTAGGTTTATCTTAGTAAGTTTTCGTTCTGCACCAGGCACCTCTCTGTTTTAGACTTTACCTTTATCATTTTTAATACTGCTGACCATTTGGCTAGTGATAGAGTGAGTCTTCCACCACAGTTGGAGCACTGTAAGAACTGTTGTCCAACAAACATAGTTTAATAATGGCATATACTTGCTTCCGCTGTAAACAAGTAATACCTGGTCATGCAAAGGGTTTGTTTATTCACTTGAGAGCAGTGCATAGGATAAATTATGCTTCAACATACTTTCAGTGCTTTCAGTGCTCTTTCCGAAGGCATCTTCTTCAGCATTCTGTCCCAGAACAGCACTACAGCACCGAACAGCATTCCAGGGAGGCCCTAAGGGCATCTGTGCATGGCCCCTCAGTTCCCATACATGCACAAATGCAGGATTCAGAAATTTCTGATCATTTAGAGGCACCAACACAAGACAACAAAGATGAAGATTACTGGGATGAGCTGGAACCAGAAACCATAATAGAGCGAACAGCTCTGGTTTTAGCAACCCTTAAGTCTAAATCAGCTCAGTTGCTTGTTGTGCAACAGACTTGAGCGTGATTTCAGATATTGCCAGATCACTTCAGAGGAAGACCTTGTCTCTGTTTGAGAAATTGGGTCATAAGGACGATCCAGGGGTCCAAGAGCTTGCCTGTGATTTTGAAGAAGCATCAAGTCCTTTCAAAGGACTGGCATCGGACTTTAAGCAGATGCAGTATTTTACAAAGTCAGGCAACTTCATTCACCCTATAGAGGAAGCTTTGCCTGGAGTCTCCTACGTGCAGAGAAGGGACTCTGTGACTGGAACAGTTCGACAAGTTGCAGTTCAAGATGTGTTTTAATCACATCCCACTGAAACCCCTTTTGACAAAACTACTTTTAAATCCCTGGCATTTTGGATTCCATCTTTACTTGGCAGCACAGAGAAGATGGAGTCCTTTCAGACTTTTATGATGGTGAGTATTATAAACAGCATCCTCTCTTCTCCAGAAAAGTGTCTGTTCCACTTCTTCTCTACAATGATGACTGTGAAACAGTCAACCCACTTGGTTCAAAGGTTGTGGTGCACAAGTTGGGGTTTCTTTACTCCACAATTAAGAGTCTGCCCCCAGAGTTTCTGTCAAAACTTGGTCACACTTTCTGGTTGCCGTTTACAAATCAGACGATGCCAAAAACCTATGGTATTGATAGTGTTCTGCTTCCAGTCATAGAGGAACTGAAGGATTTTGAGGTCAATCACCCTCAACACAGCGCACTTCAACGGTGAAATGCGGTTTTCAGTTGCCCAGTTGTGTGGGGACAATCTTGGCTTAAATGCCCTTCTTGAATTTACTGAGAGCTTCTCCAGTAATTAATTCTGTCGCATGTGCAAGGCACACAAAATCACAACAAGGACACAGACAAAAGAGGATGTTACTCTGATGAGAAATTAAACAAACCATGCTGAAGATGTTCATCATGGCAGCTTGTCAGAGACAGGTGTCAGGAGAGACAGTGTTCTGAATAATCTGTCCTACTTCAATGTGACACAACCAA
Source organism: Spinibarbus caldwelli (assembly GCA_039654775.1). Lineage (NCBI taxonomy): Eukaryota > Metazoa > Chordata > Actinopteri > Cypriniformes > Cyprinidae > Spinibarbus > Spinibarbus caldwelli. The sequence continues at coordinate 29,281,595 of CM077260.1, forward strand.
GTTGCAGACATCATGCATGACTTGTTGGAAGGGGTCGGACCATATGAATTGAAGTTAATACTCAGTTCACTGATTGAGGATAAACACCTCACTCTTGAAAAACTCAACTTCCGGATCACAGGTTTTGATTATGGCTTACCTGATCTGAAGAACAAGCCATCTGTAATTGGGAGGCATTAACTTAAAAATCTTGAAGGAGCAATGCATCAGTCTGCAGCCCAAACATGGTGTCTCCTCAGGTTGTTGCCATGTATGATTGGGGACCTCATACCTGAAGAAAACAAGCACTGGGAACACTTGCTTCTACTTGGGGAATGCATGGAATTGATTTTTTCTCCATCTCTTACACCGGAAGCTACAGTTTACTTGGCTGCCATCATTGACGAGCATCACTCTCTGTTTCTTGAGCTGTACCCCAATTTGCATCTTCATCCAAAGCACCATTTTACGGTGCACTATCCAAATGCAATCTTGAAGCTGGGACCCCTGAAACAGTTCTGGTCTATGCGATTTGAGGCTAAACATGGCTTTTTTAAATGCATCAGCCACATCACTTGTAACTTCAAAAATATTTGCAAGACCAAAGCGTTTCAACATCAGATGATGCTCTGCTACTCCCTCCTTTCTGGTTCTGTGTTCAGAAGTGAAACAGAAGTTGGCCCAGGTCACAGCACTTTGCTTGCTGTAATGGATGGGTTTGGTGATGTACAAAGTGGTCTTGAAGATATCCCACCTTTCACAGAAACTTTTGTTCCAGCTTGGGTAAAAGTAAATGGTACAAAATACAAGCCTGGCATGACAGTATTTCTGTCCTACACTGCTGATAGTGATCCCCAGTTTGGTCTTGTGAAAACTATTCTAGTCTTGGATCACTCAGTCAAGCTTGTTGTCCAAAAGTTGGATACGGTAGGTTTCGAGAGGCATTTTTTTGACCTACGGTGTAATAGCAACCACTAATGTGTTTGCTGTTGATCTTAGTTCTCTGCTGGACCATCACCCTCTGTATGCAGTGAAGTCCTACAGAGACGATGACAATTGCTTATACGTTTCACTTAGAGACAGACTCTTTTAAGATTCTGTGTTTGCTGAAGAAAGATATGTAAGCTTGCATCTGTGTTCGGCAACTACCTCTATCTTTCATCCCAAACATTTTCTGTTATATACAGGTTCTTGTACAACATTTTAGGAGTTTAGTAAGTATTTAGAATGTTGGTAAGTATTCTGGTTAGTGTCCATTTAAAGCAGTAGTTCTCCAACGTTTTCTGGCATGACCTTTTCAGAAGTCATTGTTGGGCTTTTCATAGTTTCTTTGAACTGTTTTTCTCCTTAGACAGAATGATTGTACAGAATTGTTGTTCATTTTATGACGTAATGATCTTGAAATCTGCAGTTGTTTAGAAATGGCTCAGCTGTAGTCAATCATGATCACTATCAGGATGTTGAGAAACTTTGATCTTGACAGGTACAATCATTCTGCCCCAGAAAATAACAGTTAAAAAAAAAAAAAAAACATGAAAGCCCAGTATTTCCATGACATTCATGTCTATGATGAGTGTATATAAATGTCTGAACTGTAACTCTCTAATTTGCCGGTCTCAGCAACCCACCAACAGAGAGTAACCGTTCGGTAGAATCAGAAGAGATTGGGATGGTAGAACAGACCCTGACCCTAACAAATCATCTCACCATGACTGTGCAACCAGTGTTCGAACTATACCGTGGACTTTGGGGGAGCCCACTTGTTTTTTTTGTTTTTTTTTATAACGGGGGGGGTAATGCATAACAGCTAACAGAAAGATACATACATAAAGATACAGGATTTACCCTATTATACTTTATCGACACGAATTGATAGGTGAAACAACAAACAGCCACCCACAAATAGTCTATAAACAAAGCATCAGGCTGTCTTTGAGTTCACACGAACAACGGTTAAAGTTACTCGTAAGGCTACAGAAGAATTCCATAATTTCTCCGTTCAATTAGACCAAAGACATCGAGAGTCACGCAGACCTAACAACCCAGGAAGCTACAACACATAATTGCGAATAACATGCCTTACTTTAACACAGAATCGACCAGACTCCTGAATGGATTTCAAGGACTCCGCGCAAAGATCAATGGCCTCCAACGTTTATATTTTTTCTACGAATCTTTTGAGTTAACGTACTAAAGATGAGTGGAATTTGCACCGCAGCGCCCCACACCTTGATGCTCATGACAAGAATAGCATGTATAGTTATCTTTATTGAAGCAAATTAGGTTTAAATCGCCGTCATGCATGAATGAATATTTTTGCAATTTTACACATGATGATCACATTAGACAAAACTGAAATTGCACGTCAAAATAACACATTGTCAATATTTTTTGAGACCCCCCAAAATTTCACAAATCACGTTTTCAGGGGAGCCCATGTCTTATTAAGGGGAGCCGAGCTCCCCCTAGCTCCCCCGTAGTTCGCACCCTGTGTGCAACTTTATCCAGCATTTGTAAGTATTGACTTTCTGTATTTGCATTGGGTATTGAACAAATAAAAATGTATTGCTAATGAAACTGAAAAGGAACTGCTTTTACATTGCTCAAAGTTAGGGTTGGGTATCAAAACCGGTCTATTTTAGAACCGATTCCAAATTTCCAAGAACCGAGTATTCGATAAGATGTGTGCATTTCGATTCTGCTTAATGGTTCCTGCATTCGCATTTTAATGTGATTTAAAACGATTTAAGTGCAGGAACAGAAAGAACTTGCACCCTGTTTGTGTGCAGCACACACGAAGCGCAAGTGCGAGCACAGAGAACTGCGGTCTCGGTGCGGGTTCCCAGCCTGTGTCCGTTCTCGAACTGTTTCATGCATTTCCACTGCAGAAAAGGTTGTTCTGGGCTGAAACTGACTTTTTTCATATTTATCGACCAGTATGCAGAAAACTACGTCAGCATTTCATCATAAACAGCTGTTTTTGTCTTACGTGAACATAAACGTAAGGTTGTAAACGTAACATCGTTTATGTAACGTCACTTTATTGTGCCATTCCAAAGAGGCACAAAATCACTTTCACAGACTTTTAAACATCATTAAATGTTCCCTCCTGGTGGAATGATCTGCCCAACTCAATCCCAGCAGCTGACTCCTTAGCCATCTTCAAGAATCAGCTGAAAACACATCTCTTCCATCTTTATTTGACCTTCTAACTCTAGCACTCTCTATTCTAATTCTATTCTTTAAAAAAACACTAAGACTAGCTTTTCTAATCCTTTTCTATTCTATTTGTTTTCTTTTTATTTATTATACAATTAACAAAAGCAAAAAAAGCCTCTAACACTAGCTTGCTCTATTCTTTTTCTATTATATCTGTTTTTTTCTTTTATTTATTATGTAATTTTAAAAAAAACTTTGCTACGTATACTGAGTTAAACTAACTGAGACTTGTTATAGCACTTGCATATTATTGCTCTTTTGTTGATTTTGCTTCCATTGTCCTCATTTGTAAGTCGCTTTGGATAAAAGCGTCTGCTAAATGACTAAATGTAAATGTAAACAGAGCGTAAACAAAGGCATGTGTACAGTATTTTTAGATCTGCGTGCGTTCAGTGTTAAAGAGACAGCAGCCTAATAAACGTCATTAATGTTAATCAAAGAACAAAAAATCCTTCACTGATCTTGACCGAATATCTTTAATAACTTTAATTAATCAATCTATATTTTATTTATGAAAAGAAAACTATGCAGTGTTTTTAAACTTTTAATTACAGTTTCTGACTATAGGCCTACCTGAAATTTGGTTCAGTTGTATTTATTTATGCTATTGCTAATTGATTTGTTTGTTCCTATTTTATTACTGACTGTTTACTTGTCTTTAACACTTTAATATTTTAAATTTATATAAATGTAGTTGTTTTTGCTGTGGTATTTTTGTTAAAATCATAGGCAAAAGTTACTGTTGTAAGTGTTCTGTCGGCTGCTGATTTTTGCTCATGTTATTCAGCTGCAAAAGAATACTTTGCAAAAAGACAGAATATATGTTTGACATCTAAATGTTTGACTTCATTTTTTTATACTGGATTTTTTTTTATCTTATTGGAATCGAAACTAGGAATCGATAAGAATTTGAATCGATAAGCAGAATCGAATTGGAATCAGAATCGATAAAATTCAAACAATACCCAAACCTACTCAAAGTTATTTGAAAATGCTACAGAATGCAAAACTTCTTTGCAGAGACATGTTGGTCTTTGATTGTGATTCTATTTTATATATATATATATATATATATATATATATATATATATAATATGCAATTCGTCAGATTTTGGAATGCACCCTTGAAGGGCCACATGTCACGTCACTTTCACTTATTGCTCCTTTTTTGACAAAACATCATCATGTTGTCTACATAACCGACCATCCTCAGACACCAAGAAAGCACTTGGCATGGCATTGGTGCATGAATTTCCATGCCTGAAGGATGATACAAGCAGTGGCTACGTAAGTAAAACCAGCTTTATATAAAAGGAACAATAGGGGCTTTCACACCACGTAGTTCTAGGAACTAGCCTAGAGAATTAATTTCCTCTTTGGGCCATTTTCCTTTGCTCCGGCAGCAGGAATTCTGAAGCGGTACACTTACGTACACTGGTAGTTCCTATCGAACTGTTTTAGTCCCCCCCCCCCCCCCCCCCCCCCCTCGTGTGTATAACAAACTTATGTATGGACTTGACTTGTGTATGGATTAACTGCTTCTTGCCATGAATATAGCCATAGATGCTGAAATGGCGTTAAGAAGAAAATAAGCAAGTAAGTTCCCCAAACACAGTTCCTAGAACTAAAATCATTCCTAGTGCCTGTGGTGTGAATACGCCAAAAAGCGGGTACTCCCACGAATAGTTCAATGAAATATGAAAAGATTCCTCTGGTGCAAAAGCCACTAATAAGTAATATTTAACCCGAAACGAACAAACACATATATGTGTACACACCAATGGCGTTTACGTTCTGGTCCAGTCGGGTTAAAAAATAAATGCCGTCTGGACCTAAGAAAACCTCTAATATACTCTTCACTCATCCTGGTCACTTTAAGCTGAATTTATTCTATTGTTACTGGGAGTTTGGTACACACCTGGACGAAAGCACAGGCCTGCTACAGGTTTCCTGGAAGAGCGTCTGAGGAATGTTAGGAAACGGATGAGAAAGCTAAAACAACCGGGTCACCTAGAACCATAGCAGGACAATATTGTCTCCACACCAGGTAATGGATCATCATGTTTTTTTAATCAGTTTAAGGTAATGACCTTTAGAAATGTGAGTTGAAGTGGTTAGACTTGTTTTTGGAGCCAGCCTCAAGTGGCCATTTGAGGAACTGCATTTTTTGGCAGTTAAGCCCAAAGTATAGTTCACCTGTCTCTGGCAGTCTGCTCACAGTCAAGTGATAGATTTGTCTAGGGCTGTCACAATTCCTCGATTAAATTTGAGTACTCCGTTTTTAAAAATCCTCAATTGTCTGTGTCGAGTAACTGGCAAAATACCAGAAGAGGCATATTCCACAGATGAGAATCCATGAACCGCTTTATTGGACTGTTTTTAAGGCTATGTGATATATTAAAACCAGTAAAAATCATAAGAAAGCATAGTGCTATTGTGAATTCATAAAGGTTGTGATTCAGTTAAATAAATATATGTGCTTTGGGTTAAATACAGTGGGTACGGAAAGTATTCAGACCCCCTTAAATTTTTCACTCTTTGTTATATTGCAGCCATTTGCTAAAATCATTTAAGTTCATTTTTTTTCCTCATTAATGTACACACAGCACCCCATATTGACAGAAAAACACAGAATCGTTGACATTTTTGCAGATTTATTAAAAAAGAAAAACTGAAATATCACATGGTCCTAAGTATTCAGACCCTTTGCTGTGACACTCATATATTTAACTCAGGTGCTGTCCATTTCTTCTGATCATCCTTGAGATGGTTCTACACCTTCATTTGAGTCCAGCTGTGTTTGATTATACTGATTGGACTTGATTAGGAAAGCCACACACCTGTCTATATAAGACCTTACAGCTCACAGTGCATGTCAGAGCAAATGAGAATCATGAGGTCAAAGGAACTGCCTGAAGAGCTCAGAGACAGAATTGTGGCAAGGCACAGATCTGGCCAAGGTTACAAAAAAAATTTCTGCTGCACTTAAGGTTCCTAAGAGCACAGTGGCCTCCATAGTCCTTAAATGGAAGACGTTTGGGACGACCAGAACCCTTCCTAGAGCTGGCCGTCCGGCCAAACTGAGCTATCGGGGGAGAAGAGCCTTGGTGAGAGAGGTAAAGAACCCAAAGATCACTGTGGCTGAGCTCCAGAGATGCAGTCGGGAGATGGGAGAAAGTTGTAGAAAGTCAACCATCACTGCAGCCCTCCACCAGTCGGGGCTTTATAGCAGAGTGGCCCGACGGAAGCCTCTCCTCAGTGCAAGACACATGAAAGCCCGCATGAAGGACTCCAAGATGGTGAGGAAATAAGATTTTCTGGTCTGATGAGACCAAGATAGAATTAAGGCCAAAAAGTTCTAAGTGGTATGTGTGGAGAAAACCAGGCACTGCTCATCACCTGTCCAATACAGTCCCAACAGTGAAGCATGGTGGTGGCAGCATCATGCTGTGGGGGTGTTTTTCAGCTGCAGGGACAGGACGACTGGTTGCAATCGAGGGAAAGGTGAATGCGGCCAAGTACAGGGATATCCTGGACGAAAACCTTCTCCAGAGTGCTCAGGACCTCAGACTGGGCCGAAGGTTTACCTTCCAACAAGACAATGACACTAAGCACACAGCTAAAATAACGAAGGAGTGGCTTCACAACAACTCCGTGACTGTTCTTGAATGGCCCAGCCAGAGCCCTGACTTAAACCCAATTGAGCATCTCTGGAGAGACCTAAAAATGGCTGTCCACCAACGTTTACCATCCAACCTGACAGAACTGGAGAGGATCTGCAAGGAGGAATGGCAGAGGATCCCCAAATCCAGGTGTGAAAAACTTGTTGCATCTTTCCCAAAAAGACTCATGGCTGTATTAGATCAAAAGGGTGATTCTACTAAATAGTGAGCAAAGGGTCTGAATGTTTCAGTTTTTCTTTTTTAATAAATCTGCAAAAATATCAACAATTCTGTGTTTCTGTCAATATGGGGTGCTGTGTGTACATTAATGAGGAAAAAAAAAAATTAACTTAAATGATTTTAGCAAATGTTTGCAATATAACAAAGAGTGAAAAATTTAAGGGGGTCTGAATACTTTCCGTACCCACTGTATATGTGCTTTAATTACATGCATGTAGGTTAGGTGCGTCGCAGAATGGTAAACCGTTTATAAACCTACGCCAAAACAGAAGAACACATAAATAGATTATGCTAACTGTTCAGTGCGATTTCAAAATAAAAGTCCTGATAGCCACATGTAATTCTTCTATTGTAAAGAAATGGCCAAATATTAAAGATTAAGTGGACATTTGAATTAAATGTTATTTAGCCAATATTAAACAAGGATTAGATTGCTCTGTAAAATGTAAAAATATTACTTGCTTTTGATACTTTATTTTGACCAATAATTATTGCCTCATTGCTATTATGTGTATTAAGTCATTTTAAAGGTTGTTTGCTCAGGCCTGTTTTTATTACCACAAAAAAATTATTCGATTACTCTAGAAGTCAGAATTAATCAGCCGTTTACTCCATTATTAAAATAATCGTTAGTGACAGACCTAGATTTGTCTGCGACAGTGAGAACCCTGAAGTGATCAGAAAATGCTTAATGCTGATTAAAAAGCCAGACAGCATTATTTTAACTAGCACATAACACAGTGGTAGCTTCATGTTTACACTTTATCATTCTTTTTTAACAGAATATGGTGTACCTCCTGAAAAAGTTCAGGAGATGGTTGAGAGGTTAAAGGTCCACAAATATCCCAAGTTGAGAATTATATGAAGCAAGTGGATCCGCGGCAATGGCTCCAAAAACATTACAGAAATCTTGAAGGAGTTCCCCAGGCTTGTAGACAATCCTGGCATGGAAAGAATTTTTTCTTATGATTTTGTTGAAGAATTTGAAATGGTTCACAAAAATGAAAATTCTGTCATTAATTACTCACCCTCATGTTTCAAACCCGTAAGACCATCTTCGGAGCACAAATTGTTGAATAAAGTCTTTATTTTTCTTTTCTTTGCACATAAAAAGTATTCTCCTGGCTTCATAACATTACTGTTGAACCACTTATGTCATATGGACGATTTTAACGACGTCCTGACTAGCTTTGTCTATGCAGGGTCAGAAAGCTCTTGGATTTCATCAAAAATATCTTAATCCGAAGATGAACAGTCTGTGCATTTTCAGCATCTCTGGCCTCTGTTAGCATCCTTTTTACAGACTTCGTATATTTCCACACAAATGCCGTTTTAGAAAATAATTGCAGTGCAGTTTGTAAGTCCAGAACAGAGATGGGGTGACATAAAACAAAAAAATATTTATGGCCGGTCGACTGCTGCATCTACACTAGTCAATATTTGAAGTGGATCAAAACCTTTCATCAAAGTTGTCCTCAAACCAAAACAAGACCCGTTCTTGTCTTAAGAGAAATTTGATGATCTTTTTTGATCCACTTCAATTGTTGGCTACTATCCACCTTATTTTTCAATGCGGAAGTAAGCCGATTTCTGTCAATGTGTGAGACTTCCAGTTCATTAGCCGCTGTAGGGAAATAACGAGAAGAATTACAAAGTGCAGTAAACGGTTTGCACTACAAACCATTGTGTTCATAATTAAGATAATACATTAAAATGTGGTGAGACACACTAGTTTGAAATATCAAGCTGCAAAACGAGTGGTTTTGTACAGCTAAAAATAGATGGAAGCGGATGACACCAGAAGCCAGACACATTAAATTTTACAAATGGCTGCGCTCACTCTTACAGGAAAAATAAGGTGGATATATTGAACACCTTTTTGAATTTTGATTGCTAACTTTGTTGCCATGGCACAAATGCCAGACTATTATTTGACATTCATGATTATAGTCTGTTGCGTTGTAGGTACTCTTAACATTTGGCGAATGTGAATTTGGACTATACAAAAAGAGAAGAATGGTAAATTCATATCCTATGTATTGATAAAAGGGGACTTCTCTAAGTAACTGTACTGTTTAGCTCTGGACTGTCTACTTTACTGATATAGCTAACATACCTGACTTATTAACACCTAAGTAACGACCTTAAATAAAGGAAAAGCCCGAATCTTTGACTCCTACAAGTAAGGGGATCTGAGGGCAATCTGCTGGTATGGTTTGGGTCCACTTTACTTCTTAGTGCGGGGTTTCCAATCCATGTTGCTGCAGGTCCATAGCTGTAGGTCCTGTATGTTTTTAGCAATCCCAAAGACCTTGATTATCTGGTTTAGATGTGCCTAAATAGGCTTGGAGCTAAACTTTGCAGTGACCCAATTTTTCTGTGGATCTCATTGGAGACCTCAGTCTTCGGCTGCATTTACACCAGGGATGGGCAACTTCAGTCCTGGTGTCTAGTCCTGGAGTCAAGTTTAGCTCCAATCCTAATTAAACACACCTGAACAAGCTAATCAATGTCTTCCAGATCACTAGAAAGCTGCAGTCAGGAGCTGAACTCTTATTTGCTGTCCCAAAATTTTACTAAGACATTTATGTTGGTGCTTCAATTAATTTGTTACCTGTACTGATAATCTGTCAAAAGAACATCTCTTAGTATTGTGTTCTTTCCTAACAGGTTCTTACTGCAAACACATATTTCATTAAACCATGGGTGTACAATCCTGCACCTGGAGGGTTTGTGTCCTTCAGAGTTTAGCTCCAACCCTAATTAAACTAGAAGCAGCTAATCAAGGTCTTACTAGGCATACTAAAAACGTCCACACAAGTGTTTTGAGGCAAGTTGGAGCTAAACTCTGTAGGACAGTGGTCAGCCAGGACAGAGTTTGGACACCCCTGCTTTAAACGGTATTGTTTTAGTTGCATTTTGTTTTCTTTTTCAAAATGTATCAGATTTTACAAGATTCAAGCAACTTTATCCTGAGGCAGCGGCAAAACTCTTTGAAAACTGGGCTACTATCAGTGTCAGAATTCTTGAGTATGCCCAGCGAGAGGGAAAACTGCACAGTACTGGGTGACATGACACTAGGTAAGCTCGTTTTTATAATGTTGTCATAATTTTTTGTATTTCACACTTTTCCATCACATATCAACTGTTAAATAGAACTTGGTTTACCTTATTATTGAAGAAATTGTCGCTAACATTGGACTGTAGTTCACCTACCTGAAGTGTTCGAGCCTTCCATGAAGGAGCTTTAAAGACTGTCATTTTTTGTTTCACACTGTCTTTAGTCTTGGATCCTTATGTCTCCTTTACCTCTCTGTTGTGTCCTTCATAGCCTGTAATAGCCCTAAATAGTCCTTATTCCTCATTCATTTAGAAATGTGTGCATTTTTATTCAGTAAAATGATCAAATAAGCTGAAATATTTTTTGCTTGTCTCACATCCTTTTGAAATTAGTCAGTCCAGTGAACAGCAGTTATAAGATCTTTGTTTTTATGAACGGCTGTTGAATCAACACTCTTGGTGACGAATGGACACCACAACTGAAATGTAGAATTACTACTTGGGAAATATGAATTATATACAGCATACTTTTTAAACCTTAACGAAACACTATGTATTATTCTCTAATTGTTTAGCTGCTAAAGGGGAGAGCGCTTTGAAGTTCCTGCCATCTCTGCTTCCCCCATCCATCTACAAAAGAGAGGGCAAGGTCTACAGATCCACCACTGAGGAGGCCCAGAGGTCATTTACTGACAAGCAACCTGTAAGTTTTGCTTTAGTGTTTCTACTTCGATAAGTGTAGATATATGTACTGCTTGATAAGTAATTTTAGTGTTTAAGGTATTTGAATGTCAAGCCATAACTCACCTTTCCAACACCATCTTTGTTTGAACAAAACTGCACTTTAAAACTAATTGAAAAGTTAAGGAAAGCTGCAGTTCTCAACCTTTTTTGCGTTAAAAATTAACAAATCAAAGTTTGTGTGCTTTTCACATTTGCATTTGATCATATTTGGTAATGTTTGCAATCAGTTGTTGGGGTTTTTTTTTTTTTTTTTTGAACTTTCACAAAAAAAGCTTGTTTTTTACATGTCAGTTATATTCTAACGTGTATTCAACAGGTGGGGACCAGCATGGTTGAGTATTTATAGAATGCAGGGACGACTGGAGCATCACTGCACATTTTGTGCCTTGAGGATGAGACCGGAGGGCATGCCAGACCTTTGCCATTGTTCCAGGCCATGCCATTGAGACCGATTCTTTGCTGGAGGCTGTTAATGTTTGTTTTAAGGCTTTTTTATTTTTTTTTTATTTTTTTTTTTTTTTGTTAATTGCACAAAGCATTGTAGTTTCTCCAGCATGCTGTGTATCAGATTAATGGACATGAGTCTTCATCTGTTAAGTTTTTGAGGACAACGGTTGTTTCAGCCCACTGTTAATAACCCTTTTAAAGTTTGTATCTGTTGCAGGGTTCCTTGTTCTTAAGCCAATGTTAAATGAAATGGTAGAGTTAATATTCATCACTTGACTTTTAATAGCTAAATGTTTGGACAAATTGACATGTTTCTATTTAAGTTGTTCTATAAAGACTTCGGATTTTAACATTTGTATTCAAGACTTGTACAAAAGTATTCAAAATGTAAAAGAAATGGAACAAAAAATACCAGTAAAAAATGTAAAAAAAAATGCCATTAAATGTAATTAAAAGAAAACAATTAAATGCAATTAAAACACATTTACAGTGGCCTCTGTTTTATTTTATTAGAGTAACAATTTTACTTTTTATTTTATAACAAATATTTATTTTATAAAGGTAATGAGACTGGAAATAACCCAATGTATGGATATAGGTTATATTTAACCCAGCACATGAGTAACACTTAACCCAGCAATAGAGTTAATTTGACCCAGAGGTTAAATAGTAAAACCCAGCACTTGGGTCAAACCAACCCAGTGTGTGTTCTGTCCAATAGTGACCCAGCAGTGGGGTTAAGGTTGGGTTATTTTTTAACCCAGCAGTTTTTAGAATGTACTTTTCAATATTATGACTGTGACAAAGTTCTGTTCAGTAGATTATTGGTGGAAAATTAACCAAATTTAATTATCGAGCAAGTAGCAAGATTGTGTGGCCTGACGATTTCAGGCGTAAGAACTGTGTACATAGCTGGAAATACCAGCACGCCACAGCTGAAGGATTGCAACCATGTATATAACTGTACACTACCAGTCAGAAATTTTTGAATAATTCATTTTTGTATGTTTCTGATATGTCTCTTGCTCACAAAGGCTGTATTTATTTGATAAGACCCAGTAAAAGCAGCAAGGAGGAGTTGTGAATGGCATAGTTGTGAAGCGACATCGTCTGGATTAAATTCATGCTTCACACATTCATATTATATAGAAAGTACTTTTTAACAGTGAGAAAGTACGCCCAGGTGAAAAAAAAAAAAAGTGTACTTCCATAATGTAGGCCTATTTAAAGTGCTCTATTTTCAGGCACTAATTTTGTACTTAAAATTCTAAAAATGATTCTTTAGTACTTCTTAAGATAATCTTAAGAACATCTAAGTGCACTCAACTGTGCTATTTTGGGACACCATGAATATGTACTAAAATGTGCTTTTAACATACTTTCTCTGTATTAAAAATTACAGTGTATTTAGATACTACTTGTAGTACACTTGAACCCTTCTTTCATACACTCAAGTGTACTACAAGTGGCAACTAAATACATTTATTTTTACAGAGATATGTTAAAAGCACATTTTAGTTCATATTCATGGTGTCCCAAAATGGTGCCGTTGAGTACACTTAGTTGTTCTGAAGATTATCTTAAGAAGTACTAAAGAATAATTTTTTGTGTATTAAAGCCACAATACGTAAGATTTTTTGATTAAAATATCCAAAAACCACTAGAACAGCGTTATATATTTTGCTGACTTGTGTACATTCGTTATCCCAAATGTTTCGAAGAATGTTTAAATCCAGAGAAATAAGCAATTGTAACTAGTGACAAGGACCATGTCCTTGCGTCGCCTGCCAATGACGTCATACACCCTCGATTTCCGGTTTTATTTTGTAGAAAACACGGAAACCCCAAAGACACTTTAATATGTTATGCATTTTATTAGACAGGTGACGAACGCACAGAGTAGCATTATAATAATTATGTATCTAGTATGATAAAACAGTGCTGCTTTACCCCACATATGCATGACCGGAAGGAGCGGAAGCGGTTGACTGTGGCATAATAAAAGCTCCGCTGCTTTCGAGCCGTGTATCACGCTCGTCCTTCATTAGCAATCACTTCAGCAGCCTCTTTTCGCTTCCACGACTTTCAGCCCAACCCTAAGTCGTCTTTAATACATTAGCTCATCCATGGACATGATTGCATCGGCTGTGGGGATGAAGACAACAACTCCCATGATTCCACACTCAATCACTGCGTCATCAACCTACACCTTTGTTTCTCTGTTTGTTTTGAATTTGTGCCCTCTAGCAGTGGAAACTTACATATTGTGCCTTTAAGTTCAAAATTAGTGTGCGAAAATAGAGCACTTTAAGAACATTATTAAAGTGCACTTTTTTTGATACAGCTCTATCTCATGCTCTCACGCTGCCCAACTAAATTTCACGTCAAATGACAAGACAATGTGAAAGAAATCAATAAGAATGCTCATAGGATTTCCCACCAGCAAGTGGCTTGATTGGCCTAAAATAGATATTCTTGATTGGTCTGATCTAAAGCAGTAAGATTTTACGCCTATCAAACTTCTTCCTGCACTTCACAAGGTGACTACAAACAGAGACAGATGATACTGTATGGAGATGATTAAGTGACAGTAGTTTGTGCTTCCAAAGCAGGGCACGAAATGTTGGCAAATGTAAAGGCTATTGAGAAGAGGGCGTTGAATGAAGTTCACTTCAACTTAAAGATGCATGTATTTGTAGAGTTTAATTTGGCTGGTTATGGCATCAGGTGCCAAGAGAATGCTTGTGTGTTTAATGCTCAGAGATGTAGTCCACCAACAGATATCACTGCAATTTTACAGTCACAAAGATGGATGTGGATGAGCTGCTACTGCTCTACATTTGCAAGGATGCTAAAGGAAAAACAGATGATGAAATTCTTCAAAGACAAGAAGAGTTGGGAGAATCCATCACTCCATTGAGAGAGCTTTCATCTTTTGAAGAATGTTTTTCATACTTTTGCCTGAGTCAGCATCACTTTCATGGCATCCTGGACATTGTGAAAAAGAATATCAGCAAGAGCCAAATAAATATACAGGATATTAGGAGGGAGGATTTAATGTTGTGCCTGATCAGTGTAGATCCTTAGATGATAAATACTCAGAACTGAAAGATAATATAAGTATCACAAACTACAGCATTGTTTCCACAGGTGAGGTCCGGTTTGTTTTGCTGTGAGGTCTCTGTTACTATACACACAGTCCCACTCGCTTTCTGGAGAGCTGATCAGTCGATTTATCCATGAAACTCTATAACTATGTTGCAATAAAATGTGGAACGTAAACAAGCAGCACACAAACGCAAGAAGATTATAAAACACACAAGTGACAAGTTATGCATAAGACTTCCCCAGAGTCTAAGTATAAATGCCTGATTAAAAATTGCCATGATTCTTACAAAAATAATGCCTTTATTACATAGCAGCGCTTAAACGGTCCCATATTAATAAAGCCATAAACCATAAAGACTTGTCTGGCACCAGTCATAGATTTCCAAATTATTCCTCAGGGAGCAGAGAAGCACCGAAAAATACACAAGAGTCACATACACAGAAAATACATAAGAGTCACATACACAGAAAATACATAAGAGTCACATACACAGGCATCCAGGATTAATGCAAACAAACGCCAGTGCAAAGTCTGCACATTCAGAATGGGTTCACTCAGCTGTAAACTTCCCAGAAAGCACAAGGCACTAGGTCAATTAAAAAAACAAAACAAAAAAAAAAAAAAAACAGTCTAGTAAGTACACATTAAATGAAAAATATATTGCAATCAAAACACAACATGCACTTAACAAATGTATTTTTATGACCAAAATACAGCCAGGCCACATTGCAACATTTTTAACATTTGATATGTTTGTTTTAATTTGAGAGAAAAAAAATGAAGCTTATAAAAAGTTTACTTAGTTAAATAGCTAATCTGTGAAACAACTACAACTGCCAAACAATTTAATTGTTATTTATATCATTTTTGAATGGGTGCACAAGAGAACAATTCTCAGTCCAACTGATTGCAGAGCACACAGAGTCCAACAAAACACCAGATTTACTGAGCTAACACACCACGTCAAATTTTATCAATGAATATCAATGAAAATAACATGACTTTTTTTATTTTATTTTACTATATTCAGAATGTTAATGATTTTAATAAAATAACAGGCTTCATACAATTGCATTTTATTTTTAATTTATTACTGCCCTGAATAACCTATTTCACATAACGGATCTTGGTCACACTTTTTTCTTTTTTTTCTTTTTTTCCGTCATTAATGAATAACTACACAGGAAGACCTAAATAACACAATATTAGCACTCTAGTAACTAATATTAACAAACGAAACTCTGATTAATGAATTAGTAAGTAATAGTGCTTTGCCAAATGTGGTAGTTCACTATTAGCAAATTTTTTTTTTTTCATTCCTCCCAGAGAACTACTAAGAACTACTATATACAGTTTGATAATTAATGTGAATAAGGCATAATGTGTAATTGATTCTAAAGTGATGATCATGGTATTCCACTGGTAATGACTCAATTATTACCAAATCCTTCTAAAGGAATTACTTATTATTTGTATCAGCACTCTAAAGTGAAGATCATGATGACAGAAGTCATTGTAAACTGATAGCAATCTCTCAGTATGTATTTTTAATCATTTTAAAATGGTTTAATAGCTATGAGTTAGATTATGCACTTATTCATTTCAGTGTGAGTTCGCTCTTCTGATTGGCTGTGATTTGTGATTGATTTTGTCATGTTGCATAGTCGCGTTGCATCTGGCGTGGACAAATTACTTATCGCTGGAGTCTTATTGCATTGCGTCTGGTTATGACTCGGTGTAAGACTGCAATAAAAACTGAAAATGATATTTTCTGAATGTATTCTGGGCTGTTTGGAAATGGGTTTATGAGGAAGAGAGTGGTTAAATGTGATGTTTACTCTCTGGTCTGGAGAATATATCTGCATTCCTGCTGAGCTCATTCATTCTGTGCCTCCATCACAAGTAAACTCAATATAATTTATAAGTGCACTGTACCTATGCTGTGAGTAAGTCTCAAATTTATATAAATGTTTACACTTTATTTCCAGTTCACACTATTAACTAACTATTAATTATGACATTTGCCTCAATAAAGTCCTAATCTGCTGTTTATTAACAGTTAGTAAGGTAGTTGTTAAGGTTTGGTATGATATGAAAATATGGTCATACAGATAAAGACATACATTTGTGCTTTATAAGTATTAATAAACAGCCAATATGGTACTAATATTCACGCTAATAAGCAACAAGTTAATAGTGTGAATTGGTCCCTAAACTAATGTGTTACCCTATAAATAAGCAAACTTGTCAGATATTTACGACAAAACAAACTTCAGAAAATCAGAAAAAAGAAATCTTGAAAAGGCATACACACAGACGTGTTGCAGTAATTAGGAACAGTTGCTAATGCAGTATGTCTGTATTATATGCTTGGAACTACATGTACACCAGGTCAAAGTTCAAAGTAGCAAAAGATAAATGAAGCTTTGAAGATAAGCGGTCTGGAAGATGTACCGGCATAGCTGTGGTTCACTTTTGCTCAGGCTGGATTGCATGACGTTGCCCAAAACTTCTAATAAAGACGCTAATAATTTCAAGAATGGAAAGATAAGAATCAACTATTGTTTTCTTTGAACATGGAAATAAATGTCTTCAGTGTGTCTCAATGTTTTCTTTTAATAAAGACGTACCTTCAATGTACCAACAGTGAACTATAAACCTTGTCATCTTGAAAACATCTCCTGGAATCGTACAGATGTACCACCACAGCACTCATGGCTTCAGAGGCAGACATCCCAAACCCTTTTAAATCTCAGGGCATCAGTGCGATTCGTGTCCGGAAGGCACTAGGAAATCAAAGGCCCAGGCTTTTCCAAATGACTAAAAAATACATGCACACTACGCAGGGGGAATCTGACCTCAGCTGAAATTTACAGTGCTGGAATTAGTGAAAAAACAAAAACTAGACCTTCAAGTGCTTCTAGAGTGACGTGAAATATGTGACAAGCGATGACTAATCAAGTCAACATACTGTACTGTATCTCTATGATTAATTAAATGTGAAACAATGTTTTGAGCAGCCAAGACAGTTCACCATTCATCCAGAGCCACTCAAGTCAACCAAGACTTTCTGCTGTACTGCACCAACAGAACAAACTTCTCATGAGATGTCTTCATCTGTCTACAGATAAAATGTCAAAAGCTACATATATAATTCCTATATTCCACAAATAATGGCTGGAGATAAGAAGTGCTTTTGTCCTCATGCCACGTACAGTAGTAACAGGTCAGGTTTAATGTGTTACATTAGATATTAGCCCTCCACTGAAGTGAATTATACTTAGACACATTTATGTTCTGATAGTTTTCATAGGATTTGAATGTATCATTCAGTTCAGTATTTTTGTGAATTATGCTCTCAGTTATTTTCACAGTGATAATGGCAGGCAGTTAGTCATGATCAGAAAGGAATAATCTATTTGCAGGAATGTGGACTGCATGCTTCAAAATGACCACACAGACTGGACACGAAGAGAATTGTCCAAAATCTCAGTTCTAAGGACAAGAACACAAAGAGAAATAAACCCACTAAAATCCACTTCCTCAAACACTGAGATCTTGTTGACATGGCACACACATGAGCATGTAAGTGTAAGGTCTGTTTTGGGTTCTGTGCTATGTTCTTGTTTTCATGTCTTTTATTTTGAAGTTTTAGTTATGGTTCCTGTTTGTGTCATGCTTCCCTTGCCCTCTTGTCTCCTTGCTATTGGTTCCCTTGTGCATTGTGTCATGTTTTGATTGGTTGACCTAAGCCTTGTGTCTTGTTCCCATTGGTTTGTTCATGTCATGTGACCCTCAGTGTTTGTTATAAGTAGCCAAGTCATTGCCTTTGTTCCGGATGTTGTATTGAAGTTGTAATCTGCTGTCGGTGAGTCTAGTCTGTTCATGCTAAGTCTGTTTCAAGTCAAGTCAAGTCAAGTCAAGTCAAGTCTTCGTCTGTTTGGATTATGTTTGGATTTTGGATTTCACTCTGTAAATAAACTGCACTTGGGTTCTTTGCTACACTCGCCTCCAGTGGATTCGTTACAGAATACACGACCCCAACCATGAACCCAGCAGTTTCACGTCTCCTCTGCCTGCGTCAGGGCGGCCGGGCTATAGAGGAGTATGTGGCCGATTTTTGTGAACTTTCTCACTGTGTGAATTTTAATGACCTGACGCTCAAAGACACTTTTCGTTTCGGTGTAGACGAACCCCTTCGTTCAAGTCTGCCAGGGGGTAAGATTTGTTGGTCACTAGAACGGTATATTGACTTTGTTTTGTCACTGGCTGGTTCACCGTTTACTGTGGGAATTGTGGATGAGGAACCCCGCAACTGTGCTGTACCTGCACCAGAGCATCTTCACATCCCAACCTTCATGTCAGGAGTTGTTCACGTCATGTCTGCCACACCAAGGCCTGCTAACGTCATGTCTGCTATGCCAAAGCCTGCTAACGTCATGCCTGCTGCTCCCGGACCTGCTCAAATCATGCCAGTTAAGTCAAGGTTTATTCCTGTTATGTCTACCAAGTCACAGCCTGATCACATAATGTCTGCCAATCCAGAGTCCGCTAACATCATGTCTGCTACCTCAGGACCTGCTCACGTCATGCTGGCTACTCAAGAGATTCTTCATAACATGGCTGCCATTCAAGAGCTCCGTTGCAAGATGGCCGCCACTCAAGAGTCTCTTCGGAAAATGCCAACACCGTCCTATCGGGATCTCGTCCCGTCATGGCTACTGTTCCAGGGTCAAATCACAATTGATCATCATGAGCCAAGTCATGTCACAGATGATCATCACGAGTCTCGTCATGTCACGGCTGATCGTCCAGAGTCTCGTCACGTCTCAGCTGATCGTCCAGAGTCTCGTCTCGTCACAGCTGATCGTCCAAAGTCACGTCACGTCACAGCTGATCTTCCAGAGTCACTTCACGTCTCCGCTGATCTTCCAGAGTCTTGTTACGTCTCAGCTGATCGTTCAAAGTCTTGTCACGTCCTGTCTGTTGAACCCAAATCTTCAAGGACAGTGCTTCAATATCGCAGTCTGGTATCCAGTGTGAGGGATATACCACTGGTGTCTACACGCGCAGCTGGTATCCCCAAAGGCCGTTCATGAACTCACTGCCTGTCCTGTCACGGCCACTGAGGCCCTTGCTCTGCCTGCACCGCCATGGCTCCCTGCACCGCCATGGCTCCCTGCTCTGCCTGCACCGCCATGGCTCCCTGCTCCGCCATTACTCCACGCTCCAGGCCTTGTTCCCCTTCACGGGCCTGGCCCTCCATTCCTCCCCCAGTTCCACCTCCGCTCCACCACCCTCCTGGACTTGTCTGTTTTGGGTTTAGGCGTCTGAAGCCACCTTTTTTGAGGGGGGAATATGTAAGGTCTGTTTTGGGTTCTGTGCTATGTTCTTGTTTTCATGTCTTTTATTTTGAAGTTTTAGTTATGGTTCCTGTTTGTGTCATGCTTCCCTTGCCCTCTTGTCTCCTTGCTATTGGTTCCCTTGTGCATTGTGTCATGTTTTGATTGGTTGACCTAAGCCTTGTGTCTTGTTCCCATTGGTTTGTTCATGTCATGTGACCCTCAGTGTTTGTTATAAGTAGCCAAGTCATTGCCTTTGTTCCGGGTGGTGTATTGAAGTTGTAATCTGCTGTCGGTGAGTCTAGTCTGTTCATGCTAAGTCTGTTTCATGTCAAGTCTTCGTCTGTTTGGATTATGTTTGGATTTTGGATTTCACTCTGTAAATAAACTGCACTTGGGTTCTTCGCTACACTCGCCTCCAGTGGATTCGTTACAGTAAGTAAACTCAAGTGCACTGTATATAAAGACTCACTTCACTTGTGTTCCTGTAGCTCAGCTCATGAGTCATGAAATGATTAATGCTATGGTCCACTGATATGACAGACAAACAATGATGTACCTGATTTCTACATAACCTGCCCACAAACAAACATACCACATCACAGCCATGATATCTGTGAGAACATATTATACATACATTTACATCTTTATGACATCACAAGCTTAGATGTGAAAAATAATGTACAATATGTATGTAAAGCTGTTGAAGTTTACAGCCACAATGCAAAGTAATTATTAGGAAAGGTTCAGATCTGGGCTGAACTGACATGAACTGAACTGATTTGAGTTGAATAACGACTTCTGTCTTCTGTAGAGCTGCTTACAGGTGAACTGACCTTGTTTCAAAACTGATTTATGAACTTAATACACTGAACTGAATCAACTGGACTGTCTTTTTTAGCATAATTTCAATATATCCTATATTTCTGAAGTTTGCATGAGTGATTCTGCTATTTTCCTGTTTGTTTCCTGGTAAAGCTGCTTTGAATCAATCTGTTTCTTATAAAGTGCTGTATAAATAAAGGTGCCTTGACAAAGAGGTATTGTCATTCTGGAAGAGAAAAGGACCGTCCTCAAATTGCTACAACAAAGTTGGAAGCACCCAAGCATCTCGATTTAAGATCTAGTTTTGTTTAGAGTTGTTGATTTTTCTGAAATCATATCTCCTTTAGTGCTGTTGCCAAATGTTCAGCAGGCGTCAATGCATAACTGGAGAGTATACTGGTAACAGTATTATTTCTGTGGAATATTTACAGACTGGTTATAAACTGTGTGGCAGCTGATGTTGATATAGACAGCTGACTCTATTATTATGGGTTGAGACAGATGCAGGATCATTAATGTTGTTCGATTGGAGTGGTGACAGCGACATGAAGGGCAGCTGGAAGACGACTGACTAGAAATAAACACGCTTCCAAACTTGTGTGACATTCCGTACAATATAAAATAATATATTCTGAGGAATGTCTTAGCATTTTTGTTGTTGTTTTATGTCTATACAAAAGATGTCAATTGCCATGTTCTGTCTTCTGCAGAAGTACTATGGGTGTAATGGTACACAATCATGATGGTTCGGTGTATACCTCGGTTTTGACATCATGGTTCGGTATGGTTTTGGAACAGCAGGGGAGAAAAACTACACTTTTTTTTTCTTTTTTTAATCAAACAGTGCAAACTGAGCAAATTGCTCTTTCTTTAAATAAATTCAATTACAATTAAAAATTTTCTTAGGGATAAAAATCTATTTATGGTCTAAACCACATGTGTAAAACTCAAGGCCATCATTTTATTTGGCCCGCGAGAGCATGTGATTGTCTTAAAATAAAAAAAAAATCTATGCTGCTTTATATCATAAATTATGAAAGAGTGTATCAATACCACACGTTTCTGTTTCTATTAGGTGTTCTGTTTATACGCAGAAATTAACTTTTGTGTGCGTATGATACACAGTGGTTAGGATTAGGGGTGTGAGGGTTTTGCGTTGATGAAGACTGCGTGGACGACTCAAAGGAAAAAGTGTGGACCTCAGTGCTCGAGCACCAGAAACACGATATTCTCCATTCATTTTAATAGTTCGTTTGAGGCAGTTTCTATGGAGTTATTTTAATGTCCAGAGCGCATTATATTGCCTATGCGAGAGCGCATTAATCCCATTCCCATTCATTCACTCTCACAGAGAACAGACACGCTTTCTATCGATCAGACATTACATGCGTGCGCTTAAAAATGATCTTCTCTTCTGAGTTTAATAAACGCAACCTGGAGTGTGGGCATCCACCGGCAGAAACATAAATTGGCGCATATGGCAAAAAATATATTTACTTAGCATAACAGTTGTCACGAATCTGGTCTATGGACTTCCGTTCACTCACCACCAGAGGTCACTCAGTCACTACATGGACTCTTGCACTCCACTACTGTTGCACGTCATCTCCAGACTACATTTGCCAGCAGCCATTTCACTAATCACACACTCACACCTGAGACTGATCTCACAGCTGATTCCCATTACACCCCTTATATAAACCATGGACTTCCGTTCACAGATCGCCGAGTATTGTACGCACATATCCCTCTTCTAGCGATAGCTACTCTACGGAGCCCACTTAGTTGTTTTATTCTAGCCAGTGTTTCCTGGATTAACCCTTGCCTTGCCGTTCGGACTCTGTTTGCACCTCGTTTGGATTATTGCTCGTGTACTTGGATTATCTCTCTGCCTTGCCCTGTTGGATATTGTTCGCCGATCGTCGACCCACGCTTGCCCTAGGATTACTCTCTGTCTTGTCCCTGCCATACCTGTTTGCCATTGTTTCGACCCTGCCTGTATTTATGACCATGTCTTTAAATAACAGCCTGCATATGGATCTGCACGTCTCACGTCTCATCAGCCCCGTAACAACAGTAGTAAATGTATCTGTCTCGCACGTGTCCCACAAAATCACATCTACTGTCCTGCAACAGATCTGTAGGGTGGTCACCTTAGCGCAGAGTAATAAAATAATAATTACTAATTTGAATCAGTCAATTTTAACGAAAACAATTCATCATGAAAAATTAAATGGGTTTTTTTTTTTTTTTTTTTTTTTTTTTTTGCGATCAGATCAACAGGTAAACTCCTGGAAAGTCTAAGGATCCAGAAAACGAATGCATTCAAACAGTAAGTTCAAAACAGCGCTAATGCAGAGAAAACACGGCCGAAGTCATCAGAGACGGTGGAGATAATAGTACTCACATACAGATGTCAGTAAAAAAAAATACATAAATAAATCAGCAAGCTATTTGGCTTAAAAGCGCGAGTGTTTTATACTGGATACTGGCTGAAGGTGTTTTAGATTACGCAGTGGTTTAGTAATTCTGGATCAGGTCAAGGTAGCTCGTTTAGTGGTCTTTCGGGGTCTCCCTGTGTTCCTGTTTAGTATGGCAGATTGACTTATGCATTTTTTTTTTTTTAAAAGTGCGGTAAACTACTAAATGTATGTGGAAATGTTAATTTTCTGTGAAGCTGCTTTGCAATAGTGTATCATGAAAAGCACTAGGCCTATACAAATAAATTGAATCGCAAACAATTATTAATTTATTTATTGTATATACATTCATTGTTTTTTTTGTTTTTTTTTTATAGAACGTTCACACTTCACATTCACACTTTTTTAGTACTTTCGTTTCTATTTATTTATTTGTTTAATTATTTTGGGGTGGGGGAGTGGGGTTATACCACCACTTCCTTTTTTCTACTACAAGCGTTGATTGCGTATCATATGCACGCCAAAGTAAATTTCTGTGTATAAATCGCACACCAAATAGAAACAGAAAATCATGCTATTGATAAGCATTTTTATGAGACTGGGCCCATTTGTTTTTTTTTAAATGCCATATCTGTCACCCGTTCAGCGCACAATTATTTGTTGTACCATAAATGTAACAAAAAAGTTTTGAACAAAGTTAATGTAATGACTTTATGATGATATTTGTTTGATGATATTTGTCTTTGTTATTTAATTTGATTAATGGAGTAATGTGGATTTCTTAACCTGATAAATTAAAAGTATTTAAGTTCAAATAACAGAGAGCAATAACATATATTTTTACACCTTTGCAAATGCATATACAATATTTGTAACTTAAATAAGTAATAATAGAATAAAGAGACAATGTGTTAAGGAGTAGTAATGTTTATACAGTCTTACAGTTTCAGCCGGCCCTTCGATGGCGTAATGTTGAAGTGGCCCTCAGTGAAAATGAGTTTGACACCCCTATAGGGAGCCCTTTTGCATTACTATAAGGTTACAATTAACAATGGGTTAAACTAAACCTTTAACCCATGTCATTTCCTAAACTTAACTTTTCTGTTCTTTGTTTATCTTTTGAATCTGTGTAGACAGTATGTATGACAGTATAATTAATTCCAAATGTGCAAAGATCGCCACCCTAAAAATGTAAATAAATTAAAAAGAAATCGAGTTAAATGCTTTGGATGGAACAGATCTCATGAAGAAGAAAAAAAATTTAGAGGACAGGACGACTGAATTAGCATGTCTACCATAATGCTGGCCAAAGGAATCATACGCATTGAGCCAAACAGTAGGAAGAATGGAAGCGATAAAAGAAGGACATAAAGAAAGACAAACTATTCATGGTGCTGTTAATATGTCAGGCTACTGGAAAGACAGTGGTAAGAGTCAGTGAATCTCATCACCCTGGCTCACGGTCTACCCATAATCCCCCACAGGCTAGTGAAGAGTTAACTAATGCTGCTAAAGATGTTTGTTTACTGCACTAACAATGATCAGATACTGAAGAGAAGTTCAAAAGTACTGATTGAGTGAGAGATAAGACAGTCAGGGTCAGATTAGTTCAGTGAAGAACCACAAGTTGCTCATATTACTGTTATGTAAACAGAGTAACAGGCAAATGCTTTTTCGACAGCTTTTTGGAAGCCAAGATCTTTGTCACCTCCAAGTTCTCCAACCCAGTCACACAGCTCTCATATAAAAATCTGAACCAGGCCTTCAAACTGAAAAAGACTTGTTTGTTTTTCTTCCATGTGAGTTTTAATGCGCCCTGCATCCAAATGTAAGCATGAGCTCAGCCAAATGGGGAGATGACTGGGAAATGAATCCTCCATAAATTATTTTGCATCTCGACAATGGCATTTTAACTAGCATGCAAATACATAATGTGTGCACTAACGCTATTAAAACACATGCAATTTTAATTAAAAAAATGCATGCATAAATCCATGCACACACAAGTTCCATACACCTGAATCGGTCAAGTCAAAGTTTTCTTTCAGTATTTCAATAGCTTAACAGGATTTATAGGTTTACCAAGATTTCCAGGTTTTTCAGTCTCTAGAAATGAACTTCAGCTGCAGCTCAGCTCTGTCTAGGCTCTGGTCCAAACGCTGAACTGCCTTGCTGTGTACATGCATAGGCAACATCCTAACCGAAATGAGTCCTGGTTTAAAATGCTTCAAAACACACAAATACTGAACTCACACTAACAGCTGTTTTGTTGTTAGCATATTGCTAAGCTAACAACTCTGAACTCAACTCAAAATGAACTTTTAATACATCTTGTTTGATGTTTTCTTAAAATTGGTGCTACATGACTAGAGAAAACAGAAAAATGGCTGTGATGTTCCCTTCAGCACCCATAATGCACTAGGCTTGATCCGACTGTCTGTGAGCGGGGAAACAAAAATGTGGAAGTATGATCTGGAATTTATTTATTTTATTTTATTTATTTATTTTTATGTTTTTTATTTTTTTTTTTAAAAAGCCTTAAAGCTGTCCACTGGATGAAGTGTTTTTATGTCAGGTAAACAGGGATATCTCTATGCAGGTGACAAAGAAAGAGTACACATTGTTCATTTATACACTGCTAACACTGTAACAATACAAAGCTGGCAAAAATAGGCAAGCTTAGCCTTTAATATAAATTGCTTGTGTTCCTCATTTGTAAGTCGCTTTGGAAAAAAGAATCTGTTAAAATAATAAATTCATATAAATAGTGTAAAAATGTACTCTTTGCTATAGTGCCCAAATTTGTTTTACATTATACTGAATTATGAAAAGGGGCACAAGAGGATGGTAGTGTTCGCAAAATGTATTTTTAGGAGTCTCAAAATGTTTACTGAATGTTATCTGAAATCATAAAAAATGATCACAACTTTTTTTGGATCATAGTATGCCTAAGAGGCCTACAAATTGTAACCTAGGCTACAATACTGTCTAGGTAGGCAGCACACTAGGCTTTGCAGAGAGCTAATATGTGCAACTCTGTATATTGACATAAGGACAAAAACAAGAGCTGGACAGGATAAGGCATCCTGATGGAAAATAGTGAGATAGAGAAAGATAGAGACGGGTGGAGGGTGGAAGGAAACTGTAAAAAAGGAGGACTGGGAAAATTGATGCCAAAATATGATATACGCACTGAAACATATCCAAATGTCTGTTATTGCATCAAAGTATTGGGAAGAAGAACACTGATCGCATTGTATCCCAGCAGTGATCCACAGCTGAGTTTCTCTTCTTCCACTCTTAAAGCCATTGTCGGACTCTCCTGCTTGGGTCTCCGGCCAGAGAGGTGCGGCTTCATATTGCTGTGAATGCAGCAACAACAAGAAAGCCATGTTGAACGGGACAAGTTTTCCAGCACAGGGAGGATGCCTAACCTTTGCTTTTCACTTTCTAGCGCGCGAACAGCCAAAACGAGAAATAGTATCTAACTCCTGAAGCTCTTCAGATCTTTCAGGTGTTGACGGGTCTGCCAGAGTTTAGAGAGGGTTGCCAAAAACAATAGCAGGCACCGTGGCAAACAGATTTCCCTCTAACCAGACGGACAAGTGGAGAAACTGGAGGAGAGAAAGAGAAAGAGAGAGTTTCCTCTTCTAAGTGCACTAAAGTTAGATGAATGTGATTACCTTCCAAGAACCAATGAGAACATCAGTTAACCTTCAGAAGGATAAAAGATCCTCCATTAAAAGCAGTAAAAAAAAAAAAGGGATAAGAAGACCAAAAACCCACTTTGGCCTTTTTCATACCCCTTAAAAAAAAACACTTCTTTCTCTTCTTTTCCAGCTTCTGACATCACTTACCAGGCAACACCTGGAAGCATTTAACGTCAAATATGGAGGTTCAATCCAAAATTCATTTACACACTCAAATGCCAGGCCAACACATCAAGCCACTATCATCAAGGGCACAATTCATCACAAGAATTAATGGAAACAAAGCGAAAGCTTCATCTCTTTGCCCTGTCAGAGCAGGAGCTCTGCTGTTATCCACCGCTGCAGCACAATAGGGCTCTTTGTTGGGCTTTGGAGCAGAGCTCTGAGAAGGTGCTGATTTCAGTGGCGTCATCACAATAATACCGTTTTTTTTAGAGACCATAAAGTCTCTGCTTAACTTAATATGCAATAACAAGCACGTTAAAGTTGTGCAGTTCATCTGCTATTATGCTATAGTTATCGTGATGATTAGAAATTATGATTATGCTCTTAACTGAGCAATCAGCAAATTGCTGATCTCTTGCTTGGTCCAAAAATTTGATGTTATGCCAAACAGACTTAGATACTCCAGAATGGCATTATTGGATCCCTGTAGAGTGTTTTTCCTACCCTTAATAGGCAAAAGGGATAGGAAAAGATGTTCAGCATTGTGAAGCAGTAGTACATTTCAGCATACTTTTAAAAAGAGTACACTTTACAGAAATAATGTACTTTAAAAGAAAACTGAATGTACTGGTTTCAGACACTTAAATGCATGTTATTTACAATGAAATAAAATGTATTATAGTTAATATAGATTCACAGTGGAGGCTAAAATTATTAGAACACTAGTATTTTCACCAGCTAAAAAAATGGTTTTAAAGAGACAATTCACCCAAGTGTGTCGTGGTACTCTCCAAAATGGCAGAAGACAATAACTTGGGGAGAAGAATTCTTAAATTATATTATTTTTGTTTTCTTTGCACATAAAAAGTTTCTTGTAGCTTTGTAAAACTGAAGTTGATGTCACATGGACTGTTTTACATTTCAGTTGTGTTGCTGTCTATGCAGGGTCAGAAAGCTCTCAGAATTCATCCAAAATATCTTAATTTGTGTTCAGAAGATGAACAAAGGTCTTACGGGTTTAGAAAAACGTGAGGGAGAGAAATTAATGACATAATTTTCATTTTTGGGTGAGCCAAACCATTACAGTTTTTTACAGTCGCTATGACAATTTTTTCAATTCTCCTAACAATTTTTTTAAACTCTTAACGCACCAACACACCTACAACACACAATTCACAAAACGGTTAATTTCATGCTCAAAATCACACATTGTAAACTAAACTCCAACTCTAATTTTCAAAATACAATAATACACTAATACTATACACTATGTTTACCAAAACACTGCAAACATGTCTCAAAATCAAATAATTATTCCAAAATGTTCTCTTCCAACAGGAACATTTAGCCAATCATAGCACAATATCATAAAAACACTAACATCAGACAGAATTACAGAAACTGCATTATTTTATATGTGTCAGATTATGCCCTTATACAATACTATATTGTATTGATCGTTTTTTTGAAGCCTCTCTACATTTTTGTTTCATTGGGTTTGGTAAATGCATGCATTTTGTTTCTTTTGCTACAAAACTTCAATACAAAAAATGAATGACCCATCTCAGAGTAACTTTATAGAATGTACAGTTTGTGAAAAAAGAAGACAGAGACAGAATTACTGAAGTAAAGGCTTTATTTGCAACAGGACATTGCTGCAAGATAACAAAAATATGCAATACAGTTGCCATTTATTATATGAAAGTACAAAATATACAAACAAAAAAAGGCACAGAAGAATAAAATATAAATAAAAAAGTCATCTTCTAATCTGCCCGGTCTTCTGTATTTGGCCACATGTTCTCATCCACGTCACACCTGATTTCTTCTTCTCTGGTAAGGTATCTTTTGGTATGCTTTATCCACCCCTGGCAGTGTTCAGCTGTGATGTCTTGGCATGCAGCATCCATTGCATCCAGGAGGGACATTTGGTCAAAAACCTTCCATCTCCAGGTTGAGGAAAAACTCCTCAATGAGGTTGAGGAAAGTGGAGTAAGGGGAAAGGAAAATGGACAACATTCTCGGATGGGTGTCAAACCAGTCTGTGACTGCACTGGGAATGGTGGAATGCCACATTGTTCCATGTGATCACATATATTGACAAGTGGTCTCCCACCTGTCCCCTTTCTACCTCTGGCACCAGTCTTTCATGCAGGTCTTCTAAAATCTCACATTTATGCAGGAGTGCACTTTTCCACACAACATCAGCCCAAAGAGGTCCTCTTTTACTGTCTATCATATGGTCATGTGATCAACACCTGAGTGTGTTTCCTACATGGGGAATCAGCTGTAATTTATATATTTGCATAACATTATATATTTGCAAGCAGCTGTTTCTCATTAATGAATACAAACGGGATATATTTGTGTTTAAAATTCACAAAATGAACAGCTGTTCACTTTGACTTTAGCCTATAAGGTAGGTTTAGAAAATGATGTTATATAGTGTGAAAGCATTTGTAAATTTGGCAGTAAAAATCCATCGTTTTGGTCTTGGTTGAGCTTGTGTGTAAAAGAAGTTCAAGCATTTTAAATTTGTGTTAACTGCATGCATTTTGTGTCAAAGCAACAAGAAATTGTATAGCCTACACAAACGGATGTTGTGCTAACTGCGTTTAGAGTTTAGGAAAATTGTTAAAAGTATTGAAAAAATTGTCATAGCAATTGTAAAAAACTGTAAGTCAGTTATTTCTATCTTTTGTTTTGGTGTGGAAGTAGGAAATATCAGTTTACATTTCCAAACATTCATTTTGGCATTAATTGTAATAATCCAGTGAGATTTTTGTCTGACAGCAGCCAGTGCTCCACACAGAGATCTGATCTGATCATCATCAGTCCGTCTGCAATGACACGAAGAAACAGAACAAACTGAGACAGACTAAATACAGAACTGCGGAGAACAACGTCTCCAAGATGCTTCAAGAAACCTTCCTGCACAGCTACAATACTGTTAAAAGTTTTAGGCACTTGTGTAAAAATGCTGTAAAATGAGGATGCTGTCAAAAATAATGTCATAAATAAATTTTCTTTATCAATTAACTTCTATTAACTAAATGAAATCAACATTTGGTGTGAGGATCCTTTGTGTTTAAAGCAGCTTTTGCCCTCGGTGCATTTGAGCAGAGTTTCTCAGGAGCTTTGCAGGAAGGTTTCTTGAAGCATCTTGGAGACGTTGTTCTCCGCAGTTCTTCTGGATTTAGTCTGTCTCAGTTTGTTCTGTTTCTTCGTGTCATTCCAGACAGACTGATGATGATCAGATCAGATCTCGGTAACACTTTGAATACTGTTCCATCATTAATGAATAACTACACAAGAACACATGAGTAATGCAATATTAGCACTCTAGTAACTACTACTAACTAACAAGAAACTCTAATTAATGAATTCGTAAGTAATAGTGCTTAGTCGAATGTGGTAGTTCACTATTAGCTAATCAGTAACTATTATTTTTTCATACCTCCCTAAGAACTAATAAGAACTACTGAATACAGGTTCATAATTAATATGAATAATACATAATGTATAATTAATTCTAAAGTGAAGGTCATGGTAACCCACTAGTAATGACTGAAGTCATCGTAAACTTCTGAGGGTTTTGTAAGGTGCTGGTTAGTAATTCATTTAGCTAGATTTGGTAACTCTTAAATCATTACTACTTTAGAATACTGATCCAAATAAATAGTAGTTTCTTCAGAAGGATGTAGTAACACTTGAGTAATTAGTATCCAAAACCTTACATATATTCAAAAGCTTAAAATGACGTCAGTCAGTATTAAGGAGTTATGATGATTTTCACTTTAGAATACTGATCCAAGTAATTAGTAGTTCCTTTAGAAGAATTTGGTAAAACTTGAGTCATTACTAGTGGGTTACCATTATCTTCATTTTAGAATTAATTATTCATTATGCATAATTCACATTAATTATGAACCTGTATACAGTAGTTCTTAGTAGTTCTCCAGGAGATATAAAAAAAATAGTAGTTATTGATTAGCTAATAGTGAACTACCAGTTTCAACTGAGCGCTACTACTTACTAAATCAATAATCATAGTTTCTTGTTAGGTAATAGTAGTTACTACAGTGTTAATAGTACATTAGTGACTTGTTCCTGTGTAGTTATTCATTAACAAAGGATCAGTATTCTAAAGTGTTACCCAGATCTCTGTGGAGCACTGGCTGCTGTCAGACTCACTACAGTTAAAATTAATATCAAGTACACATGCTTTTAGTATGTTACTTAACACATCAAAATAAGTGTACTTCTTCAATGCATGACTTGTTCTTTAATGCATGAGTTGTTGTACACCGTAGACTAACACGCCACAAAACAGACATCATATTTCATAAAATGGAATTAACATAATTAGAATTACATAAATTTTATTTGCATGTAAAATTAAGTTGTAAAGCCTTATTTGTGTGTGTGTGTGTGTGTGTGTGTGTGTGTGTGTTGTGTGTGTGTGTGTGTGTGTGTGTGTGTGTGTGTGTGTGTGTGTGTACAAAAATAGACAGCCAGTGACTTGGTAAATTTATTCCATGTAATATGCATACAAAATATATTCCCTGACAGAATTATGTTCTGTAAAAGCACAGATCATTTGATTGCATGATTAAAAATGTAATGTTGTACTGACAGAAAGAGAAGGGTCACGTGACAAATTTAATTAGTGTACTCAAAATGTTCAAGTTACTTTACTGGTGTGAACTAAAATTGTAGAGTGCAAGCTGTTCCCACAAAACTTTTAAGCAGAGTGAACGACTGAATTTCCAGAAATGTGTGAAAAAGTCCACAGACTTTGTGATCACAATTTCTGTAATAAACAGTGTCACGGTGTGTCAGGCAGGAAAACGCAGGAGACTCAGGATTCTTCAGAATAAGGATTATTTAATATCAAAACTCAGGAAACGTGGAGAACACGCACACACACTAAACATAACTGAGACAACACACAGCCTAATGAATAATCCAGACATCTATCAACTTTTTTTATAGTTTTATAGCAGGAAAGGCATGCAGCTGGCACTAAAGCTTCCTGGGACGAAGGGCAAAGCTATAGAAGGAAACAGCCCTTAAACTCCACCTGTCTATTATAACAACAGGGATTATGGGAAATGAGAGGGACAGAGGCGTTCGTTTAGATTACGAGCTGAGCTCCACATGCAGGCGGTGACAGTTTCTTTCTGAAAGTGTCTGAGAGACAGAGCAGACTAAAGACTAGTTAATGCTGACTGACACATTTCAGACCTTTAACCTGTTCTCTCATTTGACTGAATTACTGGCCCTCACAAAGGAGGCTACAACTCAAAAAGAGCCATTTAGCAACAAGTCTGGATTCAGGGGTGAAACTCTGGTCTCACAAGTGGGCAAGACTTCTAGAAAATCTAGAAAAGCTACCCTAGTAAAAAAGTAATATATTTAAAATACATTTATTTCATACTAAGTATAGTTAAAATCTATTAACATATTTACTGACATCAAGACTTACTGATATAAACATTATAACTAAACTTTATTTGGCGTACTACTTAATATTTCTTAATATTAAGCCTAAAATGTGTTTTAATGTCACTATTGATGAGGATTGTATGATCTTTGAATAATATCAGTCTTTAAATGCAAGATAATTAAAGTGTACCTGAAGTATACTTGCGATAGTTCAGCTTTAGCACAATCAAATATACTTCAGTTTATCTTTAGCTGGACTTCAGCACTACTTCTGTACAATTAATGTGCATTAAGCACAAAATTAGTTGTTCCAATTAAGCAGACTTTAAGTATGCCAGATTAGTATACTAAAAGTACAATTGCAGGGCATTTTATTAAGTACATAAATATAAAAATGTATTTGTAGTATACTTAGCATGAAATAAATGCATTTCAAATACATTTAAGTGTATTTATTTTTCACTAGGGTACAAACATTTGCATTTTAATGCAAAACTAGGATTCCAAATGTTGTTTGTATCTTGAAGACTTCAAATAAAGAAGACAAGGTCAAGTTATCACACAGTCCATGTATAGCTACAGCAACTATAAAGTTTAAATTTAGTTATGGGAGACAACCAACAAGTGTTGTGGCCTTCAGGAAAGGGGATTATGCTGAAATTAATTTGAGCAGAAACAACCTAAAATTCATTAAATCTTATTACTGTGGAAATGATGTGGCTAGTAAACAACAGCAGCTACCTGATGTCGCTTGCTAAAACACCAACGACTTCTAAAAATGTTAAGAAAATAATTAATATAAGCTAAATGAAGGTCGATGGCTATTTAAGCCAACTTCATAGACAGTGTTTATTTTTCCCATCTGTTGAGCTTCATCACTGGCAAACGACGGGATGTATTTCTTGTTCGTAGTCAATTTATTACATGTAAATATAGCACTTTTTCCAGTTTTTTGTAGTTTGTGTTTGTATCGCATACTGTTTTAGCGCTTGAATGATTCAGTGCATAAACGATAATCTAAAAATCTAAAATAATCTAAAATGATTCGTGAACCTATTTAGAGCATTTAGCTAACTAGTTTACCAATTCATTTAATTTTATTTTTTTATTTATATATTAACTTTGTTTCAGATGTTCTCATAAAGTTCTTTGGAAAATAAAGGGAAAACAAATAAAATGAGATCAAATGAGACACTGACAACTGTTGACAGTACAGTTATAAAATAAATGTGGATACCATAACATAATGATAAATGGTTGTGTTCATAACAAAATCTTCACATTTGATTGCATATTGGCAAATCTGAGCAGTTTATTATTTCTCTCTAAAGGATTATACGTATTGGAGAAGCATCTGGGAAGCAGGAGACTTCAGCAAAAACAAGACTGTCCTACACTGATCAATCTAGTGTGAAATCTTTGGCACTAATTTCAATAAAATTCCAGTGCACAGACATCATCTGACTAGCTGGAAAAACCTGCAGCAAATCTGCCTGGATGAAACAGCTAGATATATAGAGCCAAAATCACACCTGAACGGTGTGAACTGTAGTGCACTCCAAAGACAAATAAACTATTAAAATGCAAATAATTCTACTGTAAACCACATAAAGCAATTTCACGCATGATGTTCAAGTTTCAGTGCTTTGAAATAAATCTCCTGGCAACTGTACTATAGGATATACAGGTCAGTGTCTTTTTGCATTAGGTGGGATAGTGATGGTCAGTGGTCTGATGGAGACTGAGGGGTCTGTGTTTGCTTTGGCAGCTCCACTGATACAAACCCTGAATGAAGTGAAAACCTCAGCCTCCTGCTTACTGCAGACAAAACACTCATGTGACTCAGACAAACAGAAAACCTGATTGAAATGAATGTGAAGAATAAAGAACAGAATTGCTGAAAACTGACGCCAAGAACATGTTACATTGAGGGAAAATAATAATAAAGATCATGAAAATCATGCAGTGATCGGCAATTCCCAACTATAGGAAAACTGAAGCTTTGACTTTAAGATTTGAGTTTGTGTTGACATTTAATACTTAAGGCTCTGGGTTTGTTTAAATCTACATGTGAGCATTATTAATAGTTATGTTTGTCTATAAACAGGGTGACTTCTTGTGCTGATGATATTGATGACATGATATGCCATGAATGACCGAACAGCAGGTCTTCACAAAATATCAGACTGTCCAGGGTCTCAAAGACTTAATTTCATGTGTACTGGCCTGCCCTCTAATGGTCATACATGCTATTCAGGGTCAGAAAAACGCAAATGAAGAACACAGAAGTGAAATAGTTATCTTTAATAAAACGGAATGGTCAATATTTCTTTAGGAAGTGACAGAAGGATATCCAGATGCTGCAGTATCTGATGAATGCAGTCCGACAAGACACGATTAGGTTCATGTATTTAAACAATATAAAAACTGCTGTTTCAGACATATAGCGGCCTGCTCTGTAGACTGCAGTGTGTTTATGAGTGGAAGTGGATGGGCCGTGTGAAGCAGCATCAGTGCAGGGTGACTCCCTCTGGAAGCTCCACCACCACCGGAGCGCATTCATCAAGATCTGCATCAAAGTCCCAACGAAACTTTTTGGTCAGATGGACTTTAAATTTTTCTGCTCTTTTCCGTAAAGTGCTGTCGACCCCGGGACTGCTGGCAAACTGGAAGAAGTCCTGGAATGCACCGACAGAAAGAAAAGATATTAAAAACATCAGTTACACTAAAAACACCCACAATTTGGTAAACGCATAACAATGTGCATGCTGGCTGACAAAGACCAATCTTTAGTCATGAGAGCAAACATGTCCGGCTTTAATCCAGCTAAAACACTGACATATTTATATTTTTATATACAGTATCTATATCTTTTAAAGGGGTCAAGACAGGATAAATTTTCCCTAATCTTTTGGCATATAAGAGGTCACTGTTCCATTAAAACAAGCTGTGAGTTTCATAGCTTAAACCATCCTCTTCCTGACGCACTGTCAAAAACAACTAGATCTCATTATAATCACTGACGCTTTCTACACTGGATACAGTATACAGAAGGACCTGAGTGTCAGGAAGAAGAAAAGGATGGTTTTATATGGATAATAATGTTATTAAAACCCTTAATCACATGCGATATCAAGGGGGCCTATACAATGACGTTAGCCAATGATAACAGTGGCAGGTTACTGGCAAGCCTTAAAGGAGCAGCCTCTTTAAAATGTCTTGAAAATCATAATTTTTGCAAATATATGTTTGGAGAAAAAAAAAAAAAAAAAACTTTATTAAAATTATATTTATTATAAGTAAACCTCAAGAAATTGAAAAATAAAATAAAAAATCCATGTCATGACCACTTTAAAATTTAACAACTAAATATCGAACAATTATTGAAAAATTAAACATATTTTGACTTTACATTTCTCCCATGTCAGTGAACATTACCTATATAAAAATAAAGTTTAATCTTTTTTATTTTGATTGTTTTTACTTTAAAGTTGTTTATTTAAATTTTACATTTATGTTCATAATTTCATTTCAACTCAAGAAGCTCCTGCAGGTCCCTCGTGAACCCCGGGAAACCTTAGAAAACATTTATGACACATTATATGAATGAACATTATATGTGACCCTGGACCACAAAACCAGTCATAAGGGTCAATTTTTTGAAATCAGGATTTATACATCATCTGAAAACTGAATAAATAAGCTTTCCATTGATGTATGGTTAGGACCATATTTGACTGAGGTACAACTATTTGAAAATCTGGAATCTGATGGTGCAAAAAAATCTAAATTTTGAATAAATTGCATTTAAAATTGTCCAAATGAAGTTATTAGCAATGCATATTACTAATCAAAAATCAGGTTTTGATTTATACTTAATATCCTAATGATTTTTGGCATAAAAGAAAAATGGATAACTTTGACCCATTCAATGTATTGTTGGCTATTGCTACAAATATACCTGTGCTACTTATGACTGCTCTTATGCTCCAGGGTCACATATGAAACCCACAGAAAACAAAATTTTAGACTATCTAAAACAGATTTATATTAAAACATTTCAACATGAAATGCCTATTTCAACCCCTTTTTAATTCCATAATGTCATGTATTTCCACAGGAGGGGGAAAAGGCAGGATGGGAATTTATTAGATACAGATTAAAGTCAAACCTGAAGATGATTTTACAGTGGATCATAGAGGAAGTTTCCTTGACCGGGACATGAAGACTAAAGAAGGCTGGATATGACTGTATCCCAGTGATACAGCATCTTTTTCTAATCTATCATTATTCTAACCTTCACTACATTACTGTTTAAAAAAGGCCATGCGGAAACAGCTATTTGACTATTAATATTAACCAAAAGCTTGTGTGTCTTTGACATCAGCCATAGAGAAAAAAGATTCAGGGATGGAACAAATGATTATATTTTGATGAAAGATAAAACTGGAAATTAAACTCTTTTTACGCTTTGAAATATTGCCGCCTGATGAATTATGCTCATTAAAAATATGCATTACTAAAGTAAAAAGGGTCAGTTTTTTGATTTGATGTTGACTGTAAGATGACTTGAATCCACTTCTGTTTTAGCTGAATCTGAGAGGGGAGCTGTGTGAAGCGCACCTGAAGTGTGGTGGTGAGGAAGTTGTTCTGCGACACGATATCCACGAAGAAGTCCGGAGGGATTTCTCCCAGCTGATGGTAGAGGACAGCGATGAGGCCCAGATACAGGTCCTTCCTCTCCTTCACGGCCTCCTCGGAGCGGCACAGCAGAGCCAGCAGGCTTTTCCAGTGCTCGAAGGCCTCGTACACATTCCCAATCAGAAAACAAACGAAGGCAAACTGCAGCTCTCCTGCAAACAGACACATTCTATAATTCAGTATTTCAGTGCACAAATTATAACTAGACTTAGACATTCCCTGGAGAAAATTTCACAGTATTACTTTAATAAAAGTGATGCTTGTCTCATTAAAAACCAATGAGCAGTGCTGGGAAGGTTGCTTTGGAAATGTAATAGGTTACAGATTACAAGTTACCCTGTTTAAAATGTATTGTGTAACTATTTTAATTACTTTATCAAAGTAATGTAACTGATTACATTTGATTACTTTTCTTCATTTAAATTTCTATTTTTTTCCCCCCTAAATTTTTATAAACTGTTAATCATTTCGCAACATCTAAAGCAGGTAGAGTTAATCTTACAGTCATACTCAACACTGAAAACGGTCAGATTTTCCAGATCCTTCTTCACTTGAATTAAGATAATAAAATGTTTCATTTTAAAGCACAGCTACCACAAAATCAGACTTTAGCGCCTCTTTTTGCTTTGAGGTTAAATACAGATTTAAAATCATAAAATATAGTTTAATAGCTATGATATTGTTTTTGAAATCAAATATTTGCATAGCTATGACAAGAAACACTGGCATCTAACAATGCCTTGGAAACAGTTCATTTAAAAACATTTACATAAACCCAAATAGGAAATAAAACAGTTATTGAATAAGCATGTGTCTATTCTGTGTCCTAAACTCCTGAAACATTGGTGACTCATATTTTAAAGCAGTCACTGCAATTCATGAAAGAAATCAATCATATCTGTATGTGTGAAAATATTCAGACGTAACCCCCTTTGGAATCACTAACATTTTCATAATTTAATTACATATTTTTTTCTCAGTAACTGTAACATATTACAGTTACATTTATTTTGTAATTAAATTACGTAACTCCATTATATGTAACTAGTTACTCCCCAACACAAAGCGACTTACAAATGAGGACAATGGAAGCAATCAAAATCAACAAAAGAGCAATAACATGCAAGTGCTATAACAAATCTCAGCTAGCTTAACACAGTACATGTAGCAAGGTTGTTTTTTTTTAATTATATAATAAATAAAAAGAAAACAGATAGAATAGAAAAAGAATAGTGTTAGAGCTAGTGCTGTCAAACGATTAATCGCAAAATAAAAGTTTTTGTTTACATAATATATGTGTGTGTACTGTGTATATTTATTATGTATATATAAATACACACACATGCATGTATATATTTAAGAAAAATATGTTACATTTATATATTAAATATATTTATATATAAATTATATGAATATAAATATATACATGTAAATATTTTCAAAATATATGCTGTATGTTGTGTGTATTTATATATACATAAATATACACAGCACACACACATATATTATGTAAACAAAAACTTTTATTTTGGATGCGATTAATCGCGATTACTTGTTTGACAGCACTAGTTAGAGGCCTTTTTTGCTTTTTGTTAATTGTATAATAAATAAAAAGAAAACAAATATATAGAAAACAAAAAGAATAGAGAAGCTAGTGTTTGCTTTTTGTTTGTTTGTTTTTCAAGAAAACAAGCAGTTAGTAAATGAATAGAGTGCAAGTCTAAAAGGGGCATTTTTTAAAGAATAGGATTAGAATAGAGAGTTAGAGGGTCAAATAAATATTTTATGATTTTTATATACAAAAAAACCATCCTTTCAGATTTAACATGACGTTCAGTTAGTAAACTGAACAGCAGCCGATGCTCACCTAGTACACTGAGCGGCTGCTCTTTATAATGGCTCTCCAGCACAGAGTTGAGAGCGTAGCTCCGATCCATGTTACACTGTGTGATCTGAGCAGGTGTGGCCCCAGGAGGGTACACCTGTGTGGGAATGGAGGAAAACCGCAGCTCCGTGCCTTCCCTCTGCTTCATCCGTGGCAGTCTGTCCAGGCCCTCCTTCATGCTCTGACACTCCCGGTCGTTGCGGGGCAGGTTCTGCTCCTCGCGGTCTTTAGTGTGGGTCAGCTCCAGCTCCGGGATCACGTCGCTGAAGGCGCACACCCTCCCGCTGAGGGGCTGCAGAGCGGCGGCCAGCTCCTGGCTGAGTCTGTCGGTCAGGGAAACCCACTTGCGGAGAGTGTCGTAGGGATAGGGGCCCAGATAGCCATCCAGTTCTCTGAGGTTGGCCCTTATGCGCTCGGCCTCCTCTGGGTCCTGTGAGATCTCCAGATCTTCTTCTCTCTGGTTCCAATGGGCTACAAGCACCTCCCGGGGCTTCAGGGACAGAAACAAGCCCGTTTTGGGGCCAATGTCACCGCATGCTTCATTAGAGCTGGCGGAGCAGTAGTGGAGGAAGTGAAGCCCTGGAGGAATCATCTTCACCCCACGAAACCGAGGGCCCAGGGTCCAGCTTTTGTAGTCAAGTCCCAACACTGATCCCTGAGGAACACCAAGTAAAACAAGCGTGGCTCCTTCTTCAAATAAGCCCCGAGCCACCTCAGGGTCCATACCTGCTCCTGCCATATCTGTTTAAAACAGGTATCACAAACATATCACTATAGTAAATGTGACTGGGATCTCATTACAATGAATGGAAATAACAATTTAAGATATTATCATTTGTCTGTAGCATGTAATATCATTTTGTCAGCTTTAGAAAGTTGTGGATTTGAAAATAATGCATTTATTAAATATAATGTAAAAGACTTGCGTTATATTAATGAAATATTAAAGTAAGGCACTGAATGAGTAAGCTAGAAAATGTGTTTCGAGAGAATAATATAAATAAACAAGCAGCAACAGAAAAACGGGTGTAAAAAAATTAATATGTCGTTAAAAAGGTGCAAAACTGTAAACTGATAATACCTAAACAACTGTGCTCACTCGCAAATCCAAATTTTTACGTAAAGGCCATGTGTGAATCAAGAAAGAAACTTCCGCTTAGGTCGAAACTAAAGTCAAAATAAAAGCCCTACTTTCCGGTTCAGCGCTGTTGTTGATAATGACCAAATGTGTTACCCTACACGCATAACGTTTGAAATTTAGATATTTATAGATACTTCACTGATGTCATAAATTTTTAATAACTCTGTGATGTGGGGAGCCCATAATCGCGTTTTATTCATTTATTTGTTTTTTTGTTTGTTTGTTTTTTGCCATAGTGTCGTATAACAAAATCCTACAGAACAATTCATTTTTCCTAAATAGAATAAAATAAAACGTATTAGAATTGTATTCAGCTGCTGTTTGTTTTATCAAGATATCTTGTTTTTTAAGTGTGATTTAAATTCTCTTTTTTGGATGTTGTGAACTTTGTTTTATTGTTAGGTAAATATTCATACAAGCAAATGGAAAAAAAGTAAGCCCTCCTTTAATATATTTCTTTGTGAGTTTGTGAAAATGTTTCAGAGCTTTAAGTACTTAAAAAAAAAACTAAATAGAAAGTCTGAAACTCTTTGCCTCTCTATCTCAAAATATTTATTATTTTAGTGTGTTTTTATTTTGATGTGTTATTTGTCTCTATTGATTCGTGCTCTTTGTGTTTGTTTCCCTCTTCCCTCGTTGCTATTTTTGTTGTGAGTATAATAATTATTATTTATGTTGATTATTTGTATTATTTATGGTGAATGTGCCTTATGTTGTTGGATGTTCCCTGTCTTGTTTTGTACAATTTGGAAAAAAAAATAAAAAAAAAAATAGATTTGTTGTATATTTTTTACTACGACGCCTGCGCTCTTCGTCGCGCGCTCCACGGCTTCCGGTTAGTGATGGGAAGTTCGGATCATTTTACTGATTCGGACCTTTGAGTCTCGTTCAGCAAAATGAACGAATCTTTTTTCGAGTCATTTCCTTCATTTTAGCAAAATGTAATTGAGATGTTACGTGTTACTTCCTAACACGACTACTACGCAAACGTTGATCACACTACAAACAATACAAAACTATAATGCTATAAGAAACAGAAAAGATTAACTCATTGTTAACCTGGGTCTTTAGTCAGCTCTTATCTGACGAGTCTTCGGGTTTGAGTCGGTCGTTCGCGGGGGCCCTGGGCCCCGGTTACTTTTGAGGTCTGGTACAAATATGACATGGGCTAGAAAAATACATAGGCTATTAAGGCTCATATGTATGCACGTTTAATCAGTAAAAGATCGCGATTCAAACACACGCGATCTTATTCCTAAATGACGGTGATTCTGCTGTCGATTAAACCTTTGAAATCACAATCACATCTGAATATTTAAACTAGGGATGAGTGGATCGATCCTTAAGTATCGATACTTTCGATACTGATGTTGTATCGATCCTCATATAAAAATATCAATTCTAAAGTGCATTTTTTTTAACCACTAATTTTATTTATAAAGAAACTTGGTGCATAAAATAAGCTTCAAAGTGGAAAAAAATAGACTATATTAGTGAATAATTGTGTTGGATAGCGCTATTTCTCCTGCTCATGGGAACACACACAAATGCTGAAAGACAGAATCAATCAATCAATCAATCAATCAATCAATCAATCAATCAATCAACCAACCAATCAATCAACCAATCAATCAATCAATCAATCAATCAACCAATCAATCAATCAATCAATCAACCAATCAATCAACCAATCAACCAATCACAGACAGCGTTCGCTGCTGACGCATGAGTAGATCTTAAGAAACCATTGCCACATTATTACATTACTACATATCATCGTTATATATAAAATTAATTCTGAAAAAATGCATCACGGTTTCCACACAAATATGAAGCAGTAATAATCAGAAATGTTTCTTGACCAGCTTTAAAAGATATTAGAATGATTTCTGAAGCATCATGTGACATTTAAGACTGGAGTAATGATGCTGAAAATTCAGCTTTGAATCACAGCTGCATTTTAAACTATATTTTAAACTATATTAAAATAGAAAGTAGTTATTTTTAATTATATTTCACAATGTTGCTGTTTTTACTGTATTTTTGTTCAAATAAGTGCAGCCTTGGTGAGCATGAGACTTATTTAAAAAATATTACAAAATCTTACTAACCCCAAATTTTTGTGTACATGTAATATTTATTTGAAATAGGCTGTTTTGTGCAAGTAAATTTATTTAAACTGGTTGTTGAAAGTTCAAATAGGTTGTGTTATGTTCTGAAATTGCTGTTAATAAATCTGACAGAAAAAAAAAATATCCTAAAGTTTCACCTTCAGGAGTACAGCAGCCTGGCAACCTTTTACAAAAATTAACCATGGTTTTATTACAGTAAACACAGTTAACCACAGTATTTGTAGAAAAACTGCAGTAACCACAAATTTACCATGGTAATAATAATAATAATAATAATAATAATAATAATAATAATAATAGTAATAATAATAATAATAATACATTTTAGTACTTATGTAACACCATGTTTATTTTTCTTGAGGTACCCTCAAAGGTACACCTTATCTACCCTTAAAGCATGCACACTTGTATGGTACTAATATGCTCCCTTTTAGGGGTATAGGTGCAACTTTGAGGTTACTGCACCTGTAAACGGCTAAAATACAATTTTAGTATATTTTTTAGTTTAGTTTAGAGGTATCGGTATTGATAGCGACGATACTGGACTTGAAAATATCGGTATCGGATCGAAAATAAAATAAGAGGTATCACCCATCCCTAATTTAAACCTGCTTTCACGCAGCCGCTGATCCAGAGAGAGCGCTCATGTAAAGCTTTATGTTTGAAACAGCTTCACAAACAGTCTACACAGCACAGCAGGCTACATTTCTGTGTTACAAACATTAAATAATCATGAAAGTATTGGGATAAAAGTTTATAGTCCTGATACAGACTCTGATATTGCGGGAGCCGTGATCAAAATGGGTCTTTGAAAGTAATGAAATGCTGCAAATAATGATTGTATATGTTACATTACGCCAGTAGGTGACGAACAGTGACTGTTAAATGTATTTTATGTCTTAATCAATCATTCAAGAGATTCAAAACTAAACAAATCTTCATTTATTTATTTCAAATGATTATTTTATCTTTATTTTTTTTTTACATTAGGTTAATTCGTTTAAATTAATAAATATTTTTTAAATAAACTCATTTATAACAATAATAAAATATTTTGTCAGAAACTCAAGTAAATTACATATTTTGTTTGGTTGTCTCTTTTGTTTTCAGAATCGTGGGAGAATCATAGCTTAAAAATACGTTGGCTAATGTGGCATCTAACTAATACTGTTAATATTAAAATTAGTTCTGCAACTTTTCATTTAGCAACTTTTCAGACTACCCTAGCAACTCTTACCACAGCACCAACAAATTTAGCTATTTTTAAAATTTATTTGGCAACTTTTAGCAACTTTTGATAATTGACACAAACAATAAAAAGGCACAAATTTTCCATCTAAATCACACAAAAAGAGGAAACCAAAGATGCCTTGCAGTGCACATATAATTTGAATTAAGTTAGCTGCTATTTACAGTTGTTCAATTTAATAGTAATAATTGAATTAATTGTTCATTTATGATACACCTTGTTAGTAGCTTGTACCTGTGATTGTTGATCAATTAGTACATATAAGAAAAATATCTAGTAAAATGGAAGAGGCACTAGTAATTTTCCAGGACATTATCCGTTATCCGTTATCTGTTATCTGTTGTAACCCTGTAACCTGAAAACACAAAATACAATGTGTAATTAAAAATGCAGGTAAAAAACCTGTGAAAAATCAATACAGAAAATTCCTTCATATTGTGCCCTATGTTTACAGACTCTTCTTAGAGTGTAGCATTCTAACTACTAATACACTGCTTATAATTGTTGAGAATATAGTTTACTAGCTAATAAAAAAATGTGTAAGTGTTCAATAATTCAGAGTTGTATTTAAAAACACATTTATATTTGTAAGTCGCTTTGGATAAAAGCATCGGCTAAATGTAAATGTTAATATCATATTATGCATTTATATTATTTTACTAGCAA
This sequence comes from Spinibarbus caldwelli, assembly GCA_039654775.1. Taxonomy (NCBI): domain Eukaryota; kingdom Metazoa; phylum Chordata; class Actinopteri; order Cypriniformes; family Cyprinidae; genus Spinibarbus; species Spinibarbus caldwelli. The sequence continues at coordinate 29,325,739 of CM077260.1, forward strand.
ATCTAAATGAACATATCTAAAATATATTTGTTGCTGAGTTTTGATGCAGTGACACAATTTTGCGCTGTGATTATGTGATGACGTCATTGCGCAATGATGTCGCAACGTCATTTAGCAACTTTTAGCAACAAATCGACCTTCCTTTAGCAACTTCCCCTGAAAATTAGTTGGCAACACTAGTCCTCGGTAGTTCTGACTTCGCGAGTTCGGCTCGGGAGTGTGAGCTCCTGCGGACGGGACGACGCAAGTCCGGTAATTCTACAAAGAGCAGCATACTTGATAACATCAGTCAGCTCGCCACGGCTACTGCAATTTTCCTCACTGTATTTACAATAGGATGAAATATGATATCAAACACCACTGCCTCTTTTCGGTTTCATTTAAACATATTAATATAGCCACGGAAATGTAGTTCAGGGGATGTACATTACAATGAAACGAAATATTATATCAAACAACATTGCCTCTTTTCATTTTCATTTTAACATATTAATAGATTAATAGAATAATAGAATAAAGACCAAATTACCTGTTAGATTTACCCAAAGCGAATTATATCACTACAGAGACATCAGAGCCAGCAGCAAATGTCATGAGCATTGAGCGCCCGCTGATCGCCTGGAGCTCACATCTCCGAAATCGGCGAAGCACATTTTCAAATAGGCGCTGTCTTTATAAATAAACCGCAGATTTGAGTTTTAAACAACTACATTCTCGCCTGAAATACTTTTAAAACTACATTTCATGACATAATAACAGTAATATTTTAAAAAACTATGCGAATATGGTGGTTGAAATACGGTGCTGCGTGAACTCAACCAATCAGCATGCTCAGCGCCAAAGTCCCGCCCCCGAAAGCTCCAGACCTTTGAAAAAGTACTACCTCGCGAGCAGGGACTTTCTGAGGGGCTAATTTGTACCCGGAACTTTATTTAGATCCTGGTTCCTGCGGTGGAAACACAACGAATACCGGCTCAAAGTCCCTAGTTCCTGGGTAAAGTTCCTGCAGTGGAAAAGGGGCTTTATTCACACGCAATCGCTCTCGCAATAATGCATTCAAACAAATGTTATCTTACAGTGCTATTTCATCATGGGCAGTCATGGCCTAATGGATAGAGAGTCAGATTTGTAACCTGAAGGTCGCGGGCTTGTCGGTGGGGGGAGTGACTGAGCTGAGACCCTTGAGCAAAGCACCGAACCCCCAACTGTTCCCCGGGCGCCGCAGCATTGGCTGCCCACTGCTCCGGGTGTGTGTGTGTGTGTGTTCACTGCTGTGTGTGTGCGCTTTGGATGGGTTAAATGCAGAGCACAAATTCTGAATATGGGTCACCATACTCGGTCACATCACTTTCACTTTTCACTAATCTGTAACCGATTTCGAATGAGCAGAAATCTGTAAGGAATGCAGCGATTCGTAGGTAAAATAGCTGATGAAAATGTACTGTTATTTTCATCACAAACAAAATTTGCGCAGCAATTATACCTTTTAATTGGATGTTTCACTATGACCACTCCCTCTCCTTGGTCTTCAAAAATGTCTGATATTGATTTAGTGACACTCTTATGGAAATATGATAATATTTTGTAATTATCATTTAAATCTAATTTTTAAACTGTGTGTCATAAATCAGCATCTCAGGAAAATGTTATGGAGTTTCAAATCAAAATATGACTTTCTGTGGCAAAACAGGACGTTGATTTCATATATATCCTCATATGAGGACACCGGGACTAAAAGCATGTTTATTACGCATTTTGGGAGACATAACAAATGAATAGAGAAAGAAATTATATTTCAATATTCTATGAAATATTATATATTATTATAAAAATTGTGTCAGTTATTACTCCCATTGTTACACTTCTTTATTCATTACATGTTGCCCCAAAAACACATTAATATGCAAATTAGATTTAGTTTATAGATACAATGTATATAATGAGAAAACCTGTTTATGGCCATTTTACACACATTTTGCAGAAAGAAAAATGGTATATCGAATCATTTGACACATCATTGTACATTATACAGTAGAGTTGATTGGTCCTCTCTTGCTGTTCGAAGAAAAATGCATTGGTACCTAATGATATATAAGACAATTTTGGGTTTTTACCTCAGTATCTCTGTTGTTTGATTCAACAAAGAACAGTTAGTAATTATTCACTGCGTTCACAAATGTATTATAATCTCAATGTACCTTCTGCTAGAACTAACTTGGGTACTAAGGCTTTTAAATATGATGCCCCTTCGGATTGGAATTTTCTTCAAATGAAATTAAGGTTAAATCAGTTGGTGCCTTTTAGATATTTTAAAACACTGTCTACCTTGGCCAGGACGCTCCTGCAAAAGAGATTTCAATCTCAGTGAGTTTTCTTTACTGGTTAAATAAAGGTTATAATAATAATAATAATAATAATAATAATAATAATAATAATAATAATAATAATGTAGTTGAGAATCATCTTTGAACAAAGTTTGGTAAAAAAAAAATGTATTAAACTAAAAAACTAAAAATGTATTGGTGATTTAAAAAATCTATTGTTTTTGCTTATTGTTTCATTCATGTCTTTTTATTTTTTTTTTAAAGAAACTGAGTCCCGATGTCCTCTACCGAGGACATAGCATACCTTATGAATGAAATATCATTTAATTCTTTTTTTATTTTATTTTTTTAATGCTCTAAACAATGTAAAGACGAGAACTTTTTTCTCGGGTCTTAAAGGGGTCCTATTATGCTTTTTCACTTTTTGAATTTTAGTCAGTGTGTAGTGTGTATGTTTGGGCATAAAAAAGATCTACAAAGTTACAGATCTCAAAGTCCTCTCCAAAGGGAGATATTTCGTTTTTAAAAAATCTCTTCTCAAGAACTACAACGAACGGCTCGTTTGGACTACAAAGTTGTTTCCCTGTATTTGTGATGTCACAAATTGGCCCATTAGAATATCATTAAAATAAATCCCGCCTCCGGAAATTCGAATGCACGTTTCAAAATCTAAACCCGGTGCTGGTATTTTTATATCACTGTATTTCTGAAGGAAACCGACTGTCTTCAGAAAATTTTGGATGTCATTTTCATTTCATCTTGTATGTAATGTCTGATAAAGCAGTGTTTGTGAGCGGAGCTCTGCTTTGTGTACAGCGTTACCGGAGAAACCTCGCTCTCTCCTGCTCCAACAGCGCCTCCCGCTGGCAGAGAATTAATTTGCATATATATGCTGCCACAAACAGAGTAACTCTGTGGGACTGGTATAAATAAATTCAACTGTATAACAGTTTCACTGCAATTCATGTTATAATGTTAGAATTAAAGAACAATAAACATAATACATATTACCGTTGCACTTATCTGTACACAGTAAATGCAGTTATTTTTAAGCTGTTGTTGACATCCTATCTAAAACGTGATTTAGCCAAAAAAAAAAAAACACAACAATATCGTTACCATTTTAATATGTCTTGCAATATCCGTGCGTGCACAGGTTCTGCGCGATCCTCTTGTTCATTATTCTCGGGGTCTGAATTGATATGGCAATACTGACGAAGTTGCTGTTTTGTCAAGGGGCGGGGCAGTACTGAAACACCGTCTAAGCTGTTCACCAATCACAATGCACTGGGACAGCTAACCAATCACAACACATTTATTTTTTCGGAAGGCGGGCCTTCATCTAACCCGAAACTAATCGAGCCGTTTGTGCCAGGCTGGGGAGGAAGGTATTGTAATAATGTAAATTATGTGAAAAATAATGCGATTTTCGAACCACCAAGCATGAGAGCATGTTCTAGTACACCCCCAAAACAAAATCAAGACTTTGTAACAGAGCATAATAGGACCCCTTTAAGAGGTTAAATCATCCTTTGACTGTATTCTGGCCCGCCATCTAGTGGCGAATGTTTTTTTTGCGCATGCACGACTGAACGAATCACTCCTCGAGTCGACTCGTTCTTCCCGAGTCACATTAAAGATTCGTTCAAAAAGAACGAATCGTTCAAGAACGACCCATCACTACTTCCGGCACACGTCGGTCGCAGCAGGGCTTCGGTGTGAATTTGACGAGATCTGCTTGACTCTGCCCCGATCAGGAGCCTTTGTCCCCGCGACAGAAGCGCGATGGGCTTCAGGAAGAAGAGCAAGAGTCCGCCGGTGCTGAGCCACGAGTTTGTGATCCAGAATCACGCGGATATGGTGTCGTGTGTGGCCATGATCGTCCTGCTGGGGCTCATGTTTGAGGTGATTGTTTCCTGCAGCACACCCTGATCATCACCACGCTTACTCTTAAACCCATTACACCACATGATTGAGCTTTTTAATGTTAGCATCATATGATAACATGCTGTTGTTATTGAGAATATGTTAATATTTACTATTAAAATAAACCTGGTCATCACGTTTGAGTTCATAATTATAATTAAACATTTTTATTATCATATAACATGACCATGTTTGATGTTATTGAAAATTATACTCATATAGTATCATATAGTGCATCACATTTTAGCACATTTTTACTTTTATACGGAATTAACAACATGATTGTCACATTTTAGGTTATTTTTGACTCTTACACTCTTGATCATCATATAATATTATGCATCAGTGCAGTCTGTTGTATTATGCTACATATAGACACCCACTTCTGTCCTAAAACCATGGTGTCCATGTAGTATAATGATCCAAGTTTCCATCTTAATACACTCTTCTTAATAAAATCCCTTCATTTAATTGCTGGAGCAAGACAAGTGTTGTTTTAATATTTTAGTTAGCACTAAACATGCAGAATTAGATAATGAAAGCATAAAGCCGCTTGATCACATGCTCTGCCTTTGCTTCCTCATTACAGCGAGGCAGCTGACTCTCATACAGACAGAACTATGACCTTTAAACTGGCTTGGAAAAGCTTTATTATAACAGCAAAAGTCATTTTGATTCAGGTTTTATTTTGATTCTGTACTAATATTGCTGCAGTTTGTATCAGTGATGGCAGGAACTATTTGATGCGCGGCTGTTAAACTTGTGGTTTTTGCATTTCGTTTGCAATATGTTTGTGTATACTTGTATTAATATGATTTTTTTTGTGCAGGTAACAGCAAAATTTGCAATCATGTTCATCACAGTCCAGTATAATGTCACACAAAGCCTGGATACAGGTACGATCAAGATCTTTCAGTCACGTTTATACTAACACATAAATCAAATATAACTGCAAGGTGCAGTCGTCAGGGTCCTAGCTGAAATTAATGTGACCAATAATTAATTAATAGACTCAGCGAGTTCAAAATAAATGGCAAACGGTGTGACTGAAGTATTCTGTGAAAACCATAATTCAGATTCTAATAAAATTAATGCAAAGCAATTACAAATTGCAAAGGCCAGTACAAATTTCATGTTTGAAATTACTGACTGCTAAAATATGAATTTGGATTATTGACTAATATAAATTTGCATGTTATTGTATATATTTTATCTGTAACTTAGAAGGTCATATCACTCCATAGAGCCAGAATTTAACTAAATATACCATACCAATTTTCTTTTGGAAGATATATTTCAGGCAACTTGGTTTAACAGCTGATAACTGAAGAGGCAAAATATAATGAATGAGATGATTTTAGTGAGGAGTGTCTACAGACACGTGTTGTTATTCTAGTCAGCTGAATGTGTTTTTTTGTGGCTCGTGGCATTTCTCCGCTCACCCAGGTGTCTTCATCCGTTCGTCATTGTGTGTGATGAGATGAAATGTCGAGGCATCACAGGTCTCACAAATTCTCTAGTTGAGACAATTAGCGGAAAGCGTCTCTAAACGAGCCGCTCTGCTCGGACCCCTAATGAGTTTACATGAGCAGGCTTTCATTTTGGCCGCTTGGTTTTGTTCAGATGCAGAGGACAAGCCTGAGCCTGTCAACTACTACAAATACGGTCCCAAGGACATCGCCACTGTCTTCTTTTACCTGCTCATTGCCATAATTCTTCATGCCCTGATTCAAGAGTACATACTCGACGTAAGTTATGTCATGTCTTCTCTGCTGTTTTAGCTTACCTGAGTGTTTAAGATTGTGCACCTTTTCTTGAGCACTAATCAGATGAGCATGTTTGCACAAAAGCTCCTTCTGTTGAAGCTCACAATGCTCTTTGGGACGTTTTCAACTCACTTAAAGAGTTGAGTATAATTTTGCCAGAAAAAGTTTTAGAATTTTTAATCAGATGTTAAATGTAAAAAATCTTGTGGAATATAACTTGTGTTTGTTTGTGTGCTGGTTTTATTTGTTATACTTGTATTTTTTAAATTGTTTTTGCCATGAAAATAGCCTAAGATGCTGACATGGCATTAAATAAATATATACTACTACTTGGGATGTTTTCAAATCACGCTGGACAATCACGGCTCATCAGGTCCAGCCCAGCTCGAGTCCATGCTGACATTAAGAGAAGGGGACACATTTTTCATTCAGCTGTACTTGACTGTTTTCACTCAAACTGTTAGACTGATTGCATAATTTATAATTAAAAACACGTATACGAAGTCGGTAAGGCTTTTTATGTATATTAATGCTCACCAAGGCTGCACTTACTGAAATAAAAATATAGTTGAAAACACTGTTGTTGTAAAATATTATTACAGTTTAAAAGAGCTCATTCTAATATTCAGATTTGTAGCTCAAGAAACTTTTCTAATTATTGTTTAATTCTAATTATTATTAATAGAAAGTTCAAAATTACGTTAGTATGACAGAATCTTTTGGAACATTTTAAACTGTCACTTTTGATCAATTTAATGCATCCTTGCCGAATAAAAGTAGTAATTTCTTATAAAAAAAAAAAAAGAGAGAAATTTTTCACCGACGTAGTAGTTTACTATATACAGTGGGATACAAAAGTTTGGGAACCACTTGCAAAATCTGTGAAAAATTTTAACAAAATAAGAGAGATCATACAAAATGCATGTTGTTTTTTTTATTTTTTATTTAGCACTGTCCTGAGTAAGATATTTTACATAAAAGACGTTTACATATAGTCCACAAGACAAAAAATAGCTGAAATTATTAAATAAATGTATACAGTTATTCCCACTGTATATGTATGCAAAAGAATGTTGTACATGCACATACATTTATATATTTTGTGCTAAAATATTGTGATATTTTTTTTTTCCTCCTCATTTATTGCTTGTCAGATCAGGCCTTGCTACTAAAGCCCATGTCAGACAGTTTTATCAATAAACATACTTGAAACTAATTTGAATGGTTTCTTCAAATTGCTCTTCGCCTCTCAAGACAGTAACCTGATTGTGTTTCCATAGAAAATCAATCGTCGGCTACACTTGTCCAAAACAAAACACAGCAAGTTCAATGAGTCGGGACAGCTGGCCACCTTCTACTTGATCTCCTTCGTCTGGGGCTGCAGCATCCTCACCAATGTAAGAGATCTGCTCATGACGTCTCAGATCTACACTACCCTCATTTGTACACAGACTAACTGACTGTCTCTTCGATCAACAGGAGGAGTTTGTGACAAATCCAACTTTTCTTTGGGAAGGTTATCCTCACATCCACATGGCGTGAGTGTGAAGTCACGTGACGCATTCATTCTAACATCCTTTTTTTTTTTTCTTTTTCTTTTTTTTTATTGTGTCCAGTTGTACATCTCCCCTTAAGTGCTTATTCAGATCACTAACCCTAAGTATGCCTTTTCTTTTGAACTGTTCAGCATTAATTAATTCCCGTGTACTATTCAGAAATACATTTCTCACCAGCTTTGTTAGAAGATTTGCAAATGTGTTGTGGTATGACAAGATTGTCCTTGTTCTTTAATTAAATCGTTTAGTACATGATTCACAAAGATACTCATCTGGCAGGTCTGTAGTGCTTTTGTAATTAAATAAACATTTGATATATTGCACACATCATTGTCCATTTTTGATTATTGCAGGATCTTAAATGGCCTGTAATTAAACTATCCAAACAACACTGAAAAACACTGCAAATCCCAGCTCAGATTACTCAAACTGTAACCTGTTTGTATTAGTATTTGTAAGTATCTGACGCATTATGTGCACCTTTGCGGATCACAAGCTAATCTACAACCCTCTTTCTGTCTTGTAGTTTCCAAGTGAAGTTTTTCTATATCTGTCAGATTGCCTACTGGTTCCATGCTCTTCCTGAGCTGTACTTTCAGAAAGTACGAAAGGTAAGGCTTAGTTTGTTGCCATATATATTTGAAGCTGACAGAAATGGTTTCCAATACAAGATGGTTGTTGGTATATATTATTAAATTGAAATTGTTTATTTTTGTTTTTAGGAGGACATTCCACGTCAACTTTACTACATTTGCCTTTATATATTTCACATCACTGGTGCCTACGTCCTTAAGTGAGTGTTTTCTTATTTCAGGGAGAATTTGCTTTTAGAACAAGGGTAGTGATAGACCTCAAGACCCAATCCTGTTAGTTCAAGAGCTCGGCTGTCCCTTTTAAAAATGAAAATAGTGAAAATGAAAATTTGTTCAGCATTTATTACTGCAACAGTGTAGCCATTGAGACTAAATAGCTGTGCAATTCTCATACATTTTCTGAAATGAGAATGATCATGTTTCGAATGTTGGTAAAGTCTAAATGTTTTTGTTTATTTAGACGTCCCCGAGATCAAGACTCCAGCTTAGGGGTGTGCGATATATATCATCCACAATAATATCATAATTGTTGTTTAAACGACGTGCAATCTTTTCCTCCCCATGAGTTTTGCCTTATATTTATTTAAAAAGATAAAGTTAAGCAATATCACATGACCAGAAGTGCTGATTTTCCCAGATATCAGCATGATTGTGAATGTCATATTGATTTTACAGTAAGTAAATTAGGGATGCATGATATATCGGCCACCATATCGGTATCTGCCGATAAATGTTAATTTTTTTGTTATCATTATCGAACCAATACGAAAATTTGGCCGATATATTAAAGCCGATAAATAATGCATTATTTCCTGCAGAGGCACTTAAGAAGCGCACTGTTTGCCATGATGGTTTTTAATTGCTTGAAATATTATTGGAATCACTTTGAAAAGGAAAATACAGTGAAGTGCAACGTGCAGGGCAAGTCTGTTATATTATAATAACATCATTACTGTAAAATAATTAATGAAATCTTTGTGCGCCTGTATTTTAGCGAGTTGTTACGGGAAGAGCGCATCCACAACGGAGCTACACATTCATGCACACAGTGGCGCAAATAAGGGGTATGCAGTATATGCAGTGCATAGGGGTGCCACACATAGGGGGGGCGCCATTTTGCCAAAATCATTCTGTGAAAATCTTCTATAGTAATAAAACGTAAAAAATAATCAAAAGCTTAGTTATTAAAAATAAGTAATGCAACATTTTTATCTAACAGTTTTTAGCATTTTAATGAATTCAAACATGTATTTATTAAAAACTTAAGACGCGGAACGGCCGTACCTCTTTGCGACCACAACAAACGGGAGACTTTTCAGACGCGCACTTCAGCTTGCCCTCGGTGCGTGAGTCAAACAAGCGCGGAAAAGGTAGGCTACAGGTGCCAAATGAGCTTCAGTAGAACAACAGGGAACTGCGGTCTGATGGGATATTGTTATACGCAACCCTGGACCACAAAACCAGTCTTAAGTCGCTAGGGTATATTTGTAGCAATAGCCAAAAAATACATTGTATGGGTCAAAATTATCGATTTTTTTTTTTATGCCAAAAATCATTAGGATATTAAGTAAAGATCATGTTCCATGAAGATATTTTGTAAATTTCTTATCATAAATGTATCAACTTCATTTTTTATTAGTAACATGCATTGCTAAGAACTTCATTTGGACAACTTTAAAGGTGATTTTCTCGATATTTAGATTTTTTTGCACTCTCAGATTCCAGATTTTCAAATAGTTATATCTCGGCCAAATATTGCCCGATCCTAACAAACCATACATCAATGGAAAGCTTATTTATTCAGCTTTCAGATGATGTATACATCTCAATTTTGAAAAATTGACACTTAAGACTGGTTTTGTGGTCCAGGGTCACATATGTCAGTAAAACAAACTTTCCTGTCCTGTCAGCCGTTTTACTGTGCTCACAACGCACACTCTTCAACTGTATGCGAATATGAGGCGCACGCTCTATCACTTCATCATAAAAAACCGCACTAGAAACTGCGAGCATACATCGTCAGTTAAGTCACAAAATTACCAAAATGGCGATTAAATCTGCAAAGCTGTGCATGCATGCATGTATGTGCATTACAGTTAAGAACATCTCTCAAATGCATGCAGCCTACTGAAATATTCTGCAATTCGAAATCACAATAGGGTGCAAGATGATAGGCTATGTAATTTTTTTTGTTGTTTTTTTTTTTTTTGTTAAATTTAACAAATATGATATGAACATGAAATGCCAATCAAATGCCCATTCACATGTTTGTGAAGGGGCATTTGATTTACATTTGAGATAAACTGAGAAAATTGTAAACAAGGATACAAACTAGCCACTTTTCACTGAAAATTGCTGTTGTAAATTTAAAATAGGCCATCTGTGTAATTCAAGTAGATTCAGTGAGTTGAAAACTCTTCCTACTTCATACTTCAATACAAAGCAATGCTGAACTTTGACAAAAAAGAGCTTTTTAAATGTTGAAATAGTGATTTTATAATGTCTAAATATAAATCCATTAGCAAAACATGTGAAAAAGAACTATATTACAGAGTGGAAATGGTAAAAGAGACAATAAATGATTCTCTGCTGCTATTTAGTGGCCATAGTGGGAATCATAACATTCATTTTAATAGTATTTGTTTTTCTACTAGGTGAAATCTTGGCAGAAATCTTCCACTTAGCATGGCAAATTTTCCATTAATTATCTCTTTAAGTAAAAATGAAAGAAAAAAAATGCAGATGTTCTTTAAAATAAATTGTACTATATAAAAATGTGCAAGAATATGAATAACTTTTAGGAAAATAAATAATATTATATTATATAACAAGTGAGCAATATTACATGTTTTTGGAAAAAAGAAAAAGAATTAAAAAAAAAATGTTCTACTGTCTGGGGTCTACCATCAGGAGTTAAAGGGGATTTTATGTGACACACTTTTCTTTTTACTTTTTTCCCCTATGGTATTAAAAAAGAGGGAAGGGGGTTCAAACCTTTATCACTTTTTTCACTCCTGATGAGTCTGTATCCTTCCATGCACAAACTAGTAATGTGCTTTTGGTCATTGACTTGCAGAAAGTTTTCTGCGCAAGTTAGTGTTAGAGGCTACTAGAATACAGGGGGGCGCCGGCACTGATCTTGCATACCCCTCGACAAATGTGCAGTTGCGCCCCTGCATGCACAGTTAAGTTCGCTTGTACATTTGCAGCCTTTTGTGCAATTGTAGGTTGTAATATTGCGTTTATTTTATGCATATATATCTGATTTATCTCAAAGGCCTATATAATTAGTTTAGTTAAGCTAATAGAGCGTTAATAGATCGCTTCTGTGATCATCTTTAGCTCAGCGCATGCAGCTCAAACAACAGTGCACAACATTAATAACTATATGATTGGGACTATCATATATATATATATATATAATATTATGATGAGAACATATTATAAAACGTTGTGAATTCTTTGGTTTAATTTGTCGTGTTTCAGCACGTTGTTGCGGGAAGAGCGCATCCACAACAGAAGTTACACATTCTGGTTAGCACAACTTAGTTCGAGTTCACTTGTGGATTTACGTCGTTTTGTACATATACAAGTTGTAATATTATGTTTAGTTTGTTGTATAAATAGCTGATTAATCTCACATAAGATGGATTTCCTTGAGTTAAATAAACTGCCAGCAAAGCACTTCAGTTTACCAGTGTTCATTCAGCTCTTAAGTTTCAGCGCACGCAGCTCGAACAGCAATGCACAACATTCATAACAATGATTGGGACTATCATATGTATAATATTATAATGAGAACACTATTATAATAAAACATTGTGAATTCTTTGGTTTAATTTGTCATGTTTCAGCGCGTTGTTGCGGGAAGAGCCAAGAGCGTGTCACATCTTATTAGTGCGTAACTTTGTTCAAGATCACTTGGGCATTTGCGTCTTTTTGTGCATATAAAAGTTATAATATTATGTTTATGTAGTATAAATAATAAGCGCTTCAGTTTACCGGTGTTCATTCATCTCTTCAGCAGCGCACGCAGCTAAAACTGCATGCTGCTATTTGAAACAGTGGTATTAATTTAAAATACTTCTTTTTCAAAATCATTGATGTATTAATAATAACCACCACTTTTATTTTTATCTTATTATTTTCATCAACAGTATGGTTTAATTAAAATAACTTAATTGTCAGTGCGGAGGCCATTCTGTTTCATTTATCCATGGCACATGATTTTTTATTTTTTATTTTTTGTATTTATTTATTTTTTACATGTAACATTAAGTAATGTTGTTTGCATTATTTAAGCATTGTTTTATTTATTTGTAAGGCTGCTTTATGTTTGATTTATGTTGAAGTGTTTAATGGCTTTTAATGGTGAGACTTTTTTTGTAATCAGGCTCTCAAAAATTATATAAATGAAAGCCGATAACATATCGGTTATCGGCTTTCATTTATAAAATATTATCGGTTATCAGTATCGGCCAAAATTTTCATGTAGGTGCATCCCTAAAGTAAATATTTTGACTTGCATTTTAGACACAGTATGTTCAATTGTCTGTTTTTGCTTTATTTTGTCAATGCAATTTTCTTAATGAAATCACAGCAGAATTGTTTTGCATCTGTGAGCAACACATACTCAAATTATACACTGAACAAATCTTGTTTTGAACAAATCATTTTCATGAATGATTCAATGACTAAATGAATCAGCCATATAAATGAATTGTCTGAATGAATGACTCAGTGACACACCTCATTAAGACCTGATATTGGTGGCTTTAGTTTCATAGTTTTTTTTTTTTTTTTTTTTTAATCATTTCATAATATAAAAAAAAATTAAATACGGTGTACTAAATACCATGCAAATGTAATTAATTCACCTCTGAGCTGTATTAAACAGTCATGTTTTAAACAGATGTGTAAATACATCTAAATGCCACATCAGATGTCTATTAGCAAGAATTTAACATAAGATGATCCATACATCTAATACGTTTTAAAAAATGGCATTTATAATGGTAAAAATCTTCTGGAAGTCAATTTAAGGGAGCAACTATTGCCTCATAGTGGAATTTAATTTCTGTCACTACTGTGAATTAACCACTGCACAGAATATGAAAATATGGTTGTTTTATAACAGTGCATGGTAGATGAGTGCAGCAATAGTGGTTAATTCATAAAGAAGCAGTTTGTGGACGTGTGTTTGAATTATTGAAGAGTGAATCTGACTCATGCGTGTCCTCTCATAGTCTCCACCGTCTGGGTCTGGTTCTCCTGGTGCCACATTATCTGGTAGAGCTGCTCTTCCACGCCTCGCGACTCTTCTACTTCAGTGATGAAAACAAGCAGAAGGGGTTCGTTCACTTCCTATCTTGAGCCCTCACATTGTGCTGCTTTCCACAGTTTTCTTGTCATATAATCTTAGAATTTTATATAATTTCTGCCTGCTTAATTTCCCTTCCTCTGCTGAGATCTTCTTTGAATTGTTCAGACTGTTGTTAAGAGGCCTGGCCTGTGTTTGCATCTTAGGTTCACGCTGTGGGCTCTGCTGTTTGTCATCACCCGCCTCCTGACGCTCACCGTTTCTGTCCTGACGTTTGGTTTTGGCCTGTCCCGCACAGATAATCAGGGATTCTCTTTAGCAGAGGGAAACTTTAATGTGCTGACTGTCAGGTAAGTCAGCTTGGTTTCGCACATGTTTGCCTCCTCTGTGATATTTACTTGATTTAGCAGACAAATACATTGTAATGAGACAATAACGACAGAAGACGCAAGTCCATGTTATGTAGTAGGGGTGTGATCCTACACTACTTTCACGGTTCGGTTCGATTACGATTACCATGTCACCGATTCGGTTCAGTTCGATATCATGATGCATTGACAATGCACTGCATCCTCAATTTTCATGTTCAATTCTCAGTTTTACTTCATGTATACAATTTTATCAATAAATACAAGCATTCAGATATATGAACTGAACCTTTAATATTACCTGCTCAAAGAAAACACGCTTCTTGAATGCATCAAACAAAACTCAAGTCTGGGCACAGAAGACAACAGGAGCATTTAGAACAAATACACAAAGTAAATATTAAAAGTGCATAATGCAAGGAGTGTACTTTAGTACTTATATAGTGCAGTGTACTTTCTTGTAAAACATTTAAATATTAACTAGTTTTATTAATTAGAGGTATTACCCCCTGCATATTTTATTTGTGCGTGACGATTTACACAGCGTGTGTCTTCTCCAGGTCGTGCTTACCAGGTTGTTCATAAAAGCCGAAATGTGCCCAGATGTCGGCTTTTAAAGTAGTTGGAGCATTTTTAATTACTCGCACTCACCTCTCTCTGCCATTGTATGCTACCGCAACAAAGCACTTATGTGACAAATGACGTCAGAAAAGCATCAGTATGTTATAATCGGTTATGGTCTATTACTGTACCAATACCGAATCGTCCTTGTCTGCATCGCAGAAATTATTAATTTCGACACCACTATTATGTAGTGTGAATCTGCATGACCAGTGTTCTGTGAAGTTAAGCTGGGCACCATCTGCAGATCAAAGGTTTTGGGCCGACTTGGATATGTTACTGTGGACAGGTCTGAATTTTGATGTTGTTTTGGCTAGGGATGTAAACTAAACATTTAATATATTGCACACATCATTGTCCATTGTTGATTATTGCAGGATCTTAAATGCCCTCTAATTAAACTATCCAAACAACACTGGAAAAACTCTCAAATCCCAGCTCAGATTTGATTGTGCGTGTTGAGTGTTACTAGCCCATAGTGCCATCTGCTGTTAAAAACAAAGCTCAGAATCGATTCCATGCAGAAAATCACAGAATCAATCCACGAATCAATTTATCGTTCTACCCCCAGTTTGCACACAATTGAACTCACAGCTTTTCAAAGTATACTCACAGACTTATGTGCACTATAGAGATTTGTCCTTGTTCGGTGTCTGGACTTTTTCTCTCCAAATGTTTTGAGCAATTAAAATGTCTTTATACTTGTTTAAAATAGTTACAAATGTCTTTTAATCCACTTACACGTGTGCTCGTCAATGCGGGCACTTATCGTTTTTGCCACCTTTAGTAGTTTGTTGTTCTAGTTCGGTGTCCTCCCATTTCTTTTTCGACAGTGAAACAACTGCCTGGTCCAGTGTTGACACCTTGTGGACAAACCGAGTACTGCAAAAACTATCTGAAGTGCATGTGAGAGCTGTGTTTGCATTGTACGCACTGTTTAGAAAAAAACGGGTGGTGCACATACAGTACGCTCATATACAGGTGAATCTCAATAAATTAGAATGTCGTGGAAAAGTTCATTTATTTCAGTAATTCAACTCAAATTGTGAAACTCGTGTATTAAATAAATTCAGTGCACACAGACTGAAGTAGTTTTAGTCTTTGGTTCTTTTAATTGTGATGATTTTGGCTCACATTTAACAAAAACCCACCAATTCACTATCTCAACAAATTAGAATATGGTGACATGCCAATCAGCTAATCAACTCAAAACACCTGCAAAGGTTTCCTGAGCCTTCAAAATGGTCTCTCAGTTTGGTTCACTAGGCTACACAATCATGGGGAAGACTGCTGATCTGACCGTTGTCCAGAAGACAATCATTGACACCCTTCACAAGGAGGGTAAGCCACAAACATACATTGCCAAAGAAGCTGGCTGTTCACAGAGTGCTGTATCCAAGCATGTTAACAGAAAGTTGAGTGGAAGGAAAAAGTGTGGAAGAAAAAGATGCACAACCAACCGAGAGAACTGCAGCCTTATGAGGATTGTCAAGCAAAATCGATTCAAGAATTTGAGTGAACTTCACAAGGAATGGACTGAGGCTGGGGTCAAGGCATCAAGAGCCACCACACACAGACGTGTCAAGGAATTTGGCTACAATTGTACTATTCCTCTTGTTAAGCCACTCCTGAACCACAGACAACGTCAGAGGCGTCTCACCTGGGCTAAGGAGAAGAAGAACTGGACTGTTGCCCAGTGGTCCAAAGTCCTCTTTTCAGATGAGAGCAAGTTTTGTATTTCATTTGGAATCCAAGGTCCTAGCGTCTGGAGGAAGGGTGGAGAAGCTCATAGCCCTAGTTGCTTGAAGTCCAGTGTTAAGTTTCCACAGTCTGTGATGATTTGGGGTGCAATGTCATCTGCTGGTGTTGGTCCATTGTGTTTTTTGAAAACCAAAGTCATTGCACCCGTTTACCAAGAAATTTTGGAGCACTTCATGCTTCCTTCTGCTGGCCAGCTTTTTAAAGATTCTGATTTCATTTTCCTGCAGGATTTGGCACCTGCCCACACTGCCAAAAGCACCAAAAGCTGGTTAAATGGCCATGGTGTTGGTGTGCTTGACTGACCAGCAAACTCACCAGACCTATTCAACTCACCTTGACCTATTGTCAAGAGGAAAATGAGAAACGAGACCAAAAAATGCAGATGAGCTGAAGGCCACTGTCAAAGAAACCTGGACTTCCATACCACCTCAGCAGTGCCACAAACTGATCACCTCGATGCCACGCCGAATTGAGGCAGTAATTAAAGCAAAAGGGAGCCCCTACCAAGTATTGAGTACATATACAGTACATGAACATACTTTCTAGAAGGCCAACAATTCACTAAAAATGTTTTTTTTTTTTTATTGGTCTTATGAAGTATTCTAACTTGTTGAGATTTGGTGGGTTTTTGTTAAATGTGAGCCAAAATCATCACAATTAAAAGAACCAAAGACAGTTTGTGTGTATTGAATTTATTTAATACACGAGTTTCACAATTTGAGTTGAATTACTGAAATTAATTAACTTTTCCACAGCATTCTAATTTGAGATGCACCTGTAATGTTCTAATGACGAAATTCACGTCATGTGCATGCACATACCCTAGCGTACACGTAAAAAGTGATGCATACTTTGAGCTTTACAGTACCGGATCAATAAGCAGTACTGGTAAGAGTAGTAATGCCATAAAAAACCATAACAATACCCATCCCTAGTGTTGACCTGCTGGGCAGGGTTATGATTGGATGTGGTTTTCAATGATCCATGTCTCAGACGTCCACAAGAATTGTATTTGTATTCTGGGCTCATCAGGCTTAAACAGCAGTCAGAGCTTCACATCAGTAGCATAGCAGGTTGGAAAACCCATGAGGCTGAATGATCTCAGTGTAGTTGTGTATATCAAGAATAGGAGAGGCCCAAACACCGAACCCTGAGGTATGCAATGGTTAACTGATATGACTTAGACAGCCCTCCCATCAAGGATCGAACAGTGAGGGTAGGACTCAAATTTGAGATTCTGAAGCTATATTGAAGTATTTGTGAATGATGGTCTCTCTTTTAGGATGACATGCCTGTCAGCCATCTGCCTGACCCAGGCCTGGATGATGTGGAAATTCATCAATTTCCAGCTAAAGAAGTGGAGAGAACAATCTCAAATCCAGGCCAGCAAGAAGAAAGCTGTCAGCCCGAAAAGCAGACCCAGCAAGAAGGACTCTCGAGGTGAGTCTTGCCTGAAAGTCATTTGTCATGTAGCTTAGAATATGTTTTGAAAGAACACTATTTATCTTTAGCACTCTAGACAGTACTCTTCAAATTGCCTATTCACAAGTGTTGCACTAAAAAAAAATGTAGTAAGTGTAACATCTGTTCCTGGAACATTTCTGGTTATGATTCAAACTCATTCAAAACAACAGCGGTAGGCTCTTCATTCATAGTGACTTGTATCAGTAAGATTAACATGATTGTCATGTCAGTATTGAAATTGGGACCATGATGTTCAGTGGCTGGATGCATGGAACTGATGAAAATTAAGCCGTCAAGATTTTTAAAAATTAAACCACAACCGGACGCTCCATGTAGGAGTGAAGAGGGACTGCTACAGTATTGTGTACAGTATTAACAACTGTAGGATTTATAGTACTTTTTTTTTATCTCTGGTAGATGAATTTAATTATTAGTTTCATAAGTAGAGTCTAGCTGGCTAGTTATGTAATAATGTTCTTTACAAGCTCTTAAAGTAAATGACACAAGTCACATGCTTGCAGTGTTAAAGGTACTTTCAGTAGTTTGGTGCTGATTTAAAAATGTGTCCACATTAGGAATTAAATCGTTTTTGTGAAGAGTCTTACATTAGATGAAGAACTACTCCTAACAGTATTCTGTAAGTGCTTTAATTATGTAGTGTGCAGATCAATATTGCATTTCACTGTTGCAATGACTCGACCTGCGGTGTTTCGCTAAACACTTATCGTGCTTAACCAATGGGAGAATCAGAACATATAAGGCCAAAGAAGCAGAAAAGGACTGAAGCCAGAAGAGAGAAAGATTGACAAAGACAAATACTGAGCATAAACATTAGTGCGGCACACACAAGATGGAAAGATTTCATGGCCCACGAAATCCTGAAGCCAGAGATGCTTCTTTTTTGATAGACAACCCTGCTGAAAAAAAACAATAGACTCCATCACAAAATTTGTAATGGTTTTACTGGTTATAATGGGACTTGTATTGGTTTTAATGGACCCTATTGGTGGCTTGTTAAAACCAATAAATCCTAATGGAATATGTCCCAAAACACACTACAGAAAACCATTTTTAATGGTTTTAATGGTTCATAGTTGATAGTTTGTAATGTTTGTATTGGTATTTGTAGTGGAAACCATTCAAGTTTGCTGTCTAAAACTAGATCAGTGTCATTTACATAAAGCTCAGACGGTCATGCTGATCCACATTGATAGGTGGCAGTGCATCATGTAACACCTTTCTGCCATTGTGATTGAAGAACTTTGAGGTTACTAATGAGTGCACCTTTAACGGTTTCATTAATTATGATAAGAGAGATTAAATAAGGGAGCAATTTAGATATTCCTAAACTTTCCTTTGAGAAAATAAGCATCTGAAATATGAAATATGCTTTCATCACCTGTCTTGGGTAAAACACACAACAAGATAATGGTAGACACCTAAATGTTTGATGAATGCATTATATTAGTTCTGTCAGCTACCATGCTTCAGCACCAGACATGCGCAGTTGCATTGAAATCTCTTTATTGCTTATTTACTTAACCAAATTATCTTTTATTTCTCCTTGACAGGGGGTTCAGTCAATGGAGTTATGAAACCAGATGACAAGACATCGCCAAGAGCAAGAAAATCTAAAGCCTCGTAAGAGGAAACGGAGAGCAGGTGCCCAAAATGTGATGCTCTGTTTCCACTCTGAACTGTAGAAAAGAAACGGATTTGATAACTGCGAAAAGAACCACAGGACCAAACTACGGCATGGTTCAGGTTTTATTTGTCTCCCGTTTTTCCTGTCTGCATCTTTAAAATGAACTGTATAGATTTATAATCAATCATTATATCCATATGTTTGTGACTTTTAGCAAGACTGAGAGGTTTTCTGAAGGTTTTGTGATTGACGTGAAGGGAAGGCTCGCTCGTTGAGTTGTGTGGTTTAAGTCCAGGATCTGCACGACAGAAATGTTTCTGCAAGTCGGTCTTGCTCAGATGATGAAGCATTTATCCGGCCCTGAACACGATTAAACCCTATTCGACATGATTTCTGCGCTTCTTATGAAACACACGGTGTGGACCGAAGCGTTTGAGAAGTGTCCTTTGTTAACTGTTCACCTTTAGCCCCTCAGTCCTGTACGCTACGATGAGGCTCAGTGAGAAACCCCAATATGAAGAGGCTGAGGTGGCCAAGGACTGCTACACAACTCGTTTTTACTTAGCTTTTAAATGACCTGAGCTGTGTGATTTTACATTTCGATACTGAGAGCAAGTGATTTTAGTGTCCCGTTTGCGTGTGAATGTTGTTGTTTGAGGAGAATCGTTTTATAATTGTTTGAGGCGGAGCTGTTTGTGAGAGCGCTTGGATGATGCAGTGTTGATCTAGTTTTCGGTTGTGTTTGTTGATTTTTTTTTTTTTTTTTTTTTTTTTTTTTTTTTTTTTTTTTTATGGGCTGTGGTTGAGGTGATTAGATGATGGCTTCCCCTGCAGGCTTGGATGATCTATTTCTTTAAGGATTGATATGCCTTTTTTGCAGAAATGTTCACATGCTAACCCAGGACTATTAAAGATCCTAACTGGCCAAGTTTGGGGCCTTGGTGCTTATCATGGCTACCATATGGTTATCGATATAATACATAACACATGCGTTAATGGTGATATCGCTTTTAGTTTCAGTTGCAAAAGCCTTGGAGCTCATTAAATATTTTACTATGACATTGAGTAAGTGTGGATTTTATCTTCAAAGCAATGAAAGCCAGCCTTTTGTTTCAAGTTCTCAAAAAATCTGAAGAGGTTTTGAGCGCAGGAGAAAGATTGCTGGTGAACTTCCTCTTGAAGTTAAATGTGTAGGTGTACTGAGTTATACAGACGTTTATGAAGCCCTGAAGCTCTGTTTTTATGTGAAAAGTGTTGGAACATCACTCTTTCAACACTTTGTGGCCTTCTTCCTTGCGTTTGAGTGATGTGCTCTCTGTTATCTATCACCTGTAACTCTCTGACAGACCGCATCTGTCAGCATGTAGTTTATATGAAACCATACGATTCTTTAAGTGTCCTTAAGCTGACAACAGTAGAAGTTGCGTTCTTTCTCGGTTTGAGCACGGTTGCGTTCCCTTTGCGTCTGTGTTTATTAGTGTGAAGAGAGAGTTCAATATTCCTTTCCTCATTGAAATTCTGTGAACGTATGCATGTTGTGATCTGTGGAAGAATTGCTTCACTGAAGCATTTGATGCCTAAAAGCAGAAATAAAACCGTAGGCATGCAATCAAACGTGGCCGTCTGTTAAACTTTTTTTTTTTTTTTTTACTTCTTTTTTTGTATAACCAAGTGTAAAACAAGACACAAACTGCCAGTTTGTTTCATTTATTTTGTGAACCCTGTCTTAACACACACACACACACACACACACACACTCTGTGCTGTGTACCAATTGCCAAATTATATGAAAGAGACTTGCTGCTCTCTCCCAGTTAACTTTGGTGTTGTGTGAACAAGGTAGAAATCATACTTGGTTCTCGGTTCAGTTTGTAGGTCATGTGCCTAAATCTGGCTGCAGAACTGGGTCCGAATCAGTCAGTGGTTTGTTTTAGTTCGGTGCATTAGTGAAAGAGCCCAGATTCAAAGCAGAGTCAAATATTTCATAGAAACTTTCACCGTGACCTTCGTAACACACACAGAGGTCATTCTCAATTCAGGGTTTTAAACCTAGGATCTGTAACTGCTGATAGTGATGGTTAAAGGGATAGTTCACCCAAAAATGAAAATGTGATGTTTATCTGCTTACCCCCAGGGCATCCAAGATGTAGGTGACTTTGTTTCTTCAGTAGAACACAAATGAAGATTTTAACTCAAACCGTTGCAGTCTGTCAGTCATATAATGGCAGTAAATGGTACCCACGGCTTTGAGAGACAAAAAAACATACACGGACAAAACCAAATTAAACCCTGCGGCTCGTGACGATACATTGAGGTCTAAAGACACGAAACAATAATGTCCGCAATGTTCAACTGTCCTGAGCGCGTTCACAACATCTGGCGCGTGACACGTCAACCTGCTCTGGCATAGTAGACGCATGCGCGGAAGCGATCTTCTTCTTCCTTGATGTTTAACGGCGGTTGGCATCCAACTTCAGTGGTGCATTACCGCCACCTACTGTACTGGAGTGTGAACCGGAGCTAGACAGAGATAAACTATAATTAGAAGGGAGACTTCCATCTCTTTTCTTCCCCTTCCCCTTTAATTAATAATAATGATTTCCAAAACTGTATTCTCCAAAACTGTATTCTATATCCTCAGGAAACTAAATAAATGCAGAAGCGATCTAAACAATGAGTGACGTATACGCGCGACACATCGCTTCCACGCATGCGTCTGCTATGCCAGAGCAGGTTGATGCATCACGCGCCGGATGTTGTGAACGCGCTCAGGACAGTTGGACATTGCGGTGGATCAGAGGTAAAAAATTATATATATACTGTTCAGTTTCTTGCACAGACCAATCGTCTTGAGCCGCAGGGTTTAATTTGGTTTTGTCTGTGTATGTTTTTTTTTTTTTTCTCTCAAATCCGTGGGTCCCATTGACTGCCATTATATGACTGACAGACTGCAACGGTTTGAGTTAAAAAATCTTTGTTTGTGTTCTACTGAAGAAACAAAGTCACCTATTTCTTGGATGCCCTGGGGGTAAGCAGATAAACATCACATTTTCATTTTTGGGTGAACTATCCCTTTAATGTCGTGTTGAAATAACACCTTTACAGATCCGCCTCGCACATATTTAAACAAAATGTAAAGCTTTGTTTGCAGTGCAAAGCTAATTCTTGAAATTCAAGTCGTTGCTGGTTCTTCTCTAACAGATGTCTGGAGGACTGAACGGAGGAGTAATGTAGATTTGATAAATACTAAAATCTCCCACATTTACACAAAAATGATATTGGTTTTGTTTTTGTTCCAAACCTTTGATTAACCCCCATTTCAAAGTAGAATTTTTTTTTTTTTCACGTCGTTCAGGATTTGTCAAGAGGAAACCTTTTTTTGTTTTTTGTTTTTTTTACATTTAGTTTTTTGTTTTCTGACTGATGTTTGGCAAACTAAACATGAAAGGAAAATAATTATATAGAGTAATTCACTACTGAATAATTGTCAGATTTTTAAACTATTTTTATAGTGTTGAACTGTTGAGAGATGAGCATTATTTAGAGCATATAAATATTTTACTGCTTATGGGTTTATTATTTTTATACTGTGTGGGAGAAGCTTTCTACCATTTCAGTGGCACTGCAAATGATAAATACTTTTGGTGGCTTTAAATATTGTGAAAAGATTCAAACGTTACTGCCACTTTCCCTGATTTGTCAGTGTTTTTTGTTTTGTTTGAGTTTTTAATTTGGGGTATGAACAAATCTGTACTCTGTACAAGTCTTCATTTTGTTTGTTTTTGAGTAGTGAGATTCTGGTGGATAAAAACACAAAGTAAGTGACAATGAGAATAAACTTCACACATTGTTCTGTCATGTGAGAGACTAATGAATAACTGTGGTGTTTTGATGTGGCTTAGTTGTTTTGATTTTGTGTACATAAATGTAATGGAAAAAAAAAATCTAATTCACAAAATACATGTTTTTACAATATTGTTTGCAGTGATCAGCCATCATCATAATTATTCTGATATGTCAAATTAAAAGATGCACCAAAGCCTTCTGGAATATCAGATACACAGATCCTAAATTATTTTCACCATGCTTTACATTGTACAAGCACTGTTACTTTTCTAATGCTTGCCTGTATGTTCAGAAATATTGGTTTTTATATAAAATGTTATTAATATGTATTTATGCAAGTCTGTGTGATGCTTTTTGTATGTTTGTCCTTTGATTAAATCTTTTGCTTAACCCTAGTGTGAGCATGTATTTTGTTCATTTTGACCCTGTATAGCCCTGTAAAACACTTCTGACTGTACTGCTGACGTATATACTCCTCTCGATGAGAGACTGCATTCTGATGTCTAAAATAACATGTTTACATCAGCAAAAAGCATTACATTTATAATACTGGAAAATAAGTCATTTTGCTTTTCTTTTTTTTTTTTTTTTTCTCACTACTGTATTCATTCAAGATGGGCAGACTGCAGTGTTCACTGAACGAAACAACTGTGTGGACGTTCAGCTGTGTTAATGTTTTGCTGTATGTTAAAATGCAAATGTCTAAAACTTAAGACATTTCAGAAAAACAAGTTTGTTAGATTTTTTTTTTTCTTACTCATGAGTCAGATGTCAGAGTTACAGTTTATGATTGTCAAGTTGTAGACTGAAACAAATAATCAAACAGTTATGTGCCTGTATGTATAGTAAATTCTATTTATTTATTTTTTTTTAGGAGTGTAGGAATATTATTAACCTCTTAAGACCCTGCGGCCTCATATGAGGATGTTATATTTTAGTGTATTTCTCTGAGACTCTACATGGCACAGTTTTAAGTCTGGATGTCCTGTACAGAGCACATTCAGGGCTTTTCAGAGATACCAAATGATTGGATGTTTCACCATGACCACTCCCTCTCCTTGCTCTTCAGATATGTCTGAAATTAATTTAGTAACACTTATGGAAATATGATAATATTTTGTAATTATTTAAATGTGTCTAATTTAATAGTGTGTCATAAATCAACATCTCAGGAAAATGTTATGAGGTTTCAAATCAAAATATGACTCTGTTACGAAACAGGACGTTGATTTCCTACATGTCCTCATATGAGGACACCGGGACTAAAAGCATGTTTATTACGCATTTTGGGAGACATAACAAATGAATAGAGAAAGGAATTATATTTAAATATTCCTATGGAATATTATATATTATGAAAATCTTGTCAATTATTATTTCCATTATTACACTTCTTTTTTCATTACGTTGCCCCAAAAACACATTAATATGCAAATTAGATTTAGTTTATAGATACATTGTATATAATGAGAAAACCCGTTTATGGCCATTTTACACACATTTTGCAGAAAGATAAGTGGTATATAGAATCATTCTGTTATAACATAGTTGAGAATCATCTTTATACAAAGTTTGGTTAAAAAAAAAAATCTTGAAAACTAAAAATGTATTGGTGATTTAAAAAATCAATTGTTTTTGCCAATGCATGTTCATTCATTTCTTTTTATTTTTTTTTTTTAAGAAATTGAGTCCCGATGTCCTCAAACGAGGACAAAGCATAACGTATGAATGAAATATTTTTAATTTAAATTTTTTTTTACATTATTTTTAATGCTCTAAACAATGTAAAGACATGAAAAAAAAAAAAAATATATATATATATATATATATATATATATTTTTTTTTTTTTTTTTTTTTTTTTTTTTTTTTTTCCTGAAACTTTTCTGTCGGGTATTAAGAGGTTAAATGATCCTTGCACATTGAACAGAGTATATTCGTGTGCTTGACTGATGATATCATATATTTGTATTAAAAAAAATCTTTAATAAAAATCTTATATGAAAAGTATGAAATATGAAATTAGTGTTTGTAAAATTATATATATAGCAATGTATGAATTATATATATTAATGTATCTTTACTGTCAGTTGAATGAACAGTAGGGACCCCATAACTGATGAGCAAACTTAAAATAATCACTTAAGTAATTCAATAATGCAAAGCACTATAATTTTCAACTACGATTTTAAATAGATTTTACACTTTCATACAGCTTTATAAAATGGTTAAAATCTCAAAATAAATGTATAGTCTTAAAACTGCAATAAAAACATTACAATTTTACCATGTTGATGTTAATTTTTAAAATAATACCTCATCCTTTTAAATAATAATAGCAAAAATAATAATAAAATAAAAGCAAAAATATTATAATAGTAGATCATTAAAAACGCTCTCCACTGACTTTATATTGCGGGAAGCTGACTCCTTGTCATTTCTGACTTATAACAAAAAACAGAACAATGCCTAAAAGCTGTTGTGTGACGAGGTGTACAGCAAACAAGCTAAAAAACCCAGAACTACGTTTTTATAAGCTGTCGACCCAAAAAAACAAGCGTTTAAGGACACAATAGTTGTAGATGTTGGGGTATTTCACATTGGACCATTCAGATGGGTCATTTTTCAAACAAAAGAAAGGTAAGGAAAAGGGGCACTGACACAGACCAATAAAATTTAGTTTCTCAATATATCTCCTCCTCTCAGGTTCACATAGGGTGGTGAAATAATCATTTGACATGGTTAAAAATAATGAATGGTTCCTGTTGCTGACCACGTTTCCCTCCAGTGGGCGCAGTTCTCAGAGTAATATAACGCGTTGTGCTCTACTCAGTGTTGCCAACTAATTTTCAGGGAAAGTTGCTAAAGGAAGGTTTATTTATTGCGAAAAGTTGCTAAATGACGTTGTGATGCCATTGCGCGATGACGTCATTACATAATCACTTCGCAAAATTGTCACTACATCAAATCTCAGCAAAAAATATGTTAATTTAGATTTGTTCGTAAAATAATATAAATGCATAATATAAAATATAAATAACTATTTTTAAATGCACTGAATTATTGAAAACTTACACATTTTTGAACGATTACAATTTAAGGTTTTTTTTTATTAGCTAGTAAACAAACAAAACTACACATTCTGAACAATTATACTTTTAAGCAGTGTATTAGTAGTTAGTATGCTAAGAAAAGTCTGTAAAAAAAAAAAAAATATTGTTAATAATGTCATATTCTGATCTGTGTTAAAAAATAACTATACTTTGACATTTTGTTGTACAACGTAAACTGCACACACTCACACCCCGAACATTCCTATGTAGTAACATATATTGAAAAATAAATAATTTGTTTCATAATTTGTGTGTTCTGCATGGGTGTGTGTAATTTACATTGTAAAGTAAAATTTCAAGCGCCATCAAGTTGTTTACATTATTTACTCATTAATTGAAAAACCCCATTATAAAATATAGGAAAATCTTGAGGGAAGCAGTGGAAAATTAGTCTTTATTAGTCAGGTTTTGACGTCACAACTATATATATATATACAATTTGGAATTTATGACCAAAATTTCTGGCTTGTCATTAGTTTAATAAGTATTACCCAAATACCATTATAAAACTGCACTTTTCACGATTGTTTAATTTACTTTATAATTTACTATTAATTTATTCTTCATTATTGTCTATTCTGTATTAGTCCACCCATGATATTACATATCCTACTTGCTATTATTCATCTTTTGTTATTCATTTATTTATTATGGTATTACACATATAAATTGTGCTAGTATAAATCTATTAAATCACTTATGTTATTGTGCTGTTGTACTCGCTTTTTATATTACTCACTTTACTACAACTTGTACTACATATACTTTTTAATATTACATATCACTTTTACTGTATTTTTACTGTGCACTATATCAGTGCTTATTAGTTTACCACTGTAACTGAGTTTTACTGGATCCATAAAGGGTTATCAGTCACATTTGTTGTTTGTTGTGGAGTTTATATCTGTATAGAGTGCTATGAAAATAAAAGCAGACTACCAGTGTGTCACTTATTGATTTGTATTCGCAGTATTTCAGGGAATGAGCTGTGTTCTGACCTGAGGCACAATAAAAGCTCAAATATTGGGGTTGAAGACAGAGAAAGCAGTGAAACAACTTAATTTCATTTAATGTACATTAAAATTACATTACATGTATATGTCACAGATATACTACATTACTATTAGAATTATTAACCGAAAAAATCAACACGAGTTTAAGTGTGAGCTTTCACAATTTCTTACGAAAATTAATCATTTTCCAAGCCTAACTAAATAACTGGAGGCAGAGTTATATTTAACTCCATGTAGATCACAAACCACTGAATTTACCTCCATTAACCTCCATGTGTTTTTAAGGCAGTCTTGCCCTCACAAACATGGCGGACGCGTTTGACGTATCGCAGCAGCGGCTCTTATATGTCTATGGGGGATGACAGCAGGCTGGAGCAATGGGCGTGGCGAAAGCTATGGGCGTGGCGAAAGGTCTTCATGATTGGTCGAGAAAGCTGTCTGTCAGGGTGTGGGGCGGGGCTGGGCAGGGCTAGTTTGTGCTGCAGTCTCGTGATCGCAGAGCATGATGGCAGGGATGGAGCTGGCGCCCTTCAGACCGTGGGATGATTTCTTCCCTGCTTTCGACCGCTTCTCCAAACCAGATGTGTCTGATTTAAGCAGATGGAATAACAGAGTGATCAGCAATCTGCTTTATTATCAGACCAACTACTTTGCAGCCGCTATCGTCGTAATTCTGATTGTCGGGTATGTGAAGGTCTTAATCTGTTAGTGTACACTAAAGCTCATTGAGTCTGTGATCAGAGCCTGGTCCAGAGTGCTGTGCGTGTTAATTATTATTAGTAAAGCTGACTGCGTTATTTCAGTCCAGAGCGTTAAAGACTGGATCAGAAACACACTCTTGTTATGATGGAGGAATGTGTTGAAGGTGGACCCGCCCTTCTGTCCTAGACCACAGTAACCGCGGGGCCCGACTGCTTTTAGGGGCCCACTTCTGCTTTTAGGGGGCACAACTGTTAAATTCCTCTTAACCTACTTTAAGTATTATTCATTCAGTCGTTTTTCACCATGTCATGTATCACTGCAATCTCTGGAAGTAATGTTTCATTTATTTAAATAATTTTGTATTGTAGTGTGAGGGGCATCATGCACTCATTATTTTTGAGGGGGCACGAGTAAAGGAGAGGGGGGTGTTGACACAGCAGCCACAAAACCACTGTATAACTGATACAGGCTTATGTCCCTACTGAAAAAAAAACAAAACAATAAAACCATCACAGACAATTTAATGGTTTACACTACAAATACCATTACAAACCATCAACATTTAACCATTTAAAATGGTTTTCTGTAGTGTGTTTTAGGACATATTCCATTAGGATTTGTTGGTTTTAACAAGCCACCAATAGAAGGCAACCAATTACCAGTAGAGACCCACAGGGTCCATTAAAACCAGTACAAGTCCCATTATAACCAGTAAAACCATTACTAATTTTGTAATGTGTCTATTGTTTTTTTTTCAGCAGGGGATTTATTTATTTATTTTATTTTTTTATTTGATATATCCTTAAAATATATCATGAAATATCTCAAATATGTGTAAGTAAATGCATTTTGCACCTTTATAGATTATGTTATTTGATCTATAATGGGCGATGGGCAAAGTAGCTTAATACTGTAATCTATTAACTACACATAAAAGCCCAACTTTTTACTTAAGTACCAGATATGGGTGTCATGCCATAAAATACTTTTAATATGACTGACTTTGTATTTAATATGAATTTAATAAAAACATTGTAAGTTACTAATTAGCCTATAACATTTTCAGTGTACAAGAAGAGAGCAAAGAACGTTTACAATATCAAAGAACATTTTCAGTTCAGTCCAGCGAGTTCAAGCACTCTTAAAAACTGCCATAATAATCTCTAAAGCTGTTTACACTGTGAAATTAACATCTTACTTACATTCGTACTTCTTCACTTTGTTGTTTCTGATGAGAGAATTAGAATTCAGTCAGCCAGCGCACGCGGTGACGAAACAGAGTGTTTCAGCGATGACTCATCTGAACGCCTCTGATTGGTCCTTGCATTCATAAGCTCAACAGAATCGTATGTGATTGGTTATAATGCGCAGTGCTTTAAAAACGTGTGTTCCTCTGGCTCTGTGCCAGCCAGCGAACGCAGATTTGAATTTAGCAGCTGGTGATGT
Source organism: Spinibarbus caldwelli (assembly GCA_039654775.1). NCBI lineage: Eukaryota > Metazoa > Chordata > Actinopteri > Cypriniformes > Cyprinidae > Spinibarbus > Spinibarbus caldwelli. The sequence goes on from CM077260.1 coordinate 29,355,201, forward strand.
TTTTCTTTTTATATACATATAGTTTACAGGACAAACTGCGCATTTCACCCAAAATTGTTTGCTGTAATATTATTCCAAATTTAGGGGGACCAAAGGGGGGCCAAGCTTGTTGACAGGGGGGCACTGGGCCCCCCAGAACCGCCCCTGCTTCTTTGGCTGTGTTAGTGTTGTGAAGCCTGGAATCAGTGAGTCACTGCCTGCTCTAGACATGTGTTTAACCCGGAGTCACAGTCCCAAAGCTGACTCAAACAGGGATCTGGTTAAAAATTCAGCTCATTTTATGACAACTGATTACAAACAGGATTCTGGAATACCATGACATGTAACCTAACGTGTTTAAAAGTCCTTCATAAATAAACTATTATTAAATATAATATAAATTATATATAATAACATGCAAATTAAACTCTAAAAACTGAGCTGTAAACAAACATTACAATTTTAAAATCATATATATATATTAGTGCTGTCAAACGATTAATCGCAATTAATCGCATACAAAATAAAAGTTTTTGTTTGCATAATATATGTGTGTGTGCTGTGTATATTTATTATGTATATATAAATACACTCACATGCATGTATATATTCAAGAAAAATAAGTTATATTTGTATATTAAATTTATATATTATATAAATATATACATGTAAATATTTTCAAAATATATACTGTACATGTGTGTGTTTATATATATATACATAATAAGTATACACAGTACACACACATATATCACGTAAACAAAAACTTTTATTTTGGATGCGATTAATCACGATTAATCGTTTGACAGCACTAATATATATATATATTATTAATCATCTGCCCTGCATCTACCTTAATCTTTTGGGTATGAGCTAAAAACAACATTCACTTTAAAGCTTTCTTTATTTCTTTATTTTTTCATTTCTGTACAAAGTTTTACAATTCTTTATTTAAAAGCCATATTTATTTCTTTACGTTAAAACAATGGTTGAAAAGGCCAGTTCACACCAAGAACGACAATTATATTAGCATCCACACCAACGGACAATAACATTGTATTTATTATAAGCACATACTGAAGTTAGACTATACCGATAACTTGAGTATACTGATAACTAACTAATATAAATATACCGATATCTATACTGACAACTTAAAATAAATATGCAGATAAGTATAAGATAACTAGCCATACCAACTTAAGATATCTTTACCGATAACTTAAGATAGCAATACCGATAACTTTAGTATTGTTTTCTTCCTTGTTGTGAGTGACCCTTAACAGAGTGTCCCAGCTGAAGACTTCCTGTCGTTCACACTGACATTAGGAGCCCTGTTTTATCACCCGTTTGATGCAGCTCATATATATATATGTTATAATAACAGTAATAGTGATTAATTGATGTGCATTAAATGTCTGGTGTGGTTTTTGCAGCTTTATGAACCCGCTGGGCATGTTTCTTGGAGGGGCGGTCGTGGCTCTGGTCTTCATGGGCTCCGTGTGGGCAGGAGAGAATAAAGCTGTGATCAAAAACTTCAAGAAGAGAAACCCCACCCTGTTTGTTGTGGGTGTTTTGGGAATCAGCTACTTCCTGTTGTCCTTGTGTGGAGGAGTGATGGTGTTTCTCTTTGGTATCACATTCCCCATGCTCTGTGAGTACTAGTATTAGACCTTCTGGACTCGCACCTGCCTTATTGTCATTTTTAATGTTTTCTAAGACATTATACTGACATTAACTGCTGTGGATGCAGCATCACCCCAAAACAAACACTATGTCTGGTCTCCAGTGCCATTATAGAAATACTCCGTTCACAGATATATTTGTCACCCACACTCTTAGAAATAAAGGCTTCAAAAGCAGGTTTTCACAGTGATGACATTAATGACAAAAACCTTTCAGTGTACAGTTCTTTAAAAGAACCACTTTTTTTAAAAATTTAAAAATGTTATCCTTTCACTATAAGGAAGCTTTTATGAGATGGAAAGGTTCGATGATTGTTAAAGTTTTCTAATTGAACCATTAATACCAATAAGGAAGCTTTATTTGTAAGAGTGTAGGATTACTTAAGTGTTTGAGGTTACTCAGAGAAAGTGAAAGTATTTATGTATAATAATACAGCTCTTCTGTACAGCAGTAATGACTGATGACATCTCATTTTAATGTATATCATGTTTAACACATGCCTTTTATTACTTTAAGTGTAACAATCCTTTCTGTCAATTATCCAGTGACAAAAAGAGAACACTTCCTGGTTTCAGTTTTTCACTGAAAAGTATTAAATTATTAAAACATTTTTACTAACTAAAAAAAAAGCCCACATAAAATAAAATTTGAACATTAGATGAAAGTTTATCTTTGCCTACTGTAATAAGCACTGATATTACTAACTGGAAATGAATAAAAACTAAACCTGAAATAAAAAACAAATTAAACCTAAATAGTAATGTTTAAAAAGAACAAAACTAATAAAAATGACACAAGCACATTACAAAATTACTCAAATTAAACAAAAATTAAAAAATAAAAGCTAATTCAAAATATTGATTAAAAACTGTAGTAGTATATAAATAAAAGAGGATATTTTAAACATTGGACAGTTGGTTGTATGGACATAAAAAAATACACTTAGACTTTTTTCAAAACATCCTTTGTGTTCCTCAGAAAGTTTGGAATGACATGAAGACTTGTCATCTTTGTGTAAACCAATGCTTTAATGTTGGAGGATTTGAGCTTCTACGGTATATCAGTCACAGAGACATAATCAACAGATCTCTCCTCAGTTCTTTGATGATTATAACACGCTTGTTATTCGCTCAGAGTCAGGCTGCATGGGTATTTCAAGCTACTGCAGAAAACAGGCAGAGCTCTAGCATGTAGTTATAGCAAGACAAAACATCATTATCTAATTACGCTAGATTCAGTTTTTGCACTTGCTGACAGTAGCAGATCAGATTCTTGGAAACGTCTTTGCCTAAAACCACGGCATGAGCCTTTTACAGCAGTCTGCCCTATTACTACAATTGTGATGGGGTCTTAAAATAACTTTACACTCTAAAGACTGAATAAATAAATATTTGAAATTGTTTGAATTAAATTTTAAAATTTTATTTATTTATTCATTTATTGTACATGTCAAATTAAGCCATTTCCAGTTTATCACTATATGTGTAGATATGTATAAAAGAAAATTTGAATAAAGTAATATACTGCAATAAGGAACTCCACTGGGCCAATAATACTGTACCCTGTGCTTAATGGGAAAGATGCATGTTCACTGGAAACGCTAATAGAGCAACTGAGCTTTAAATACTGAATAGATGGCCTTCTCTGTCATCTTTTTGAGCGCACGGTTCTGTCACGGGTCATCAAGAGCGTTTTTGTTGCTGAAGTCTTGTGTTTTGCCCTGCAGTGATCCTCATCCACGCTTCTCTGAGACTTCGCAGCATGAAGAACAAGTTGGAGAACAAGATCGAGGGCGTTGGCCTGAAGAAGACGCCCATGGGGGTCATACTGGATCTCCTGGATCAACAAGAAGAGAAAATCAACAAAATCCAGGATTTCCTGGAGAGTAAGCTGAAGGATTGAGCATGAAACACCTCAGTGTCCACTACATCCAGCCACTCGTTCTTCTTGAGTTGTTTTGTGTTTGTTTTGGTCTTGGTTTGACAGCCAAATACCAAAATGGAAATATCTTTTAAATACCAAAGTATGACTAAGTTCCAGTCGTATACATCTTTGTCACATCATCAGAAAGTATGACTGGAACTGATGGCAATGCTGTTTTTAGTTCTTGCTAGTATGAGACTGTCTGTCAAACTCTTGTCTTAGCCAGACGTCCTAAACTCATTCCCAGTGTATATGCAGCACCCACTGACATTTTGTCTATGTTTGTGTTTTTATACATGATGAATTAGCATAAAAGTGTATGCTTTGTAAAGCTTGAATAGATTTCTATAGACAGAGTCACTGAAAGCACTTTGAAATATTGTAGATTTGGTTAAACCTTCCCCTATGGTGAAGTGATCATCGTTCTTCTATTGCACATTCATTTGTAAAAGTAATGAAATGTTTTCATTTGGGCTGAAATGACATATGATGGAGGAGTGTGTATTTATTGCATCTAAACTGCATGTTTTGTTTCTTTTTTTGGCTAACGCAAGCTCTGCAGTGATCAGACATTTACATGCTTCTGAAATTAATGCACAAAATACTGTTTGTTTGCTGTTTTGAATAGATTTAATAAAGGTGGAATGTGGAAACGTGTGGGCATGATATGAGTCAAAGTACAAGATAAACACCCCCTTTGGCAGAAATCAGACTGTCTAGATATGACACTTCATTTGAAGTAATGAATTGAGGTACGGGATTGGGATTAAAGTTAGTGTCACTCTCTCATGAGATCCGTGCAGATTATATTTTCTGCAAGTAACCTTCCTTCAGCTCCCTTTATGCAGTGATTGTTTTATTTTTTTACCTCATAGAGGACTTCTAGATTGATTGTATATTTGGTTTTAAAGAATTACATTTGATATTTGCTGATAATGCATGATAAAGCATGCTCACCTAGATAATAGAAAGTGCACTGCTAAAACTCTTTTTAGTTTGTTTCCTGCTCAAGCATGCAATCAGGCTGCAGATCGGTTTAAGATATATATATATATAGATATAGAGCAGTTTCTAGCGCAGTTCACATGCTTTACAAAACAGACAACTATTGAAGTCATATTGTAGGGAGAAAGGCATGCTAACTCAACATTTTCTACTATTATTACTAGTACGATTATGTAGCTTTAATGTAACTATGGCTACAGATGATTTCACCGATTGTCTTGTTTCTTATCTCTAATCTGAACATACTGTTACAAGCTAACAGTTACTGTATAATTGATCTAGCAACAGATTATTTCAGCAGAACCTCCTTTATCTCACTACATTATTTCACACATTCTGTGACCTTTGGCTTCTGAAAGGATTATTCACATGACCCTTGGTGATATTTCTCACAATTACCTGGCAAAATGTAGCCTACCATGGCAGTACTATGGTACAACAATGATTTCATTTAGTAATACTGGTATTTTGATACATTTCGTGGTACTGAATGATTAGTCATATCTAGCAATGTATGTAAGGCTGGACGCTTACACTGCTTTTCTGAACTAATAATCAGAACAAAAGGCACACTGTAAAACCCGATAAGTTCAGAATACTCAAAATTTTTGTAGACACCGATTACCTCAAAAATTTAGGTTAAGCAACTTAGTTAACAATAATTATAAATAATAATCATGTCAAACTGAAAAGTTTTTATATGTTTTTACTTAATTTTTATATGCACTGTACTTAAAATTATTGTTTACCATATGTAATGTTTTTAATTTCTCTATTTTGATGCAGTGGTACTTTATTAAATACAAAAAATACACTTATGCATAAAAAAACCACACATACACAACTATGTATGTACTGTGTACTCTATGTATGCAACTATGTATGTACTGTGTATCTCTGAATGTCAAACACACTGGAAGATCATCTCATCACAACTTCAGTGCTTGAAGGACTCGTGGTGGTTACGTTGTCCGTGATGACAAAAAAGGAAAGGTGTTTGTGTCATGGCTCGCCCAGTTCCTCCTGGAATAAGCACAGAGGGTAAAACTGTAACTTTAACTTAAGACACTAAAAGTAGACAGTTGTGGTCACTTACAGCTGAGGTCAAAAGTTTACATACACCTTACAGAATCTGCAAAATGTTAATTATTTTACCAAAATAAGAGGAATAATACAAAATGAATGTTATTGTTTATTTAGTACTGACCTGAATAGGATATTTCTCATGCAAGATGTTTACATATAGTCCACAAGAGAAAATAATAGTTGAATTTATAAAAATGACCCCGTTCAAAAGTTTACATCCCCTTGATTCTTAATACTGTGTTGTTACCTGAATGATCCACAGCTGTGTGTTTTAGTTTAGTGATAGTTGTTCATGAGTCCCTTGTTTATCCTGAACAGTTAAACTGCCTGCTGTTCTTCAGAAAAATCCTTCAGGTCTCACAAATTCTTTGGATTTTCTGAATTTGTGTGTATTTGAACCTCTACAGCAGTGACTGTATGATTTTGAGATCCATCTTTTGACACTGAGGACAACAGAGGGACTTGTATGCAACTATTACAGAAGGTTTAAATGCTCACTGATGCTCCAGAAGGAAAAATCACGCATTAAGAGCCGGGGGTGAAAACTTTTGAACAGAATGAAGATGTGTACATTTTTTATTTTTTTTTATTTAGTACTGCCCTTCAGAAGCTACAGAATATACTTACATGTTTCCCAGAAGACAAAATAAGTTAAATATACTCTGATCTTCAAATTCAAAAAGTTCACTCCCCGGCTCTTAATGCATGGTTTTTCCTTCTGGAAGTCCATTAGAAAGAGTGTCAGTATTTAAATACTTAGGATTATGGTTTGATAGCAAATACACATGGAGAACACATATAAATATGATAAAAACAAAAAAGTTATACATTTGATGAGGGCAATATCAGGATGTGGATGGGGTGCAGATAAAACAACGATTAATATATATAAACTGTAAAAAATAAGTGTAATTTTAACTGTAAAATTTTGTAAAAACGCTACAGAAAAAAAAAAAAAAACTGTTAATAGGTTAACAGTAAGTTCCCTTACTATATACAGAGAAAAACTGTAAAAGATCTAACCAGACATTTCATGTAATTTTACAGTAAAATGCTGTTAATTGTACAGTTTTTAGAAGTAAAACATAACAAATCAATGTATAATTTACAGTCAAAACTGTAAACTGATGCATGACTGCATGACACTCCAGATTTGAAAGTATTTTGTTTAAATAATCATGTTTTTTAATAGTTTTTGTTAACAGTTATGTACATTTGGGATTTATGTTACATCTTCTGTTGTTTAATGAAAGTTTATTGCATTATTTAAGTTTCATGTGTGTTACCATGATGGTGTTTTGTGTTTGCATGAATGACTCTATGCACCTTCTATATATTAGTATATACTTCTGCTTGTGGTGAAGCTATTCGTGATGAGCTTTGATTCTTCGTGTGGCTTTCTCTTTTACCACCTGCATTATTATGGTGGTTGTCAGTATGTTAAAGGTACAAAACTGATTTTAATAGCAGTGTGTGTTGAATTTACTGGTTTACATTCACATTTCCTTGTTCACAAATTACAGTTTTTCTGTATTTTTTACAAAATTATAATGTTTTTTGTTTATTTATTTATTTATTTATTTATTTTTTTTTTTACAGCGTAGAGGTATGCTGAGTCCCATTTTTGATTATGGTTGTACAATATACAGAGCAGCAGCCAAAAAAATAAAAAAAATTGGATATAATACAGGCTACAGCTTTAAGAGTATGCACTGGAGCACTTCGACATACTCCAAATAATGCCTTAATGATAGCAACAGAAGAATTACCACTAGATATAAGAAGAAAGAAAATATCTCTGGCATATTGCAGTAGATTGGAAAGCAATAAACAAGACATCAAACATCAAACTAAGAGAGTACTTAAAATAAATCCAGGAAGGGGTTTTGGGTGAACAAAAGGTGAAGTGGACAAATATAAATTATTGAAAATTGTGTTAGGACCGTCTGTAGCAATAGGAAAAATCCCACCATGGTTGATTCCTATGGCAAATGTAGATATAAATTTAAAGAAATTTAAAGAAATACATTAAATTAATAGTAAAGTATATATGGAGAAATACATACAAACTAATTATTTTTCATATTTATAGATGGATCAAAGGTACCAGAATTTGGAGTGACAGGTATAGGAATATTTATTCCAGAATTTGAAATAAGCATATTCAAAAGATTCTCAAATAATTTAGCAATATATACAGTAGAATTAGTTGGTTGCATTACAGTGGACAGAAGATATTAGACCAGATAGAGTGATTATGTTCAGACTCTATATCAGTGCTAAATAGTTTGGTTTCAAATAAATCCATTAGAGAAGATATATATACATATAGTAGAAACAGGATTAAACAAACGAATTTGATAGGGAATTAAATAAATAAATAAATAAAGCAAAGGAACAGGGGAACACACAAGCTGGAGGTTTTTTTATTGTTTGTTTTTGTTTTGGCATGGGAGCTGAACACGCAGCAGCCAGAAATACAGCTTGGGTGAACCCGAAATAAAACTAACAATAAAGTAAAATAAAATATGAATAGAAACGGGACTATCATCCATGTATGAATGAAAACAGTAGGTGGCGGTGTGTGCCTATGGTGCGGAATACACCAAAATCCCAAAAGAAGAAGAAGAAGAATCATCACCGGAAGCTATTGGCCTATAAAGAGTTACTTTTTTATTATTATTATTGCAAAACTTGTAGAAACATACAGAAACAGGGAGCGAGACATGAATATATTCCAACAAAGAGCAATAATAAAAATAAGAACAGAAAACAAATATTCTGGATTTGCGTGCGTCAAATTATGGTATTATCTATACATACACGTACAAAAATAAAATTACATCCTTTTAGTATAAAAAGTGACTTTGTGCACCGTAAAGGCATTTTCGACGTAGCACTTTTAAACGAGTATGGGTAAAGGACTCTTATTTTAGAAGGGGAGCTCTAGATCGAAGAACTTCCGGTTGGTAACGGACAAAAGCCTGTTGCGGCTGTGTTCAGTGCTGGAGATAATCTGCTGCTGCTGAGCTCGAGCGAAATCAAGATGCCTCGTGTGTATATCGGCAGGCTGAGCTATCATGTCCGCGAGAAAGACATCCAGCGGTTCTTCGGCGGCTACGGGAAGCTGCTGGAGGTGGATCTGAAAAACGGGTGAGTTCATTCGTCTGCGCGCGACACAATAATAAAGCGCGGCACGAGGAAGCTAACGCTAGAGTCAGCGCGCGGCGAAACCGCCATTAATCCGTGTTGCGAAACTTCTGTTCGGTTTTCAGATGCAACTTTTACTAAAATTTCGCTTAGTGTTAAGTCTAAACGTTGTTTATTTTATTTATTTATTATTATTATTTATTATTTTATAAGTTATATAACAATAGGCTTAAACTGAAAGGCCACTTTTAAAACGAATGCGAGTTTGTTTGTCTGCAGTGGTTGATTATGCGGTGATATTAAGCAATATTCGGCGGGAAGTGTTTTGTTTTGGTCTCTGGTTGAAGCAGGGGATTGTTGCAGAGATGTGAGTCCGATGCTGTCGCCACGTTTACGGCTGAAGAGCCTCCATTTTCTCGGCCTTTAAACCGAAGCAGATGGGCGGAGCACGCGCGCCTAAACTCTGTTATAATAACGCGCTCCTTTACTGATGCACTGCTAGTTCTGTTTCCACTTCATAATTATCACTGCCATTCATGTAAAATACTCACTCACACATCCACTTACTCACTCACTCACACTCACACACACACTTCACGTGGTATCTTGGCTAAAGAAAGCCAACGTGCTGTTCTTTGATTTCAACTTACTCTTTTGAAACTATCATTTCTGACTCATTCTACTGCTTTAAGTCTTTCTGTTTTTCTAGTGAAGCCTAACAGCTTTGGACTTGTTAACTATATGCTAAACCATACTAACTAATCCGGTGTGGTGATGAATCGAGTCCCCCTCGAAATCCCATTGGCTCAAATTACTTTTAATAGGTACTCTCTTTAGTGCCTGACTACAATTCCTACAAAATCATGTTATGATAAATGCTGTTTAAACTACGTTAAAATGATAATTAATGTCTGTATTCGTTAGCTTATGTACTAGCATAGCATACAGATACCTGATTAGCTGCATAGCTTATTTTATACAGGAATTTGCGCTTCTTACATGTATTCGCAATTATTTTTTTAAATTGTTAAATGTCAAATGTTTTATTTTATAAATAAAACTAATTAATGATTTTCAAATGTTTTCACTTAATATGATATTACTTTTATTTATTAATTAGCAGTTAATCAAGTGTAAGAAATTACATTTTCATTATGCACTATTTTGTGCTATTATGCACTATATAGTAAGCCATACGTTTTTACGTTAATATCTTTATGTATTTATTTAGGCAATGGGATCACTCGGGGTCCTAAGCGGACCCGATTTCGAGGGGGGACTCTTTCTCATGACACCGGGCCATACACTTGTAATGAACTAAAACATTTTAGCAATATGCTAAAAAATCCCTTGCATACTACAAACTTGCTCGCTGCGCTTTCTCAAGCCAGTATCTATGGAAGCCCATTTCCGCAACCGAATAAGAAAATTTAAAAAAAAAAAGGTATTTGCGACTTTTTACTTCAAAATTCTGACTTTTTTTTCCTCAGAATTGCGTGATACAAACTCGCTATTCTGACTTTTTTCTTAGAATTGCGTGATACAAACTCGCTATTCTGACTTTTTTCTTAGAATTGCGTGATACAAACTCGCTATTCTGACTTTTTTTCTTAATTGCGTGATATAAACTCGCAATTCTGACTTTCTCGCAATTGCGAGTTTGTATCTCACAATTCTGAGAAATAAAGTCAGCTGCAAGATATAAACTCACAATTGACTTTTTTTCTCTCAGAATTCAGACTTTTTTTCTTAGAATTGCGTGATACAAACTTGCAATTCTGAGGTTTTTTTTCTTAAGAAAAAAAACTCAGAATTGCGAGTTTGTTTCTCACAATTCTGAGAAATAAAGTCAGAGCTGCGACGATATAAACTAACAAATGACTTTTTTTTTTTTTTTTTTTTTTTTTCTTAGAATTCGGACTTTTTTCTTAGAATTGCATGATACAAACTCGCAATTGCGAGTTATAAAGTCATAATTATGATATATATATATATATATATATATATATATATATATATATATATATATATATATATATATATATATATATATATATATATATATATATATATATATATACTCGCAATTGCGAGGAAAAAGTCAGAATTGTGAGATGAAAAAATCGCAATAACCTTTTTTTATTTTATTCGATGTCGGAAATGGGCTTCCATAAGTATGAGTTTTTGACAAACCTTTTTAGGTCGTTACTTCATTCCTGGTCTGGTTTTAATCACATTCATTATGCAATTTAAGATGGATTACTGCACCATATTTTCATTTGTATCTCAGTTGCTGTTACATCAATTTAATAAATTTGCAAGTTTATACTTTGTGTACTGAATGTCTTCAATTACAAGCTGAGGCTTGACTTTGTCTCAGAAGGATTTAGAGAACTGAAAGTGTAAAAACAAATGCAATGCAAATACATTGTAAAAACAAATTAATTTTCTTCACAATGGATCTATAAAGGTAGATCTGATCTGATTGTGTTTAGAATAGGCGCGCTTAATGCTTTCAACAACATTATCAAATGACCAACACTTTTGGGGGGCAGAGAGCCTAAGATCATGAGATTCTCCTCCAGGAGCAGCTTTGGTCAATGACACACGGGCATGTTGGGGTTCAATAACTTTTGAATTTAACCCCATTACATTTGTACACTGCTCTGTGATCCCTGGCCTAATCATTGCTGTGCTCGTAGGTATGGCTTTGTTGAGTTTGAGGACACCCGTGATGCTGATGACGCCGTCTATGAGCTGAACGGTAAAGAGCTGTGTGGAGAGCGGGTCATGGTGGAGCACGCCAGGGGTCCGCGCCGGGACCGGGACAGCTATGGAGGGGGTTATCATGGAGGAGGAGGAGGAGGAGGTGGTGGAGGAGGTGGAGGTGGTGGAGGAGGAGGAGGTGGTAGTGGAGGAGGACGCAGTAAGTAATGCATTGCATTGAGCACTTTTTTTTTTAATTTTTAATTTAAAATGTAAGCAAGCATGTAACACAACTTGCTACCCAATTTTGTTCCTCCAGGTGTAATGTTGCTTACAAGTGATTTTTTTTTTCTTTCTTTTTTTTTTTTTTCTGTCCCTTTTGCTGTTAATTCAAGCAATTTTTGATTTATCAAAACATCATGCTGGCAAAAACACCTTTCAACTGCTGATGAAAATGCTCTTAAAAAGCGAAGATGTTTTGTTTCCCCTTCCTTTCTTCATTTTTGGTAAAGAAAGCCAAATCAGCTGCACACAGCTTTCTGGATTCCTTATGTCTTCATTATGATGTTCATGTAATGCTAATGAAATGTTAAAAATGAACATTAAGCCTTCAGCCCAGTCATATCAGTGCAAGTCATTGCCAGTTCTTTCTCAAAGTGTTTATTTTTCACACTTTAATTTCACTAATATGACTTGAAACGTTACTTTTTCTTTTTCTTTTTTTTTTTTTTTAGCTTACATGCTTCTACGGGTTGTTTTTTTTTTTTTTTTTTTTTGAGAGGGTGTTTTATATGATCGTGTTTCTTTTCCCAATATACCATTTCTTTTGTTCTTGAGTTAAAGCTCGTGTTCTAGCCCAGTGGAAAGTAAGCATCAACGTCCATGTTTAAAGTCTAATTTTATTTCCAATTTGATTTTCACAATAACAAAGTCCTTGATGTCTCAATTTGAAAGAGTCCAGTGGGGGCTGAGGCTGAGTCCAAGTGTCGTTGTGGCTAAGATGACTACCTGACCGGTTTGGCCTTGGCCTCTTCACCTTACAATGTGTGTGTGACCTTTGCCCCTTGATGCTTTGGCTGACCTAACCGGAAGCCAAGATGACCGCAGCCTTTTGCCAATAGACCAGGGGTGATGGTGAGGAATGACACTAGTTATTGCTATGTTGTCCATATGGAAAGCCTCTATCCAGGATGTAATAGAAATACCTAAAATGGAGACATTGGGTTACTCTAGCATTTCTTTACGGGCAAGTCAAGATGTTCATTCGAAGGATTTGTGAGCCTAAGTAGTAAAACTTTTAAATATATCATGCTGCCTATCAAAAAATCATTTTTGCCCTGAAAGGCCAAGAATGGTCTTGTCAGCCTTGTGTGTCTTATCAGTTTCTCTTTTATCCAAATAGTAATGCCTTTTCTGGGAGGCAGCAAACTGCTCTTGAGTCTGAACAGGTTGGCAATAAGCAACAGAGGGCAAATATATGACTTGTATCTTCTCTTAGGTTCTAATGTTAAGACAATGGCGCTTTTCTTTCCCTGATTTCTCTGTCGTAAGAAGATCTCTTTTATGTTCCTTTCCCTGTTCTTACAAAGGTGGTTACAGCAGCAGGAGTCGCACCGGAAGGGACAAGTATGGCCCTCCTGTTCGCACCGAGTACCGCCTCATTGTGGAGAATCTGTCTAGTCGCTGCAGTTGGCAAGACCTCAAGGTAACGGTTGATGAATTTCGGTTTCAGTAAAAAAAAAAATAATCTTCTCTCTGCATCACTATTTATAACTGAAGGAAGTATCTTGCCAGCAGTGTTATGCTCAGAGGTGAAGTTTGGGTTCCCTTTGCAGGATTTCATGCGACAGGCTGGTGAGGTGACTTATGCAGATGCCCATAAGGAGCGTGCCAATGAAGGAGTCATTGAGTTCCGCTCTTACTCTGACATGCAGAGAGCTCTGGACAAACTGGATGGAACAGACATCAATGGCAGGAAGATTCGTCTGGTTGAAGACAAGCAGCGGCGGCGGCGCTCCTACTCTGGCAGCCGCTCTCGGTGAGTGTTAACTTATCACCAGCAAGTGCAAAACACCAGTTTCTGGTGAACCTGGTAGTGTCGTGCCCCTAGATTGGCTTGGATTTTGATTAATATTCAAGCAATTTAAAATCTTATAGGATTGGGATCTTGCTGGGCACTTTTCACCTCTGGTGTACCACAGGGATCTCTCCTGGGTCATATTCATATTTAATTGCTGATTATGATTCCTTTAATGTTAAAAGGCTGTTTTCAAACCCTCCCATCTTTGTTTGGACAAACAGTCCAATGCCAAACTGAATGCTCAAGAGCACTGCTTTGATCAGAGCCTCAGTATTAATGTTTACAGTTGACTTTGCATATTAGGCGGGAATAGGAGTAAGCATGTTCGGAAAAAAAAATTATTTATTTATTTTTACAGTTCTCGTAGCCGGCGTCGTTCTCGTAGTAGGAGTCGCCATAGCAGCCGTTCTCGGAGCAACTCAAGATCTCGCTCAAGGTATTAAAATAAAAATTGATTGAATGTACATACGACTGTTTGTATCCCTTCTTTCAGCTGCTGTTTGTCTTTTGTAGGTCTCGCTCTCGCCGACACCGCTCCCGTTCCAGGTCGGGACACAGGTCTCGGTCCAAATCTCCATCAAGCAAGTCTCGCTCACGCAACCGTAAATCTCGTTCTCGCTCTCGCACACACAAATCTCGCAGTCGATCAACCAGTCGCAAGTCTCGCTCCCGCTCGGATGAGCGCAAGTCCCGCTCTAAGAGCACTTCTAAAGTGAAGTCGGATCGTGGACGCTCCAAGGAGAAATCGGTCAGCAGGAAATCCAGAAGTAGATCTGCTTCACCGATGGAGAATGGCGACGGGGGTCGTACCAAGTCTGCTTCTCGCTCTCCATCACCTCAGCCTGAAAAGAGCCAATACAAGTCTCCAGACAAGCATTCACGCTCTCGCTCGAAGTCTGGATCGCGCTCTAAATCCCGCTCCCGTTCCAGATCTGCATCCCAAGATTAGTATTAAGTGTGGTCTGATCTTTGGTTTTGTTTTTTTTCCCCACCTCCTTATGAGTCCAGTTGTCCAGGATAGTTTTCTAATGGTCATGTTGGGATCCAGGTCCAAGGCATTTGTTTTGTTTTATTTTACTCTTCTATAGTAAAAGTGAATCACCGCTTCGATATTTTATATTCATAACAATAGCATGAAAATAAGTGATTTAATTTAGTGTGCTGCATGTGAGTCCTTTTTATAAACCACGATCCTCTGTGCGGTGTTGCTGGAAGAGGCTTCTTGGCAAGGAAATGAAAAGTCACTGCATCTAGTGGCTTGTAAAACTATTATTGGAAAAATCTAGGCTTCAGTTTCTTCATGTAATCGTTCATTGAAAACTGTCTGATTTTGTTTTATTAAAATCCAGTCTATTTATTTTATTGTTGTGTGTTCATTTTTTAATGCGTTTTTCACCAAAAATTGATTTGTAAAGGGCTATACTTTTTTTCTTCCTTAGCAGATAAAAGTGGTACTTAAGGCCTATTCACACCAACAACTATAATAGTAGCACTTTATTTTACAGTCCTGTTCCACGTGTACATACTATGTACTTGTTATTGTAATCACTATAATTAGGTAATGGGTACTAACCTAGCCATAACTTGTGTAGTTACCTTATATTATTCAATTAATTTAATCCAAGTACATTAAGTACACATACTGTAAAATAAAGTGCAACCACTATAATAACTAACAAAGCTGAAATAATTCTATAGGAATAGGGAGTCAACACCACATCTATAATAACGACAGCACAGATGAACGAATATTGGAGTCATTATCAGATTATTTTTTATTTTATTTTTTTTACTAGCTGATGAACAAAAACATTGCATATAAGGTAAATTGATTCCTATATGAAGTCTTTTCCGCTTCTAGCACTGGTAGCAGAGCATTTTTCATAAAAGGTTCAGGGTCCTGGTTTGATTCCAGTTAGTTCAGCTCTTGGATATCAGGACAGAACATGGCAGCTATAGAGACTCTAACCAGCTGCTCATGGATACAGCCTGATCTGAGAGCAAGGAAAAGCAGAAGGAACCAAACTATAAGGAAGGATGTTTTTGCATTAGAAATATTTCAGCTGATCTGGTACTACAATTAAAAGTAACTCAGATGTTTTATGGGGAATGTTGATGAAATTAAAATAGCCATTAATAATTGACATTGACCTAAGCCACCCAGTCCAGTCATGTGACATTGAAGATTATATTAGATTCATTTGTAATGCATTAATGCAGGGGTTTTCTAACCTGTCCTGGAGGACCCCAGCCATGCACTTATTGTATGTACACAAAATGTACCTCACGAACTGATTTAGGACAGGATTCTGAAGCAACTGAATGATTCAACAAAATAGAGAGAGCTTTGGTGATGACTAGGGCAGTGAAGGATCACTGTCTTCAAAAATCGGTCCGATGAAGGCATCTCACTAGACAGAATGTGCCTAGTTTTCAGATGCAGCAGCTGTTTACGATCTCAAATCCACAGACGTAGCTCTTTATAATATAAATGCATAATATAAAATATAAATAACTATTTTAAATGCATTGAATTATTGAAAACATATTTTTGAACGATTATAATGTAAGGTTTTTATTATTATTATTATTAGCTAGTAAACAAACAAAACTGCACATTCTGAACAAGTATACTTTCAAGCAGTGTATTATTAGTTAGTATGCTAAGAAAAGTCTAAAAAAAAAAAAAGGGCACAGTCTACTTTTAATATGAAGGAATTTTCTGTATTGATTTTTCCACATTTTTAATTACGCATTGTATTTTCTGTTTTTGGTTTACATGGTTACAACGGATAATGTCCTGGAAAATTACTAGCATTATTTATTTATTATTTTTATTTATTAATTATTTCCATTGTCTAGATCTTACAGTGAACTGATCAACAATCACAGGTACAAACTACTTACAAAGTGTATCATAAATAAACAATTATTCAATTATTATTCAATTAAACAATTGCAAATAGCAGCTAACTTAATTCACGTGATGTGTGTACTACTAGGCATCTTTGGTTTTCTCTTTTTGTGTAATTTAATAGGTAAATGTGTGCCTTTTTATTGTTTGAGTCACTTATCACAAGTTGCCAAATAAATTTTAAACAGCTAAATTTGTTGCTAGGTGCTTTCAGAAGAAAAAGTTGCTCAATTTAGCAGCAAAATTGCTAAGTTGGCAACACTCCAACACTGAGCTGAATTTTCAGCATCATTACTCCAGTCTTCAGTGTCACATGATCCTTCAGAAATCATAATAATATGCTGATTTATAATGAGTGTTGAAACTCTTGTGCTGCTTCATATTGTTTTTTGGAAGCTGTGATAATTTTTCTTTGATTCTTTGATGAATACAAAGTTAAAAAGAGCAGCATTTGTTCAAAATAGAAATATTTTCTAACAATATACGTCTTTACTATGACTTTTTATTCATTCAACACATCCCTCCTGAATACAAGTATTAATTTCTTTAAAAAAAAATAAAAAAATGTACTGACCTCAAACTTTTGAATAGCATTGTATATTGTAACAAAAAAAATTATTTTTTAAATAAATGCTGTTCTTTTTAACTTTTTATTAATCAGAAAAACCTAAAAAAAAAAAAGGTCCCAAAAAAAAAAAAAAAATACATATATATGAAGCAGCACAATGGTTTCCGACATTGGTTATAAATCAGCATATTATTATGATTTCTGAAGGATCATGTGACACTGAAGACTGGAGTACTGATGCAGAAAATTTAGCTTTACATCACAGAAATAAGTTATTTTTTAAAGTATATTAAAATAGAAAACTGTTATTTTAAATTGCAATAATATTTCACAAAATAACCGGGGTTTTTTTCTGTATTTTTGATCAAATAGATAAAGTCTTGATAAGCAGAATAAACTTCTTTAAAAAACATTAAAAATCTTTATGATTCCAAACTTTTGAGCGGCAGTGTATTTTAAAAAGCTGCTCAGTTTTAAAATGGCACTATGGTGAGAATTATGAATCACAAGTGAAATTACTGTATGTTTTAAAACATCAGTATTACTTTATTTAATATAAACATGACACACGGTTGAAAAATCAAGAGTTCTCGATTGTTTATTTGTATCCTGGGCTGTTAAATGTATAAAAATGCACATGATGTGTAGTTGACCTAAATATGTGTCTTAGGTCGTCTCTTGACAGTGATGGGAATTCAGGCTCTTTTTGGGGATCTGGATCATTTAACTCAGCTCAGCAAAAAGAAGCGGCTCTTTCGGCTCACAAACGGCTCTTTATTTAGTAGCCTATCACTTCTGGCTTTTATAATTCAGCCAAATTTGTCAATGTTTTGATCTATGTCTGGTATGTGTGCACAAATATAATTAAATTATTCAAAGTAAGTAAACTAAACAATTAAAAGAAAATGTAAACTATACGTAATATTCAGATTTGTTAAATCAAATTCAAATCATTTTGTCATATTTTTGGCTCCATAAACCTTTCCAAAATACCATAATTTTACATTATTTTTGGTATAAAATCCAAAAACCTAATTTATGTAAAAACATAAAATATTATTACAGAACGTTATTACCCAGATTGCAAGGTAGGTCTCTAAAGAGTGCTTGATCTGGGAAACATCTGCTGTGTAAAAACATCTGATAAACGTCTTAGCAGATTTACATATATTCTAAATCATAAACATCTTAAAGACATTTTCTACACATCTATTGAAGATCTGATAGGAAATATCTGACATATTGCAGTTGAGCAAACACTCTAAAAAAAATAGCTTGCAGATGTAAATGCAGACATTAAATAGATGTGATGTACAGTATCAGGGTATGTGCTCGAACTCAGGTGCTCTCACAACTATTTAACAAATCATACTCAAACTGTAACAAAGTGTGCCATATAACAGATAAAAACTAAATTACAGTCTGCAAAACAGAAGCATCCAATACAGTTGTATTGTTAAATCTAGTAACCCTGAAATACTGTCACATAGTGACAGTATTTCACATATAGTGACAGTATTTCACATAGTGACAGTATTTTATGCATACATGTGCATGAAAAAAATACTATAGTAATTTATAGTAAATACTAAAGTGTTTTTGAACCACTATAATAAAGTGTATTATACTGTATATATTCTAGTATTTACAACATTTTGTTAATGAATGCTACAGCATACTGTAGTATTAACTATAGTGAATTGATAAACTGTAATAAATACTGTAGTATACTTTAGTTTTTACTACAGTAAACTGTAGTGTATTGTAGTACAATATACCCTATAGTTGTAGAAAACTATAGAATTACCACAACAAATTAATTCAAGTACTTTACTATAGTATGGTTCAAAAACACTATAGAATTTACTATAAATTACTATAGAATTTTTTCATCTGTTGATGTGCGCATGGCTAACAAGCAATGTGGCAAAAATGAATAAAAAAATAATACATATGACCGACAGAATACATTGTTATTTTTAAATGGGAAAGGTTTTTTATTGTATTTATTTATTTATTTATGTATTTTTTTGCAGCACCAGTCGCTAATGGTGTAGTTTACAGCAGCACGTGTTTTAAAAGGCGACAGTCACGTGATTCAGCGTCAGACTCTCTGCGTCGCACAGGAGCTCAGTCGCTTGTTTTTATTTCTTATATATATATATATATATATATATTTAAAACCGCAGTTGATCGATGCTCTTAAAATTGTGGTATCATCTTTAGAGAATCTGCATCGAGAGATCTGACGGAAAATCTGACTGGTTTACATCCACACATCTGCTTGTGGGAGGTTAGTAGACATGTCTTTGTTTATTATGGTTCTAGTAAACGGTTTAAAGGATATTACTATTACCAAAACCACCAGGGTAACCGTAGTTTACACCAAAATGCCATAGTTATTGTGCCTACTGTAAATAATGGATCAATATGATACATAACTCTAAGAAGCTTTCACAATCTGTTATTCTGTGTAATATCATGATTTATTTTTGCATAGACTGCGGTGTTAAAAACCAAATTCCCATAGTTTTACTATAGTAACGACAGTAATATATGTATTATAAAACGGATAGTTTCGGTCCTTGATTCTGATTGGTTGAGCCGCGTTCGAAGCCGTTGTATATTACACTACAAACACACACCTTTGTTTACTTTGTGTGTTGCTTGGCAACCACTTTGTTCCAGCCACACCTGTTTCTGAGGAACTACATTGTTTGGTGGAAGAATACTGTTTTTATTAATATCATTACACTTATTTGCTCTGTTTTATTTTGTGAAACCTTACTAAGTATATGGAATAACTGTTTTATAAAAGCAGTAAGCCCCGTGAAGCCGTGGTTTACAGTGAATTTATAACAGCTCTGGGGTTTTTAGGCACTCCACTTCGCGTCGTGTTATCTGTTATAAATTCACTGTAAACCACGGCTTCTTGGGGCTTATTGCTTTAGTATATTGTTGTAATAGAGTTTTCAGATCACATTTTAATACAATAGTAATTGGTACTTAATAAATGTGTCTTTTAAATGTATTTTTAGGCTCTGGAAGTGAATAGTCATGACTGGTGGTGAGTAACGTTATAATGTTTTATATTAGAATACGAATTCTCCTTAGGTTCTCTCAGGAATTTCCTATGGGTTTGATTTATGCGTAAAGTAAGGTCTGTGATTAACATCACTTTACTGTTCTACAGCATCAGTTAAACACTGTCATAAATATCAAAACATATTTCACTAGAAGTTACATATCTCAAGTGATCCACATGCAGTGTAAATGGTTCCATAAAGCTTGTATTTCACGTATTTTCCTGACTGTTTTACAGAAAGAGTGTTTGTGTTTGTTGATGAAGAGGAGCTTTTCAGTGTGATGAAGGACCTTGACTGTCTCTACTGTAGGATTCCAGTCACTGCATCTAAACATCACCTCAAAAAGAAACATCTCAGATTCGCTATATATTATAAAGACTCTGGCATTGGTAATTGACCAGTAACCATTTCTATATTACACACAAACAGTGTTTTACACCCATTCTCAACTTTAATGTTGTCTGTTCTTGACAGGGAAGTTTTCTATCCCCTGTTATTGTTCTGATGGAGGCCATGGCAGGAGCCACTGGCATTGCCCAATGTGCTCAAAAATATTGCACAGGACACAGAATTACAAAATCCATATTACCAACCACGGTTTGTGTCTGTTACAATACATTTCTTATTGAATGGTCTCAGAAGAGTGGTCATTTAAGGAAAATGGAATATCAAATCTGTATCGGGCTGTATAGCTAGAAATTTTTCATTGTTGTGCACATACACTTGCAATTTTTGTTGTGAAATTTTTACATACACACTACACTACCAGTCAAAAATGTACACAGGATACACATGCTTATTTATTATTATTAGCATTGTCTATATTGTAGAATATAAACAAACCATGTTTATTTGAGCTCATCCAAGGTGACCCTTGTTAATTAATATCCTTCAGTTCTGATCTGTTTCATATGATTGCAGGTGTTGAGATGACAGACAAATCCACAGGTGAGCAATGGCATTTAATCATTTTTCAATAGCACTCATCCACTGATCAAATTATTGGCTGTGTCCAACACCACAGCAGCTGACTTAACAGACTGTTTTGTGTGACGGTACCTCCTAAAGATGTAGACACATTTACATTTTCACAGATGAAATTCAGTAGCTCCAGTAGGAGTACACACAGTCTGGGATTTCTCGTGAGTAATGCAGATTCACTGTGTTACAATAGAAAACAGTGATATTGCAAGCAGTGTTGAGGGTAAAGCATTACAAGTAACTCCAGTCACGCAGATTACTTTTTTCAAGTAACTAGTAAAGTAACACATTACTTTTTAATTTACAAGAAAATATCTGAGTTACTTTTTCAAATAAGTAACGCCAGTTCCTTTTTTCCCATTTAGTGATTGACAGCTCTTCTGTCCCCATGTTGAGAGAAATCAAGAGTAAGATGTTATCGTAGTTCTGGAATAAATGCGAACATGCATTAATTCATCTCACTGGCAAAAAAAAAAAAAACAGATTTAGTATTCCTCAAAATTAATAAAATTCAACTCAGAATATGACGCAAACCTGCAATAATTAAATGTTAAATAACACAAATATCCTTTATGTATTTAATCCCATTTTATTAACCAATGTCTTTGCTGCTGACCTTCATCCAGTTCAACCATACTAATAAGCAAAATTTATTCTAGATAAACATTTGTGCTTCTTTTTTTTTAATGCTGAAGTGTGTTGAACTTACTTCTTCTACATTCTATTGTACAGATGTGAATTCACTTTCCCTTCAGCCTTAAACCTTCATCAATCAGTACTTTTTACTTTTAATACTTAAGTGGTACATTAAAAATCAAGTACATTTGTGCTTTTACCTAAGTAAAATTGAAAAGGAGTACACTTATTGGTTACACTTTAGGTAATTCTACATTTAAGTACTGAGTAATATTTATTAACTACATGTACTTACTATATGGTTAGGGTTAGGATTAAGGTTTGGCTTAGGGTTACTTGCATGTAATTATGCATAAGTTATTGTTATTATAATAGTAAGTACATAAAATGTGTAACAAGGACACCTTAAAATAAAGTGTTAAATATTTTATGTACTTTTACTCAAGTACTTGATTTGTGTACTTCGTCCACCTCTGGTCACATAGAGGCTGATCATTCAGTTTCAGAAACAGCCATATCCCAAACTGAGATTCATCTCAAAGTTTTCTCCTCTTCCAGTTGAGCTACAGCCTACAACAGTGCTGTTAGAGAGCCTACGAACGGACAACGAAGACAAGACACCAGGCAACAAGGCAGCGTGCCAAAAGTGTGGGATCCTCTTTACCACAACATCAAATTTGAGGCGGCATGAGAGACTACAGCACGGCCAAGACCAACAGCCCATTTTATGCATAGATGCCAAAAATGCAATTTTTGTTACACCCAAATATCTGCACGGACCAAGAGTGCCCATTCATATCCGCAAGTCCTTCACCTTGCAGATTCTGCTGTGTGAGCTGGAGGAGTGCTGGGATTTCATGAAAGCGCAGGCCCAGAGCGGGAATCCTGGGAAGGAATGCCGTCACCTGATCAGAACGAATCACGCAGGGCACTACGTTCCCCCTCCACCGCTGTGCGTTAACTCTCTGGAGGAGATGAGCCACAAACACCACCTGTCTGCATCCGAGAAACACGAGTGTCAGGAGATGAGCTCTAGGGCATGCATACAGGGGGTGGATTGTGTGTACCCTATTTTTTGGGGCGAGCATGACCTTTCAGAGAGATGTGTCTTCTTTTCTGTGTACACTGACCTTGAGGACAAATGGTGTCAGTTTGGGAGGACACGTGTCTCGTTTGATACCAAGTCTGGCAACTGGAAGTGTCTGTGTAAGCACAAAAGAAGCCGCTGCGTCCACAAGTGTTTATCTATGTGGTGGTTGTTTCAGGAGCGTCCTGAACTGCTGCAGAATGCCCTAGATGTCCACGCGGAAAGAGTCGATGCGCTTGAGGAAGCGGTCATGGATGCAGAGGACGTGGTTTAAATGACCTCTGCTAGACTCAACATCCGTCAGAACTTCACTCTCGTTTTCTGTGTCTTCACTCAATAAAAACACTGGACGTTACCTTTATTTTGGCTTGTAATTTGTTAACGGTTGGTTTGCAAAAACTCATGTGCTGTGCTATGTTTCCAGTGTTGAGGGAAATGCATTAGAATTAATCCTAGTTATGTATTCAGATTACTTTTTTCAAGTAACTAGTCAGTAACACATTATTTTTACATTTACGATGAAATATTGAAGTTAATTTTTTCCATTTTAGTCACTGACAGCTCTCCTGTCCCCGTGTTGAGAGAAATTGCCTTCCTTCAGCCTGAGGCTTATTAATTTCACTTGGTGTGAAAGGGTCTTTACAGTTGCCAAAAATATAACTTTTTGTGTGTGTGTTTTTGTTATTCAAAATTAAATAAGCAAGCCCAGCCCAGGTGACAAAAAGTAACACAAAAGTAACAATGTTCCACACTCTTAAAAATAAAGGTGCTTAAAAGGTTCTTCACAGCAATGCCACAGTAGAACCATCTCTTTCTTACCTTTTTATAATCTGAAGAACCTTCTTTCGCCACAAATAACTTTTTGTGGAACGGAAAGGTTCTTCAGATGTTAAAGGTTCTGTATGGAACCATTAAAGGTTCTTGTATGGCATCGTGAAGCACCTTTATTTTTAAGAGTGTACTTTCCATAAAAAGTAACTAAGTAACGCAATTATGTATTTTTATGGAATAACGCAGTATTGTAATGATTACTTTTAAAAGTCAATTTCCCCAACATTGTATGTTCATGACGTTGCCACACTAATTTTAACAATGTTATACAAGTTGTATTTGTGGTGAAAATTTCTTGAAAGGTGTCATGAGATTTATTCATGGTTTAAACACTAATGAGGTTTAAATCTAATTATACACAATTGAAAAGCAAAATGCGTGTTCTTATGCTTTTAAAGCCAAATGTAATGCATATTAAGTCCAGTAACAAGGTTGATAAACTGCAAAGCTTCCTCTTTGTGGGGAAGTTTCACTTTAGGCTTTGTATTGCGCTGTAAATGGTGAGAGTTATGTGACATGGTTGTGATATACAGTGCCTCTTGAAAGTTTGTGAACCCCTTGCAGAATCTGTGAAAATGTGAGAAATTTTAACAAAATAAGAGAGATCATACAAAATGCATGTTATTTTTTATTTAGTACTGTCCTGAGTAAGATATTTTACACAAAAGATGTTTACATATAGTCCACAAGACAAAAAAATAGCAGAAATTATTAAAATAACCCCATGCAAAAGTTTGTGAACCGTTGACTTTTTGAATTTGAAGATCAAGGTAAACTGTACTTAATTTGTTTTCCGGGAAACGCAAGTATCTTCTGTTGCTTCCAAAGGGCAGTACTAAATGGAAAAAAAATTATATTTCTACAAAATAAGAAAAATTTGAAAATCTTCATCCTGTTCAAAAGTCCCCCATATTTATGTATTTATTTTTTTGTCTTGTGGACTAAATGTAAACATATTTTATGTAAAATATCTTACTCAGAACAGTACTAAATGAAAAATAACATGCATTTTGTGTGATCTCTCTTATTTTGTTAAAATTACATTTTCACAGATTCTGAAGGGGGTTCACAAACTTTCAAGTGGCACTGTATATCTAACAACACAAGACCCAAATACACAAAGTACTGATGCACTGAGGTTTTGTGACTATAATTCCCTCATGGCTTTGCCGGGACTGGTTTTATCAGAATTTAACAAAGTTTACACAACACAAGTTATGTTCAGTATTCTGATTTTTTTAAAACGCATCTTTATCTATGTTTGAACAACAAAGTCTGAATTACATAATAACAAAGAAATTAAAGAAATACTGGTTTATAGGATGCCCAAATATGATGCATAACATTTTTCAGAAGTCCGAAAGAGCTTTATTACCAAGTAGGCTATGTTTACACATACAAGGAGTTTGACTTGCATACATAGGAATTATAACACTAATATAAGAAAAACTGAAAATTAAATAATGCATCATATACAGAAGTAGAAATATAGAGGGGGGAAAAAATGCATTTAGTTGTTTAAATGTATTGCTTTCTGGTTCACCTCCACATTCATGTTCAGATAAATTCAAAGGCAGAATCCAAATAAAGATGGGTTCGGAAATGAACTTCAGCTAAGAGAAGACTAGTGTCAATCCAGCTTTGATTCTTATTCAACTAATGATATCTTTAAAATTGACATTTCCATTCCCCGATAACAATCACTTGATTAAAACTACTAGAAATTATGACTGTCATATGCCAAAGCATCAGTTCAATGTGGACAGTGGAGTTTATTTATTTATTTTTATTTAGGAATTTACTCATTTGCTCCAACGCCTCGCTCCAGTGTCATTAATAGCTATATTAAAATCCATGTTGTATAAAATGATCCTTATAGCCGCAGAGATGTGTTATACGCTGCACACGTGTGAATTGGTGTAAATGCAACACACTTTCAAACATCAAAGGACTGTGCACTCCTGATGCGCGCGTGCGCAGATCATACTCCTCTCGAGCAAGACCAGCACTGGTGAGAATAAATTCATTATCTGATCGCCTTCATTACACACAATTCATGTCATGCCATTAATACGCGATCGATATAAATAGATTTTACTTTGCATGCATTTCTGTAAACTTACGATAACGCGCGTTCCATCGTATTTTTCCTTCATGAAATTATTAAATAAACCTTATAATTAGCAATTAAGCTGAGGTTGCCTTGAAATTACAGCATATGTTTTAATATCGATCATCATAACAGAGCGCATCTGTCTTTTCCTTCCAAATGCATCGGAATCGGATGTTCCTCATAAAGCAGTCTTTCAGTCAAGAACGGAATCAAATAATGAATGGTTCGCCTACTTTACAGTTTACTGCACAGGAACATGGACTTCCGCCATTTTGCACTGGTAGAGTAAAGATTATTTTGGGGAAAGGATGCGCTGGATGATTTTTGACATGGAATTGAAGATTCACTCACATCACCACCATCAGTTATGCATTATGCATAATCATCACCATCATCAGCACCATTGGTTTATGGGATGAGCATCATCACCATGAGTTTATGGATTATGGATTATGCATCACCATCAATTAAAATGGTCATCACTATCAGATTATTGGTTGAGCATTACCATAATTGTGCATTATCCTGTTTCTCTTTCATTTTTCTTTGTAAAGGAATGACAGAAAATATCTAATTGCCTTCCTCTTAAAATATCTGATAAACTACAGCACTTTAACTGTTCTGTTCCCTTTATTTCAAACATCAATCCTACCTCTGAAGGACGTTCTCTGCCAGTGTTCAGTGTGAATAGTGAAAAGACTTCTATACTATCACAGTGTCCTCAATGTCTCTGTTGTTAGTGGTATTGAGCAGAGTCTTGCTATGAGTGCCAAAGCAGACCTGGATGTCCTGCCACATGATGCAGATGTCCCGTCTGAAAGCAGCGTCTCTCACGCTCACAATGACAGCTCTGCACAGCGGCTCATACCCCAGGATACCACCACTATCATTTTTCCAGGTGCTTACAGTTGAATAGAAATCAGTGTAGAATGTAAATGTATTTTTTCTCTTTTTAAAACTAAAAAGGTAAACAAATTTGGCTTGCTGTCCAAGGTGCGGGGATGGAGCTTGAGACTCGATCATCTGTTTATATTTTCTTGCAGTCTGAATGACAGGATTAAATGAACATACTTCTCCTGAACAATTGTTTACTCCATATTTAGAGGTGTTAAATATTGTGGATGCAACAGTATTTACAAAACAAGAAGTTTTTATTTTCCCAAAGCTTCTGCTCATCCATTGCCAAAAGTGGAGCTGCCTCCAAATGCAATCAAGGCGATTAAAGGCAGTGACCTGGAGGCCGCATCACTTCCTGCTCAGGTTGGAGGGACGATTGTCCATGTTCTGGGCTGGAAGGAGGGAATGGCCATCCTCCCTGGAAGCAATCTGAAGGTGAGCAAAATGTCTGTGTTTGTGTGGCCCCGTGTGTGTTGACCTTAATGGCAGTTTAGTCATTTTAATTTTTTTTTAATAAAATATAAAAGATGTCTAAATATATTCATTCATTTAGCAGATGCTTTTATAAAGCAACTTACAAATGAGGAATTCTGCAACATAAGCATTTCACGCTAAGGGATCAGGAAGGTGTTCTCCTAACATAATTCAAATGATAAATCAAATGCTAAAAATTGCACCTGAAATAACTTGCCATATGACATGAAAATACAATGCTAAAACAATAAAAATAATAATAATAAAAAAAATCTAATTTAAAAAAGCCTGTCAAGTGATCAGTTAAATGTCATTTGATCTCCTCATATGGTGAAGCATAAACTCTTAACAAAAATAAATATTGTGTTTAATAACTGATTTTCATAATTCACTACAATGCAAAAATAAATAATACTCAAATAATGAATCAAATGCTCAGAGGAACATTTCAAATGTTAAATCAAATGCTCAAGCAATTTTAAATGTCTGAGGTTGTACAGTGTAAATTTCCATGACTGTGTGAATTAAGTGATGTGGTTTGAGAAGTTAAAATGGTTGCCGAATGCTACCCCCAACTTCCTGACTGAAATGGATGGCATTATAAAAAGATTAAGCTGAAGGTGATGTTTTTCTTCCATGCCGAGGTGTCTACGAGGCAGGCAGAAGTGTATTGTTACCATAGTTAGGAAATAATAAGTGATTTTGTTTATATTGAGAAGAGGAGAGGGCCAAACACCAAACCCTGGGGCACTCCAGTGGATAACCGGTGTGACACTGCTCCACTCCAAGATACCTTGAAGGATGTCTGTTCTGATATCAGTGTAGAGAGGGAAGGTGATTTAAAATGTCAAAAACTGCAGACAACTTGCTCTCTCACCAGTCAAAAGGCAATCTCTGTTGAAGGAGTGGATGGAATCTTATTACTGGAGTGGAAAAAGAAAGCATTTTACATTACAACAAATAATTATATACTGTGGTGAATGCTTCCTGAAGGCACTATATATTACTTTTTATTATTGCATAACAATAATGCTACTCTGCTTTCTGCAGTTATGTGTTAGTGATACTGGTTCACTGGAAGTGATCAGTGAAGGGAAAATAGGCTCTGCGAACCTGACCACTGAAAGAGTGCAGACAAAATCAGCTGATATGGAGCTCAAACAGGCTGAAAAACCAGGTAATTATTCATTTGATGCCTCTGGATTATTACATCATTCTTACATCATTCTTACAAGCATGGCTTTATGATGTTTTGAAGTCTGGTTGTCAGTCAGGGCTCAAAATTAACACTAAACAGGAGCAAAGCAGGAGTAAAAATTGGCTTTGATGAGTACATAAAAGAGTTACTTTACTGTTAGCCAGTCTCTTTATTATTATGCTATTTATCAGTAAAATTTTGCAAGTATTGACACAATCTTTTTTGTTGAATTTTAGCACATAAATTCTATGCTGATACCTTAAATGTCCTGAAAAACTAGTTTGAAGAAAAATGGCTTTATGCAAATGGTGTCACATGACTGAATTATATATGTGCCTGCGTCTGTATGTTACTCCTATTTATGTGTTGGTTATGCTATTTGGACTTCATACATAGTGAAATGGCCTAATAAAATTTAAATTCTTTTCACCATATCAGTATTTCTATTCTCCCATGTATTTCACTTTGCATATTACAGTTGAATGCACTAAGTCATTGAATGCAGACTTTCATGGCCACGTCAAACCGCAGCTGGTTTAACTGCATGTTAAAGGTTGCATTAAAGGTTGTTGCTGTATGCAATTATTAAACATTTTTCACTGTAGCAATATTTTTTAAAGGGGTCATATGATGCTATTTTAAAGATCATTATTTTGTGTGTTTGGTGTAACAGAATATGTTGACATGCTTTATTGTTCAAAAAACACATTATTTTTCAAATACTGTACATTACTGTAGCTCCTCTATGCCCCGCCTCTCTCAAACGCATCGTTTTGTACAAAGCCCCTCCTTCCGACAAGCGCAGTCTGCTCTGATTGGCCAGCTGACCCAGTGCATTGTGATTGGCCGAACACCACAAGCACGCGTCAGAAATGTAACACCCCTTACCATAACCGTGAGCTTCAGCTTTCAAAATAAATATAAAGACAGTTAATAATGTTGTTAGTTTTACCATCAGTTCAAGCCCGAAAGGGGAACAGAGTCGTGTGACAGACACAGTGATGATGCTCGTATGTATGGGGAAGTCGTGGCCTAATAGTTAGAGAGTTGGGCTTGTAAGCTGAAGGTTGCTGGTTCGATTCTCGCACCGGCAGGAATTGAAGGTGGGGATTGTGAATGAACAGCACTCTCTCTGCCTTCGATACCATGACTGAGGTGCCCTTGAGCAAGGCATCGAACCCCCAATTGCTCCCCGGGTGTGTGTTCACGGTGTGTGTGTGCGTTTGTTCACTATTCACTGCTGTGTGTGTGCACTTGGATGGGTTAAATGCAGAGCACCAATTTCGAGTATGGGTCACCATACTTGACAATACGTCACGACTTTCACGACTTTCACTTTCATTTGCAGTACACAAGCCACGGTTAAGACGATTTCTGACGGGCTGTACACTCCGCTGTGATGTGAACCTGTTCCCCTCACACACACTGCGCAAAACTCCGCATTTGAAGTCAATAGCAAATACTTAAACTAATAATAAAACATACTTACAGTCGCTGATTCAGAAGTGCCAGATTGTCGGAATTGACCCATTTTTTGTTTTTTTGTTTTTTTTTAGAAATAGCCTTGTACTCTCCTAGGTTCACGAAACTGTCACCCATTAAATGTGTTGCACAAATTTGAACATTTGGGTTGTGCTGTTCTGTTGTAAACAAATCTTAACCAATGATTCCTAATTGCATCTACTTTCAGAAGGCCAAATAAAGTGCTTTTGCTTTCGCACAGAAACACACAGCGTCTCCCTGACATGAGTGCATCAACACTACTGCGGTTACTGAAACCACGCCTTCTTTCTTTGCGTGCACATTTGGGTGGCATTACACAAATATTTCCACATCGTGACATGTGGGGGTGTGATTTAATGAGGCGTTTTAGCCTGGTCTGGATCAGCCTTCTCTTTCAGATAGAATAAATCCTTTTGTGGGAGACTTTGAGCTTTGTAACTCTGCAGATCTTATACATGCACAAACAGCTACATAACACACTAAAGAAAAGGAAAACAAGAAATCACATCATATGACCCCTTTAAATGGACCCTTAAATTTTGCATACAGAATAAGATTGAGCTGCCCTGTTGTATCCAGACCCATTGGCTTCTTCAGATAAAGGCAGTTGCAGTCTTCGTAGATGAGCAACGTCATGTTGTCATATTTCCTAATATTTCTTAATTTAATAATATTAAATTATGTGTGAAATTAGTAGCCTAAGCAAGAAGATAACCAGTTGTGCTTTCCATTTTACAAAGATTAGGGTAAATCTAGGAAGATGAACGATACAGAATTTGTAATATACACATTTTTTATATTTTATTATTTTTTTGAATAACTTTATTACACCCAACATTTTATCAGTAAAATGTCAATTGGGTGGAAACAGCAAATTTATTCCATTTTAACTCAAGTTGGAAGAACAGTAGTCCATTGAAAAGTTCAGTAACCATTGAGAACATGCATCAAATCTTAAAGCTGTTAGCATTTGTCTTTCCGATAGCACCATCACAAATGGGAATGTTTGCTTGCAGACGTCTCAGCAGGTGGGAATGTCCGCTCTGCTGCCTTTGTGGAGGCCGACAGACTTCAGAGAGCACATATGGAGGCTCAGGACAATCCAGCTCATAGCAAGTGCACTGAGACCTCGGCCAAACAGACTTACTTGACAGAGCTACGCGGAGAGACGATGTCTGAAAAGTAAATTAACTACCAGACTTACACATCTAACTCATGCAATATATAAATATGTATGAGACAGATTTCTGGTAAAAAATCATGTGCATATTACAGTCAGGTTATTCTATCAGTATGGTGTTCTGTATGGATGCTTTAGTCCTGCAGGAATTGCTGAAGCACAGGTGATCTATCATGAGCATGAAATGCTGAAGCCCATGAAGAAGAGGAAGAGGAGGGAATACAACAGCCCATCAGAAGAAGAGTCTGATGCTGAGCCAATGGTGCAGTTCTTTTTCTTCTTTAAATGAATGTCATTGCTGTGCTTGATGTGTATTTTTACATTATCGTGCATTTCATATGGTGCTTTGAGTTTTTTAATGCAATGAAATGAACTTGTGTGATTAAAGGAGGAGAAAGTGGAGGCTTTAAAAATGGATGGCAGGCAGAACAAAGCAGGTACATCATCACACTCCCATGATAAACAGTAATATTTTTACGAAACCATCAATGAACTAAAGTTAGATTTTATACACTTGCAGTATGCACCCTCACAGTTATCAATCACTGCATTACTTCTTGAAAATTATGTTCCATTGACTGTCGAAATGCAGGCTTTGTTGTCCTTACCAATGTGATTTCATTAGTATTTGCAGGTATTCTAATGTAAAGTGACACTGTGTGTGTGTGTGTGTGTGTGTGTGTGTGTGTGTGTGTGTGTGTGTGTGTGTTTGTGCTGTCAAACAATTAATCGTGATTAATCGCATCCAAAACAAAAGTTTTTGTTTACATAATATATGTGTGTGTACTGTGTATATTTATTATGGATATATAAATACACACACATGCGTGTATATATTTAAGAAAAATATGTTATATTTGTATGTTAAATATATTTATATATAATATAAATTATATAAATAAAAATATATACGTGTAAATGCATGTTAATATTTTGAAAATATATACTGTATGAATGTGTATTTACAGTTGAGGTATATCTATGATGGAGGTATAGAATTTATTTGCAAATTTCCACCATAATTTGCAAATAAATTCTTTAAAAATCCTACAATGTGATTTTCTGGATTTTTTTTCTCATTTTGTCTCTCATAGTTGAGGTATACCTATGATGAAAATTACAGGCCTCTCTCATCTTTTTAAGTGGGAGAACTTGCACAATTGGTGGCTGACTAAATACTTTTTTGCCCCACTGTATATAAACATAATAAATATACACAGATACACAATATACACATATACACATACATTATGTAAAAAAAAACTTTTATTTTGGATGTGATTAATCGGGATTAATTGTTTGACAGATATATATATATACAGTGCCCTCCAAAAGTATTGGAACCGTAAAGACAAAATTGCTCTGTTGGCTGTGGAGTCAAGACATTTGCAAATATGATTAAAAGATGAATATGAGACAAAACTACAGAATTTCACATTTTATTATTAGCCGTTTCAACACATATATGTTTTACCAAATAAAAAGAACAGCACTTTTAGAGTTCATCCCACTCATTGATGTGAGCATAAGTATTGGGACAGTTGAACATAAGGCAGATATAAAAGATTAAAAGCTATTATTTAGTTGCAGATCCCTTGCGCACAATCACAGCAGTGAGTCTGTGACCCATAGACATCACCAGACTCTTGGTCTCATCCTTTGAAATACTTTTCCCTGCCTTTAATGCAGCCAATTCCAATTGTTGCTTGTTTTGGGGAGTTTCTGCCTTTACTCTCCTCTTCAGCTGGTGAAATTCATATTCAATCGGATTTAAATCTGGAGATTGACTTGGGCAATCTAAGACTTTCCATTTCTTTGCCCTTATAAATTCCTTGACCGAACTAGCAGGGTGTTTTGGGTCATTGTCCTGATGCAATATGAAGCACTTCCCAATGAATCTGGTGGCATTTTCTTGAATATTGGTAGGCAAGATGGCTGTCCCTGTTCCAGAGACAGCCATGCATGCCCATGCCATGACACCACCTCCACCATGCTTTACAGATGAGGCTGTATGCTTGGGATCTTTTGCAGTTCCCTTTTTTTCTCCACATTTTTGCTTTCCCATCACTTAGATAAAGGTTCATCTTTGTCTCATCGGCCCATAAACATAGTTCCAAAACTCTTCTGGCTCACCTTTGTGCTTTTTTGCAAACTCTAATCTTGCCTTTCTATTTTTGGTGCTGGTCAGAGGTTTGCATCTTGCTGTGTAGCATCTGTAATTCTGTGTCAAAGTCTCCTGAGGACAGTAGATTGTCAGAGCATCACCCCAGCTTTCTGGAAGTTGTTGGTGATTTTACAGACACGTCTTTTAGGGTTAATTTTCACAGCTTTTATGATTTGTCTGTCATCAACTACTGTTGTTTTCTCAGGTAGTTGTTGGCTGCTGGTGTCGCTGGTGGTTTCCAATCCCTTGATTTCTCCATGCCCTTTGTTTTTGCTATAGTTCTAATTGACTTCTTCTTTTCTTTTAGCATCCAAATTGCTTGCTTTTCTTTCAGAGTCAGCTCCCTCATCTTCATCCTAGTTTGTGTGTGTCATCATCGAATGCAAGATTCAGAATGCAGAAGTAATGGATATAACTGATACGACACATTCCCTGCTTTTAATATCTGAAGAATGAATGGAAGAGGACACAGCTGATCACTTAGAAAGACCTGTGAGGTGACTGTTCCAATACTTATGCTCACATCAGATAGTGGGATGAAACTTTAAAAGTGCTGAACTTTTTATTTGGTAAAACATGTATGTGTCGAAAGACCTAATAATAAAATGTGACATTCAGTAATTTTGTCTCATATTCATCTTTTAATCATATTTGTAAATGTCTTGACTCCACAGCCAAAAGAGCAATTTATATAAATATATATATGCAAATGTTATTATAGTTAACTGCAACTAAAGCTAAACAAACAAAACCACAAAAAAAGAAAAGCATTAACTGAAATAAAATATATATTAAAAAAAAACTTAAAATAATTTTATTTCAGCTAGTTACCAAAACATTTAAAATTTTTATTTAGTTTAACTTGATTTACAAACATCACAAAAATTAAAAACTAATATAAAGTATACAGACAAAAACAAATAACTAAAACTTTAACACAAAATATAAATGTAAAAGTAAAAAATACCACTGTGACCACTATGAGCTTACAACGGAAGTCCATTTCTGTGTTTTTACAAACTATGGGATGAGTCTAAAATATTTTCTGTGGTAATGGAGCAAATTCTGGTTTTGAACATTAATCGTACTGATAATAAATATAATGAAATCTATGAGTTTTGTGAATTCAGCATTCTATGAACCTAAACAGAGCATTTGAAAAGATGTCTCATGTAAGTAGTATATGAATGGATCTACATATATATTTGTATCAGTTTTTGCTAATGTTTTCATACATATGAACAGTGCTCTTGGCAGGTGTAACTGTGTAAGTGCTCTCTCTGTAGGCTCAGCAGAGAGTAAGCTGGAGATGTGGTCCTGGCCGCAGTATCTAGAGCAGCAGAAAGCTGTGGCCGCTCCAGCCAGACTCTTCCAGGAGGTTTGACTTCTGTGTTTCACTCTAGGAAGTGAATAACGCCACGGATGCAGCTGTGATGTGTTTCAGAGCGCAGAACATTAACTTGATTCATTTCAATACGGAGTAGAGATTACACATTTAATAGTTCAATTATGGATTAACATTTATCCATGTCACCGGTCTAGACCCAGAGGGTTCCCCTGATTAAGAACAGCTTCAGACAGGGGATGAAGTTAGAAGGCATCGACCCCCAGCACCCCTCGATGTATTTCGTCCTGACCGTCGCTGAGGTGCATTGACGTTTGTTATGAGTGTAATCAGTGCAGAGGAGTCTGTCTCTCATTCTCTGGACATGCTCGTCTCTAGGTCTGCGGCTTCAGATTACGCCTTCATTTTGATGGCTATTCTGACTGCCATGACTTCTGGGTCAACGCCAACTGCCCTAATATTCACCCCGCTGGATGGTGTGAGAGCACAGGGCACAAGCTGTACACCCCAAAAGGTGAATTACAACTCTGTTTAGACGAAAAATAAGTAAAATAGGGAATAACCATACAATGTGATAGACATACATACAATTTTAGGATGAATTATATACACCAAACAGAAGTTTGGAATAAGAAGCCTCTTCTGCACACCAAGACTGCATTTATTTGTTCAAAAATACAGTAAGAACTGTAATATTGTTAAATATTTTTACAATTTAAAATAACTGTTTTCTATTTTGATATGTAATGTATTGCTGTGATGCAGCGCTGAATTTCCAGCATCATTACTCCAGTCTTCAGTGTCACATGGTCCTTCAGAAATCATAATAATATGCTGATTTGCTGCTCAAGACACATTTCTGATTATTATCAATGTTGAAAACAGTTGTGCTGCCCAATATTTTTGTGAAAACGGTGATACATTTTATTTTTCGGGACTCTTTGATAAATAGAAAGTTCAAAAGAACAGCATTTAGCTGAAATAGAAATGTCTTTACTGTTGCTTTTGATCAATTTAACATGACCTTGTTGAATAAAAGTGTTAATTTCTTTCTTTCTTTTTCATTCTTTCACTTTCCCCTACACTTTTGAATAGTGGTAGTGTATCACAGTTTCTACAAAAAGATTAAGCAGCAAAAACTGTTATATACAATTATGTAACTCTCTGTCATATATACACACACACACACACACACACACACACACACATTTTTACACATATATTTTAATACACACAAATAGAGAACATACACAAAAATATCTACAACAAGACGCATTCACAGAGAAAAAAGAAAAAGAGAGAGAAAAAAAATAATAATAAAATAAAAAATTAACAAAAATGAACAACAACAGTTACATGAGATTTTACAAAAAATCAAGTCTAGCCATTGTTATTGTCTATAACAATCCCATTTCCTCCAATAATTTTCCGCTTTTTCCAACACACGGATTATTATGGCTAACTGCTTTAACATAGTTCAAAAACATGCACTTTAAAAAAAATAGGATCTATTATATATCACAGCTGCTATAGATAGCTAACATACAGTTATATTGTATGTTATAGTTTGTGTAAAGGTTTTATTTTAACCATTCTCTTCCCTTGCAGGATGTAAAGAAGAAGAGTTTTCTTGGTCCAACTACCTAAAAATCACCCGATCTCAAGCCGCCCCGAAGGAGCTGTTCTTCAGCTCGGTCAAAGTGAGTCAAACGCTAAAGCTGTGCTGCCGCGTCTCACTAAAGGACTCAGTGTGAACACAGAGCTGGTTTTCTGACTGTGCAGCCGGAGACAGACTGTGGGTTTGAGGTGGGGATGAAGCTGGAGGCCGTGGACCGCATGAACCCGTCTCTCATCTGTGTTGCCACGGTAACGGACAAAGTGGGCAACCGCTTCCTGGTTCACTTTGATAACTGGGACGACACGTATGACTACTGGTGAGTTACAACTGCTGGTCACGTTTGTTTAAATGATGCCATATACAGTGTTGGGAAAAGTCACTTTTAAACATAATGCATTACAATATTGCGCTACTCCCTAAAAAAGTAACTAATTATGTTACTTAGTTACTTTTTATGGAAAGTAATGTGTTACGTTACTTTTGCGTTACTTTTTAAATCTGAGCAGGGCTTGTTTGTTTGTTTTTAATATAAAAAGTTCTATTTCAATCAATAAATGGGGAAAAAAAGAAACTGGCAAAACTTATTTGATAGTCACTTACTGCTTGACTCGCGTTACTTGTAATGTTACCCCCAACATTTACAGCGGGTAAAATAAGTATTGAACACGTCCACCATTTTTCTCAGTAAATATATTTCTAAAGGTGCTGCTGACATGAAGTTTTCACCAGATGTTGGTAACAACCCAAGTAATCCATACATACAAAGAAGTCAATACTTATTTTACCCGCTGTATATGGTCCAGTGTGAAATGAATGGGTTTATTATTGAAGATGAAGTGGTAATGTGTTCCCGCAGGTGTGATGCTCACAGCCCGTACATTCATCCCACCGGCTGGTGTCAGGAGAGAGGTCTCCCGCTGACGCCCCCTCAGGGTAACACACTCCCAGTCTGTGTCACACACCTCCTCACTACGCTTTAGCTTCTTTATACTCTAATGTGAATGTTTCAGCAGGGATCCATTGCAAAAAGCACACAGATACCATTACTTTGTTCCAAAATTTGTGACCAAATTGTTATTTTGATATTTAAGTGTTGTTATTAACATGGATTTTACTTGAGTTGTTTCTATAGATGTTCATTACCTTTCAAAAGGTTGGGGTCTTTTTTATTAATTTTGTTTTTAATTTTGTGCAGGGATGTATTAATTTGATCAAAAGTTACAGTGAATAATGTGACAGTATAATGTCGTGAAAGTATAATGCCACAAAAGATTCTTGTGAGCTTTCTATTAATCAAAGAATTGTGGGGGGAAAAATGTATTATGGTTTCCACAAAAATATCAAGTAGCACAATTGTTTTCGACATTGATAAAAATAAGAAATACCATGGTAAAATCACTGTACTCTGGCCAAAGTGTTATGAAAAAAGACAGCAATATTCAATATTTAATAACATTTATTATTAATATTATTCACAGAAAACCTTTTAAGCCAAGTAATGTAGTTCATTTGTGAAACTGTAGAAAAGCAGACTTGTGACGTTCATGTAATATATTTATACAGTATCGGTAAAACGTTTGGAATGATTATATATATGAAGAAACACACACACACACACACATATATACACACATGTATACACTACACAAAAAGTTTAGAGGAAAGTAAAAAAAAATAAATAAATAAAATAAAATCAGCAAGGACACACTAAATGTTACAAAATATTTCTAATAAATGCTGTTCTTTGGAACTTTCTGTTCATCTGTAAATCCTGAAAAATAAATTGGACCACCATTTACACAAAAAATATTGTGCAGCACAACTGTTTTCAACATTGATAATAATCAGAAATGTTTATTGAGCAGCAAATCAGCATATTAGAATGATTTCTGAAGGATCATGTGACACTGAAGACTGGAGTAATGATGCTTAAAATTCAGCTTTGATCACAGAAATAAATTACATTAAATATATATATAGTACAGAGTACATATATATATGTACTCTGTCTGTTTGGGTGGCCTGCTTTTATAACAGACTGGCTGGATGTGATCTTGTTCCGCAGACTATCCGGACCCTGACCGGTTCTCGTGGGAAAGGTATCTGGAGGAGACTGGCTCAACGGCGGTCGCTCCCGAAGCCTTCAGAGTGGTGTGTCAGATCTCTCAGTCCTGATCAAATACACGCACAACTCTATTAAAACCACTCTCTTGGTCAAAATAAGGAAAGCGACTCTTCTTGTGTTTGCACAGCGCCCCTCTCACAGCTTCCAGGTGCAGATGAAGCTGGAGGCGGTGGATAAGAGGTGTCCAGGGCTGATCCGCGTGGCTACAGTGCAGGAGATCGACACCTACAGAATCAAGGTGAGAAGAACCGCTTCTGCTTCTGTAGCTTCTGTAGGTCAATTTTTTGAAATTTGAGATTTATACATCTTCTGAAAGTTGAATAAATAAGCTTTCCATTGATGTATGGTTTGTTAGGATCGGACAATATTTGGCTGAGATACAACTATTTGAAAACCTGGAATCTGAGGGTGCAAAAAAATCCAAATATATCAAAATATTACATTTACATTTAGTTATTTAGCAGACGCTTTTATCCAAAGCGACTTACAAAAGAGGACAATAGAAGCAATCAAAACCAACAAAAGAGCAACAACATGCAAGCGATATGACAAGTCTCGGTTAGCCTAACACAGTAAACATAGCGAGGTTTTTTTTTTTTGTTTGTTTTTTTTTAAAGAAAACAAGTAGATAGAGTATAGAAAAAAGAAAGCTAGTGTTAGTTTTTAAAGAAAAAGTAGCAGTTAGAGAATAAATATGCAATTGATAGAGGGTCAAGGGTGTGTGTGTGTTTTTTTTTAAATAAAAAGAAGACAGATAGATAGATAAAATAGAATTAGAATAGAGAGTGCTAGAGTTAGAGTTGGGCAGGTCATTCCAGCAGGTGGGAACAGTGAATGAAAAAGTCCGTGAAAGTGATTTTGTGCCTCTTTGGGATGGCACAATAATGCATTGTTCACTTGCAGAACGCAAGCTTCTAGAGGGCACATAGGTCTGAAGTACTGAATTTAGGTAAAGGGGTGCAG
This sequence comes from Spinibarbus caldwelli, assembly GCA_039654775.1. NCBI lineage: Eukaryota > Metazoa > Chordata > Actinopteri > Cypriniformes > Cyprinidae > Spinibarbus > Spinibarbus caldwelli. The sequence goes on from CM077260.1 coordinate 29,394,499, forward strand.
AGCCAGAGGTGATTTTGTGGGCAAACATTAATGCCTTGAATTTTATGCGAGCAGCTATTGGTAGACAGTGCAAATTGATGAACAGAGGTGTGACGTGTTCTTTTCGGTTCATTAAAGATTAAACTTGCAGCAGCATTTTGGATTAATTGTAGAGGTTTGATGGAATTGGCTGGAAGACCTGCCAAGAGAGCATTTCAATAGTCAAGTCTGGACAGAACAAGAGCTTGAACAAGGAGTTGTGTTGCATGTTCTGAAAGAAAGGGCCTGATCTTCCTAATATCGTATATTATTCCTAATATTGTATATTATATTAAGCAAATCTGCAAGACCAAGCAGTTTTAGCAATGTGGTCTGAGAAATTCAGCTTATCATCAATCACAACTCCAAGGTTTCTGGGTGTTTTTGAAGGATTTATGGTTGATGAGTCTAACTGGAAGGTGAAATTGTAATGAAGTGATGGGTTTGCTGAAACTACAAGCAGTTCTGTCTTAGCTAGGTTGAGTTAAAGGTGACGGTCCTTCATCCGGCAAGAAATATCTGTTAGACATGCTGAGATGCGAGTAGCTATCGTCGGATCATTAGGATGGAATGAGAGGTAGAGTTGAGTGTCATCAGCATAGGAGTGATACGAAAAGCCATGTTTCTGAATGACAGAATCTAGTGATGTCATGTAGACAGAGAAGAGAAGTGGACCAAGAACTGAGCCCTGAGGCACCCCAGTAGCTAGATGTTGCGACTTGGATACCTCACCTCTCAAGATACCTTGAAGGACCTATCTGAGAGGTAAGACTCAAACCACTGGAGTGCGGTTCCTGAGATGCCCTTTCTCAATAGGATCTGGTGGTTGACCGTATCAAAAGCAGCGGACAGATCCAGCAAGATAAGTAATGAAGACTTGGAAGCCGCTCTTGCACGTCTTAGGGCTTCAACAACTGAGAGCAAGGCATTTTCGGTCGAATGTCCACTTCTGAATCCAGATTGGTTGATGTCCAGGAGGTTGTTCTGTGTGAGAAAGGCAGAGACTTGGTTGAACACAACTCGTTCAAGTGTTTTTGCAATGAAAGGTAGAAGGGAAACCGGTCTATAGTTCCCTAAAAGAGTTGGGTTATGAGTGGGTTTCTTAAGAAGTGGGGTTATATGAGCCTGTTTAAAAGCTGAGGGAAAAACTCCAGTGTGAAGGGATGTGTAACGATGTGAGTGCAGGTACAACTGCAGGAGAAATGGCTTGAAGGAGATGAGATGGAATAGGATCAAGCGGACAAGTAGTAGGATGACTAGAAAGGATGAGTTTAGAGACTTCTGCCTCAGAGAGTGGAGAGAAGGATGTGAACAAGTGTATGTTTACTGGTAAGATGTGTTTGACAGTTTGTGGTGTGGAGAATTGTGCAGTGAGGTTTGTAATTTTATTAATGAAGAATGTGGCAAAGTCGTCAGCTGTTAGAGTTGATGAAGGAGGGGGAGGAGGACGACAAAGGAGGGAGGAAAATGTTTTAAAGAGCATGCGAGAGTTAAGTGAATTGTTAATTTTGTCGTGATAGTATGTCCTTTTAGCAGTGGAGACATTAGCAGAGAAGTCAGAGAGGAGTGATCGATATAAATTAAGGTCAGTAGGATTTTGTGATTTGCGCCATACCCTTTCTGCAGCCCTGAGCTTAGAACGATGTTCGTGGAGAACATCAGATAGCCAAGGGGTGGTACGGGCTGGCCTGGAAAATAAGAGGCAGAACGTGTCTAAACAAGATGTCAGAGTGGAACAGAAAGTATCAGTAGCACTGTTAGCATCAAAAGATGATAACTGTTTAGGGGTAGGAAGCGAAGATGAAACCATAGCAGATAGCCGGGAGGGTGAGAGTGAACGTAAGTTACGTCGAAAAGTGACATGTGGAGGGGTATATGTTGTGACAGGAATCATGTTGAGGTTAAGAGTGAGGAGGAAGTGATCCAAGGTGTGCAGTGGAGTAACCAGCACATGATCAGTGGAGCAGTGTCGTGTGTAAATAAGGTCCAGTTGGTTGCCTGATTTGTGAGTAGCCGTAGTTAACACTTTCTTGAGATCAAAAGAGGCAAGCAGAGTGTGGAAGTCTGCAGCTTGAGGTTTATCGAGGTGGATGTTGAAGTCTCCAAGTATAACTAAGGGAGTACCATCCTCAGGAAAGGTTGAGAGCAACACATCTAATTCTTCCACGAAGTTACCTAGTGGTCCTGGAGGTCGATAAACAACTACAAAATGGATTTTTAGAGGGTAGGTAATAGTAACCGAATGTGATTCAAAGGAGCTGTTGATACCCAGAGATGGTAAAGGAGTAAATTTCCAATTATTAGAGATGAGCAGACCAGTACCTCCACCTCTTCCAGTTAAACGGGGGGTGTGGGAAAAGGAGAAAGTGCAGGTGTAGCATTGTCCTCTGATTTGATCCAGGTCTCTGTCAGGGCCATGAGGTTTAGTCTTAAATGACTAATAATGGAAGTAATAAAATCAGCTTTGTTGACAGCAGACTGACAATTCCAGAGACCAATAGAAAAAGAAAGTAATCTATTAGCAGACATAGGCAAAGTCCGCAGGTTGTTAGGATTGCGCTGCCTACAGTGTGTGATGCGTGGGCTGCAGTGGTAGTGATAGTAGTGATCTGGAAACACATAGTAAGAACTGGTTATAAGAAAACTAAAACAGAAGTGAAACAAGTAGTAGGAAAGAGGATAAATAAAAAAGCGATACTTATGTCCCTTGCCAGTGTCCCTGCCCGGTGGAGTCGCACGGTAGAGTCGATGGTCTTTACACTCTTCGGCCTTCACACGAGAGCTGCCGCGGTATAATAACCTTTTTTATACTCGTTTGACAAAACGAAAGTTGAATTCAGCTGGACACACTTTCCTTTTTATCACAACAAATAGCCAATCAAGCACAGACACTGACAAGGTACGCGATACAGTACGAGACCAAACGCGATTTCAGCAAGTCAGCAAATATTGAGAAAATCGCCTTTAAAGTTGTCCAAATGAAGTTCTTAGAATGCATATTAAAAATCAAGAATTAAGTTTTGATATATTTACGGTAGGAAATTTACAAAATATCTTCATGGAACATGATCTTTACTGAATATCCTAATGATTTATGACCCATACAATGTATTGTTGGCTATTGCTACAAATATACCTGTGCTACTTATGACTGCTTTTGTGCTCCAGGGTCACAAATAACAAAATAGAAATAAAAATCAAGACAGCATATTAAATGTATTCCTTCAATGGCTCATAATAGTAATATACACTAAGATGAAAAGTCTGGGGTTAGTATGATTTTTTAATGTTTTTGAAAGACGAGTCTTTTGCTCACCAAGGCTGCATTTATTTGATTAACCATACAGTAAGATAGTAATATTGTAAAATATTATTACAGTTTTCTATTTGAATATGTTTTAAAATGTAATTTATTTCTGTGATGTGCAGCTGAATTTTCAGCATCATTACTCCAGTCTTCAGTGTCCCATGATCCTTCAGAAATCATCCTAATATTCTGATTTGCTGCTCAAGAAACATTTCTGATTATTATCAATGTTGAAAACAACTGTGCTGCTGAATATTTTTGTGAAAACATTATAAAAGCTAAATTTTAAATGCTTTTGTGACATTATAAATGTCATTACTGTCATTGTGTTCTTGCTGAATAAAATAATTTATTTCTTTCCCAAAAACAAAAAAAAAAAACTCCAAACTTTAAAAAAGGTAACGTATGTAAAACAAATGACTATTTTAAGTATGAAAAATATAATTTAGCATAGCAAATAGAAGTAAAAAAAATATTAAACATCTTCTTGACAAGTTTTTTTGAGAAGCAAAATTGTGTACAATAATAGGAAATGTTTTCAGAAAATATATATTGAACTTATTTCTCTTAACAAACTGCCTGAAAGTTTTTCACTACATTTTGTTACTACATTTATATAAATTTCTAATTTGTAAATTATTTTTTAAAAATATGTAATTTTGTAATTGGAACTTTGTAATTTTTCCAAGTAAATTTGGCTTGTCTATGACTATTTTACAGGAAAACAAGACAAAAATTTTTGATTACAATGAATCAGTCTCATATTTCTGTTGTCCTTAGATTCATTTTGATGGCTGGAGTCACTTGTATGATGAGTGGATGGATTCAGACCATCCGGACATCCACCCTGCGGGCTGGTGTGAAAGCACAGGACACCCCCTCAAACCTCCACCCTGCCAGCCCACCGCCCAGAAACCCGGTGAGAAACCTCCAGACCTCATTCCCCTGACCCTCACCTGCTCATGCATCAAACACTCTGTCAGCTCAGAGCAGCGTTGCCAACTTCAGAAAACCAAAAATCGCGTATATGTATATTAGGGTGACCATACGTGCCATTTTTCACGTCCATGCTAGAATTTGTTTTGGCTTTGTTTTCCTGTTTTCATGCTTGTTGAAGGTAATGATCGAAAAGTAGTTTGACCAATAACATGCAGGAATTGTACATAATGGACCAATCATGGTGTGTGAGAAGGTAGGATCTACGGTCAAAGCGATGCAATTACGCGTATTAGGTGTGTTCGACTTAAAGCGGCGCGGCTCAGACCGATCAGTGTTTGACATCAAAGTACCTCGAGAGCGCTTTGAAAGCATAAGGAACCGTCTGTATGGCACTTTGATTTTCGGTCTGCACACGTAAACAAAGCCAAAACCTAGATATTTTAGGCAATATAGAAATCCTGGCCAGGACGCGTCCAGAAAAAATGGCACGTATGGTCACCCTAATATATATATATATATATATATATATATATATGTGTATGTGTGTGTGTGTGTGTGTGTGTGTGTGTGTGTGTGTGTGTGTGTGTATAGGCCTATATATGTACAGTGCCTTGTGAAAGTATTCATACCATTTCATTTTTTTCCCATGCCAATCTACACTCCATACACCATAATGGTAAAGCAAAAAAAAAGGTTTTTAAGATCTTTACAAATTTATTTAAAATAAAAAACGTAAATGATCCCATTGCATAAGTACTCATACCCTTATCTGGGACAGTTGAAATTTAGCTCAGGAGCATTCATATTGCTTGTAGATGTTACTACACTTTGAGTGAAGTTAACCTGTGGCAAATTCAATTGAATGGGTGTGATTAAATTATTTTTCACATAATTTACATTATTACAATACCTTCCTCCCCAGCCTGGCACAAACGGCTTGATTAGTTCCGGGTTTGATGAAGGCCCGACTTCCGAAAAACTAAATGTGTTGTGATTGGTTAGCTGTCCCAGTGCGTTGTGATTGGCGAACAACTACGGTGTTTCAGTACTGCCCCTCCCCTTGACAAAACAGCAAGTTCGTCAATATTTCCACATCAATTCAGACCCCGAGAATATTGAACAAGAGGATCACGCAGAACCTGTGCACGCACAGATATTACAAGACATATTAAAGTGGTAACTATATTGTTGTTGTTTTTTTTTTTTTTTGGGTAAATCACATTTTAGATAGGATGTCAACAACAGCTTAAAAATAACTACATTTACTATGTACAGATAAGTGCAACGGTAATATGTATTATGTTTATTGTTCTTTAATTCTAACATTATAACATGAATTGCAGTGAAACTGTTATACAGTTGAATTTATTTATACCATAGTCCCACAGAGTTACTCTATTTGTGGCAGCATATATATGCAAATTAATTCTCTGCCAGCGGGAGGCGCTGTTGGAGCGGGAGAGAGCGAGGTTTTCCCGGTAACGCTGTACACAAAGCAGAGCTCCGCTCACAAACACTGCTTTATCAGACATTACATACAAGATGAAATGAAAATGACATCCAAAATTTTCTGAATGCAGTCGGTTTCCTTCAGAAATACAGTGATATAAAAACACCCGCACCGGGTTTTGATTTTGAAATGTTCAGTGCTCAACCAAGCGTTCTCCCCACCTGCCAACCATTAGAATTTCCGTATGTGGGATTTATTTTAATGATATTCTAATGGACCACTTTGTGATGTCACAAATACAGGGAAACAACTTTGTAGTCCAAACGAGCCGTTCGTTGTAGTTCTTGAAAAGGGATTTTTTTTTTAAATGAAATATCTTCCTTTGGAGTGGACTTTGAGATTTGTAACTTTGTAGATCTCTTTATGCCCAAACATACACACTACACACTGACTAAAATTCAAAAAGTGAAAAAGCATAATAGGACCCCTTTAATGGAAGAAGTTTGAAACACCCAGGACTCCTGCTAGAGCTGGCCTCCTGGCCAAACTGATTAATTGATGGAGAAGGGCTTTGGTTGGTGTGGTGTGGTGATCAAGAACCTGATGGTCACTCTAGTTGAGCTCCATGATCATATGTGGAGACAGGAGAAACCTACAGAATCATCACTGCAACACTCCACCGATCTGGGCTCTATGCCGGTGTAGCCAAACTCAATCCTCTCCTCAGTGAAGACACAAGAAAACACACTTGGTATTTGCAAAAAAGCACCTAAAGGACCCTCAGACTGTGAGAAACAAGATTCTCTGGTTTGATGAACCTCAATTCTAAGCATCATGTTTGAAGGAAACCAGGCACTGCTCATCACCTGCAGAGTCCCATCACAAAAGTAAAGTATGCTGGTAGCAGCCTCATGCTGTGGGCTGTTTTTCAGAGGCAGGGACTGAGGGACTCGTCAGAGTAGAAGAGAAGCTTAATGCACCAAAATATAGAGATAGCCTTAATGAAAACCTAGTCCAGAGCATTCAGAACCTCAGACTGGGCAGAAGGTTCACCTTCCAGCAGGACAATGACCCTGAACGCACAGCAAGAGTGGTTTATAGACAACTCTGTGAATGTCCTTGAGTGGCCCAGACACAGCCTGAGCTTGAACCCAATCAAATATTTCTGGAGAAACTCGAAAATGTGCATCTGTCCCCGTCCAGCCTGACAGAGCTTGAGAGGTGAAGAGAAGGATGGCAGATAATTGCCAAATGATGATGAGCAAAGCTTGTCGCATCAAACAAAAAAGACTTAAGGCTGTAAAGGTGTTTCAGCTAAATATATAGTTAAGGGTACGGATACTTATGCAATGTACTTATTTCAGTTTTTTTATTTTTAATAAATTCACGAAGTTGTGACAATTCTGTTTTTGCTTTTTCAATATGGTATATGGAGTGTAGATTGACGTGGGAAAAAAAGTAATTTAAAGCAGTTTAACATAAGGGAGCAACGTAAAAAACATGAAAAAATGAAGGGGTAAGAATACTTTCGCAAGGCACTGTATATATATATATATATATATATATATACACACACACAGTGGGGCAAAAAAGTATTTAGTCAGCCACCAATTGTGCAAGTTCTCCCACTTAAAAAGATGAGAGAGGCCTGTAATTTTCATCATAGGTATACCTCAACTATGAGAGACAAATGAGAAAAAAAAAACAAAACAAAAAAAAAAAAAAAATCCAGAAAAATCACATTGTAGGATTTTTAAAGAATTTATTTGCAAATTATGGTGGAAAATAAGTATTTGGTCAATAACAAAATTTCATCTCAATACTTTGTTATATACCCTTTGTTGGCAATGACAGAGGTCAAACGTTTTCTGTAAGTCTTCACAAGGTTTTCACACACTGTTGCTGGTATTTTGGCCTCTAGAGCAGTAATGTTTTGGGGCTGTCGCTGGGCAACACGGACTTTCAACTCCCTCCAAAGATTTTCGATGGGGTTGAGATCTGGAGACTGGCTAGGCCACTCCAGGACCTTGAAATGCTTCTTACGAAGCCACTCCTTCGTTGCCCGGGCGGTGTGTTTGGGATCATTGTCATGCTGAAAGACCCAGCCACATTTCATCTTCAATGCCCTTGCTGATGGAAGGAGGTTTTCACTCAAAATCTCACGATACATGGCCCCATTCATTCTTTCGTTTACACGGATCAGTCGTCCTGGTCCCTTTGCAGAAAAACAGCCCCAAAGCATGATGTTTCCACCCCCATGCTTCACAGTAGGTATGGTGTTCTTTGGATGCAACTCAGCATTCTTTCTCCTCCAAACACGACAAGTTGAGTTTTTACCAAAAAGTTCTATTTGGGTTTCATCATTCTACCAATCCTCTTCTGGATCATCCAAATGCTCTCTAGCAAACTTCAGTCGAGCCCGGACATGTACTGGCTTAAGCAGGGGGACACGTCTGGCACTGCAGGATTTGAGTCCCTGGCGGCGCAGTGTGTTACTGATGGTAGCCTTTGTTACTTTGGTCCCAGCTCTCTGCAGGTCATTCACTAGGTCCCCCGTGTGGTTCTGGGATTTTTGCTCACAGTTCTTGTGATCATTTTGACCCCACGGGGTGAGATCTTGTGTGGAGCCCCAGATCGAGGGAGATTATCAGTGGTCTTGTATGTCTTATTTTCTAATAATTGCTCCCACAGTTGATTTCTTCACACCAAGCTGCTTACCTATTGCAGATTCAGTCTTCCCAGCCTGGTGCAGGTTTACAATTTTGTTTCTGGTGTCCTTTGACAGCTCTTTGGTCTTGGCCATGGTGGAGTTTGGAGTTGGACTGTTTGAGGTTGTGGACAGGTGTCTTTTATACTGATAACGAGTTCAAACAGATGCCATTAATACAGGTAACGAGTGGAGGACAGAGGAGCCTCTTAAAGAAGAAGTTACAGGTCTGTGAGAGCCAGAAATCTTGCTTGTTTGTAGGTGACCAAATACTTATTTTACCGAGGAATTTACCAATTAATTCTTAATTAAAAAATTAATTTTGTGAATTTTTTGAATGAAAGATCAAAAGGATAAACAATGCATATTTATTTTCACAGCTGCCTTTGCTCATATTTATCAAGGGTGCCAATATTAGTGGAGGGCACTATATATATATATATATATATATATATATTATATTTATCACGTATATATAAATACAAAAAAAACAATGCATGTATATATTGAAGAAAAATATGTTATGTTTATATATTAAATATATTTATATATAATATAAAATATAATAATATAAATATGTAAATGTATATACATGTAAATATTTTCAAAATATATACTGAATGTGTGTGTGTGTATATATATATATATATATATATATATATATATTAGGGGTGTAACAGTACATGTTTTCGTACCGAACAGTTCACGGGGCAAATTCCAAATGGAAGTGATATATATACATTTATACACACACACACACACACAGTATTACACATACATTAGTATATGAAAATGTGTATTTTCAATTAAAGACAACTTATAGATTTAATATGGGCTGCTTTTGTTGCTTGACACTTTTTTATTGGTCAGTTTGTGTTTCAAGAATAAGGTCTAAGGTTAAGAATAAGCTATTAGTTACTTTTAGCTATTAGTTTTTTCTCTATTTTACAACATTACAAAAGTGAAAGACGACTTCCCTTATTGATCACGTCTCGAGTAGATTGCATGTTTTCCTGCGCGGCTGCATGTTGGGCTCATGAAAAATAATCACATTGTTTGTATTCACCAAAACTGATTTACTTAAGTCGAAACACGAGGCGGGAGCGACGAGCCGGCAGAGGATTACGCAGCCTTCCTCGAACGGTTATGTTCACGATTTCTGATTTACTTAACGTTTACTGCGTGAGGGTGGTGTGACTGGATGATGACAGGTGATCATTCTCAAGTGATGAGCACTGCTGCTGTGTATCAGTCAGTGGTTAGCTGTCAGGAAACGGGACACAGAAATTAAGCCCCATATACGGGACGTCCCGGCTAATACGGGACGGTTGGCAACCCTAGCTCAGAGTCCCCTGTGTCGTTTAGGTCCCCGGGAGAGCCTGGCAGCCCGGCAGCCCAGCTTCACCTCCATGTCTTGTAAAGGTCTGCCTCAGCCACGCAGCGCCTCCAAATACAGCTTCCACCACAGGTCAGTCTTTAGCGCTTTTCATAACACTCATGGTTTCAGAGCAGCTTGACAGAAAGTGCAACACCACTGCTTTAATGCACTGGCTTAAAAATGAAAATGTTGAAATGGTCAGACACAAGAACAATGCAGAATACAGAACAGACGTGTTTTCTGTCACTCAGAAAGTGCCCTACTCCGGGATGTGATGGGTCAGGTCATGTGACCGGGCGCTTCACGGCGCATCACTGTTTATCTGGCTGCCCATTGGCTGAGAGGAACCAGGGCCGGCTTAAAGCGGATCTCTCTGATACAGAAGGATCCAGACGTAACCTGCTGGTCTTCGGCCAGAGAGCAAAAAAATCACGCTACCATGGCAGGTACAACAATATTTACGATTGTTGTGTTAATCAAGTATAATTGTGTATTTGTATATTAAAGATTATGTAAACATTTATTAAAAATCACCTGTGTTTGCGGTCACCAGGATCGGTCGCCCTCCTAAATATCGCAAAAGTCAGCAAAGAAATTGTCAGAGTGAGTTTTACTTTACTACATTTTCTATATTTGAAAGTTGAAAATTGTCAATAAAATTGTATCAGTGACTGTGTTTGAATGAGCAAGAATTATTCCAATTATATGTGACTAAATTATATGTAATTAATGTAATTATATCTAACTCTAGCACTGTCTATTCTAATTCTATTTTTTATTTGTAAAAAACTTTTGACCCTCTAACACTAGCATTCTCTATTATTATTCTATTCTTTTGACTTGTTTTATTTTTATTAATTTTTTAAAAGACCCTCTAGCGTTCTCTATTCTTTTTCTATTCTTTTTACTTGCTTTTTTAATTTTTTTTAAAGACCCTCTAACAATAGCGTTCCCTATTATTTTTCTATTCTATCTACTTGTTTTCTTCTTATTTATTATTTAAAAAACCCTTGTGTGCTGCTTTAGACTAACTGAGACTTGTTATAACACTTACATATCATTGCTTTTTTGTTGGTTTTGATTGCTTCTATTGTCATTATTTGTAAGTCGCTTTAGATAAAAGCATCTGCTAAATGACTAAAGGTAAATGTATATATGTGTCATGTGAACGTTAACCAGATTACCATAACCCTGTAAGGTAATATTCTGTTATGCAAAGACTTACTCAGAATATCCTAATTAAACAATATTAAACAAGTGAAGTCTATATCATGTGATTTTGCAATTCATTGCACTACTGCATGGTTTTATTAAAGACACTAATAGTCAATAGTTGATGAAATTACTGTGTGGAATTATGAAAATGACAGCATGGGAAATGACAAGGGCAAGCATCTCAAGCACTTCCAGCACTTCCAGTCTTATTCAGAGTATGTAAACCTTTCTTAGATTAAAAATGATGTAAATCTTTCAGCAGAATATGGAGCTTAATCAGAAGCTCGTGTGTGTGTGTGTGTGTGTGTGTGTGTGTTTCAGATATGGCGTCAGATGGAATGTACTCGTCTCTCTTCATGACAGCGTTTACAGCGAACTCTGACCGGACTCTGTCTCTCTGCTGGGAGCAGCACTGTAAGTTACTGCCCGGCGTCGCAGGAATTCATGCAGGTCAAGTATCCACATGGACTATAGAGGAGGTAACCACTTCATTCAACCGTTTGCAATTTTCTTGGGTAAAATAAATACATTTATTAATTTTAGTGTAAAAGATCACATGCATTTTTGTGGAATGGCATGCACAGGCCATTATTTGCACATGTACTATATTATTATATATAACTTAATCACTTATGCTTCCAAAACTTTTATTTTAAATAAAAAAAGTAATATATTTAAAATGCATCTATTTCATACTAAGTATAGTTCAAATCTATATTTACTGACATATCGCTTGAGACTGATATAAACATTATAATTAAACTGTATTTGGAGTACTTGTACACAATGCACATTTCTTAATATTAAGCCCAACATGTGTTTTAATGTCACTATTGATGAGGATTGTATGATCTTTGAATAATATCGGTCTTTAAATGCAAGATATTTAAAGTGTACCTGAAGTATACTTGCGATAGTTCAACTTTAGCACAATCAAATATACTTCAGTATATCTTTAGTTGGACTTCAGCACTTTTTCTGCACAATTAAAGTGCATTAAGCACAAAATTAGTTGTTCCAGTTTAGCAGACTTTAAGTATAGGCTACCAGTCTAGTATAGTAAAGTACAATTGTAGAGTATTTTTATTAAGTACAAAAATACGTACATGTATTTGTAGCGTAGTTAGCATTAAATACATTTATTTCAAATACACTGTAGTATATTTATTTTTTACTAGGGTAATACAGTAAGAGTACAGATGCACAGTTCTGAATTTCTGGGTTATAAAATAATCTATAGACACAGCAAACAAGCAGCAGTCAGTATGATGGCTCTGTTCATTTATATCCCTGTTTTATTTGCAGGTCTTTGGATTTGTCAGTAATCTTATTGGTTGTGAGGAGCAGGCCCGAATTTTCAAAGATGAAGTAAGTAATTAGCCTCATTAAATTAGAATTATTAATGGTACTCACTGAAGAAAGCATCATACGTTTGTGCAAATTAAAATTTTAATAGAGTGACTGTTGAGTCACAATGTTTTAGTAGTTAATAGTTTCTAAGAGTTTCTATATAGGAATTGTATATATGAAGGTGCAATCACATTTAACTATACAGGCGTCTCAATAGAAAGCCGCAGGATTGGGTATTTGGTTTGTGTTGTGTCGTGCATTGCTACACTATTGACAATAAATAACTCCAGTATATTGGTAGTGAGTTTTGCACCACTAATATTGTCTTTAAATAACTTTATATATGATATTTCAGACATTGTAGAATGAATTTAGAATTAAAACAGGCATTTTGAGTGGTGTTGTGATACATTTTGTTTCTTGTTAGAGCAGTGAAGGCTGATCACATTTTGCGTAGCTCATCGATGCATCACGGCTTTTCTCTGCAGATGATTGATGGAGAGGCGTTCCTCCTTCTGACTCAAAATGATATTGTGAAGATCATGAATATCAAGCTAGGACCAGCGTTGAAGATTCACAACGCCATTTTAATGTTCAAGAGCACAGATGAAGGCCTGAAGTGAGCAGCTCATCCTCATACTCCTCGTGCTGTAACGATCCGATCAGAATCCGACATCCTTCACGTGTTTGGTGTTTAACGTCTGAACCCACCAGAGAGAGAGAGAACTATACATGACAGAGCAGCCCAGCTGAGCTTTGACGTTGCTTTCTTTCAAAAGCGTAACGACACGTTCTGATAAAGAACAACTTGATCTGAACCCAGCATGCAGGCTTTTACAGACAGTGTTTTTTGTATCTGGAGTGCTAACTGAAATCTACATTTGTCCTCAGTGTGTTGTGTGGAAATCGGTGCGCAGAAATATCAGGGCAGATTTCAGTCGATTGGTGCTACTGGACCCTTTATTCGATCCCTGATGATGTTTATGCACTTTACACGAGGAGCCACTCAAGGGCGCTGCTGTCCATTGTTTGGGGACCATTAACAATATTTGCCCTCAGTAACAAAGTGCTCCTGACATTGTGGTTTTCAAAGAGATTATAGTTTAAAAACATGAGCTATTTTACCGAGATAGTTTGGATTGTCATATCAGTGTTGTTATTTTTCAACTGTGTGAATGAGGGGTGAGTAGTAGTAACCGAGGTCAGGTTTTTAGGTCATCTGTGTTTCTCTCTCTGATGGGAAAATTGTTGAGTAACTGTAATAAAACATATAATAAATGTTTAATTCAAGCACTGGTGTCTGCTTGTGTTCAGTGGAGTCTGACAATCCCCTGAATATTTGAACTTGTTGAGGAGAGCTGTGCTATTTCTAAGCCACTAGATTCACAATTTTCATCTGGAAGACAATAAAACGGGCATAAAATGTCATAAATAAATGCTAAGATAGCAACAACATAACAGTGCCCTGTCAACCACACTTTTGGTGCATTTTTTAGCAAACTATATGATCGCAAGTTGCATCAATTTCCAACATTTACACGTTTTCTGAAACCATAGTTCTAATGAAAGATTTGCAAACAGCGTCACATGGTTGTGTGGCTGGAGCTGCCGCTGTTGGTCAGAGTTTTAAAATACTCATAATCAGACTACAGTTACTTTTTTTTGGATTACATGATTACATATTATTTGCACAATCGCAATCATTTATTCATAATTTATTGATTCTCCCTAATTCCTCTTTTAAATGTTACTTTCTTAAATAGCCTACCCTTATGAAAATTCACCATGGTTTTATTGTAGTAAAAGTGTAGTAACTGTGTTTTTTTGGCATATTGATTACCATTTGTATAACCACAAATGCCATGGTTAAACTATGGTTAGTGTAGCAAAGCCATGGTTAATTTGTGGTTACTATGGTTTATCTATAGTAACCATGTTTTTTTTGGTTTAACTTGTAGTAAAACCATGGTTACTTTTCGTAAGGGTAGTGCGTATATACATTTAGAAATCTGTCAGTTTTGTGGATGTTCACACAGAGGTCAGTCATTATTCAGGTGGATTACACAGCATTTGAGCACTGGATTTACAAAAATCATTTCAGGTTTAAGAGCATTGCATCAACTACTGATGAACACGTTAATTTATATTTGAATTATCACTCAGTCGGTTATTTTGCCATGCTTTTGTTGGTCTTTCAAACACATTAAAATTTACAAATTCACCAACTTTTGTCACCTGAACCTCTTTCACCTAATATATGAAGTACCCTTGAGATTTTAAAATAAATTTTGTAATAATGAAGTAACACATTTCCATGTTACAGTTCTCTGACGTTGGGTAATGGTCACATGACATGCAGGTAAACACAAAATATTTCTCTTTTTTTTTCAGTAAGGGTTTGATTTTGATTATTTTAAAATAATTTATTTTAATTGAACATTTTTATGGTTTTATTAATTATTAGCTTTTCATTAAACTCACAATCCCCCAGCAGTTCCTTCACGAACCCTAGTTTGGGAAACAATGGCGTAATATAATGTAATGCACTTCATGTTGTTGATAAAAACAAATGGAATATGTTTTCTTACTTATGTATTTTTATATTGCTATGGTACAAGATTGTCCTATTTAAGTCAAAAGTAATCTAAAAGTAGTCCGTTTATGTTTCCTGAAATGTGTAATGTAATGGATTACGTTACTAACTACAATTTTTGTCATGTAATTTTGTCATGACTCAGTAACAGATTACTATCTAACCAGCTCTGATTACAAGTATAGTTTCTTGGTAGTATACAGTGCTGAGTAGTAACTGATTACGTGTAATCTGGATTACATAATTAGATTACAAAATGTAGTACTTGTAATTAGATTATATTCAGATCAATCAGATAACAGTTACTTTTTGTTGTGGATTGTACGATTTTAAATTATTCGCCCAATGGCATTAAATTATTGATTCTCACTAATTCTTCTACAATATGGCCATGTAAATGTCATGTTAAGTATTGTGCGATCCATACTTGGGGACAAAAGCATGGTTATGTATGAGGTGATTAATCACGTCACATTAAATCACTAAACACTGCCGATGTATAATTGACAAAAATATTTAAAACCTGGAAGACCATGTCTTTTTCTTGAATATTCATGTTTATTCATGTTTGTTTGATTCCCAAACTATTTTGTAAGTCAAACCCCTTTGACCTAAAATATTTACTTGAAGTCCCTGAGATTTAAAGTTAATATTTCAACCATTTCATAACACGTTTGCATGTTCACAGTTCTCTGAAGTCAGTTAATTGTCACATTGACATCCAGATAAAAAAAAGAAAAAGAAAAAAATGTAATTTATTCATTTTAATTTGACATTTTTATGATTTAATTAATTAATCGATCAAAATAAACCCCCTGCAATTCTTTCATTTACCCCAGTTTAGGAAACCTTGAAGTAATGTAATGTTTAATGCATGTACTGGTGTCGATAAAGAATGGAAAACATTTAAAATTTCTCTTTTATTATTATTATTATTATTATTATTATTATTATTAGTACTACAATAACCCATTAAAATCTATAAACAAGTTAGGTCAAAAGTAATCTAAAAGTAATCCCAAAGTAATACATTACTTAAATGAGTAATCTAGATTACATTACTGACTACAATTATCATCACTGTTTGTAATCAGTAACAGACTGCAGTTTGTAAATAATCTTCCCAGCACTGTTATGTATTAGTATTGACTATAGTGTGTGCGGTGGAATCAGACATCTCAAAATAGTGAAGTTTTAAATAGCAAAGGTTTAAATACAAATATAATTTGGCCAATTTATGAGCATTTTTAACTTGTGAGGGCACCTAAAATGGACTCAAAAATCAGTTATCATGTACAAACACTTTATCTAAATGAAGGAATGCAATAGACTTCTGTAGTTTTTATATGCGGCTAATAAATACTGACCCAAATCCACACCCAGCTCTGCATTTCCAAAATAAAAACTAATGATTATTTAGACCTGCTTTATTTATGTATCATTTTTACAAAGAACAATGTCCCAAGATGGAAGTTTTGTCAGATTTAACTCATTTCTGGGGACAATTTTGTCTCCAGTGCATAGTGAAGTATTCACACACACACACATACACACACACACTACAGAGCGTCTCTCTGGCTCTCACGCGCGCACACACACACACACACACACACACACACAGGCTCTCATATCTCTGGTGCACACATGGGTTGATCATTCACCCGGGCCTTCAGCCAAAGCAGATGCATAACCAGACGTTTCTGAGACACGCGCAGAAAATGATGCACTTCAACAACACTTTATCAGCAAAACTTCGTCAACTATATATTTAACCCTGACTCCAAACAGACGGGTGAGTTGTTTTTCAGAGAACCCTCTCATTTTTAACTGATTTCAAGCGCATGTTTTTGCCTGCATCTGTTATGACATCATGTTTACACTCTTTTTGTTTGTTTTATTTTTATTTGATCAGAAACTACAATATACAAACTGCTGGACAGTGTATACACTAATCTACTTCCAAGTGATATATTATACGAGCTTTTATTTATTAATTATTTGGTAACACTTTATTTAAGGTGTCCTTGTTACACGTTACATGTAATTACTATTATAACAATAATAAACGATGCATAATTACATGCAAGTAACCCTAATCCTAACCCTAACCACATGGTAAGTACATGCAGTTAATTAATATTACTCAGTACTTAAATGTATAATTACACTGTAACAAGGACACCTTAAAATAAAGTGTAAGCATTTATTTAGATTCAGAATTAACGATGGTGTTTATTAAGATGAATAAAAACATAAGAATAATAATTATCATCACGATACTGTGATCTTTTTGTTTTCCTCCACTGTGTCCATCAAACAAAAGCACGTTTTAGTCGAACCTCACACCAGCAGACATAACCTTTAGGAACAAAGTGTTTATTCGTAGTCCTAATTTGCAGGAGAATTGCAAAGCTGTATTTACCGTGTAAACGTGTTCATGTTGAATTACCAAACGTCCTTCATGGGTCTGTTGTGTCACGAAAACCTGAAGATCCAGTTTGTGAGCGGCACATCTACAGTCAGACCAGCATAAGAGCTCAGTGCTGCTGGACACTTCAGATCTTCACAGATCTGACTGCTGAGAAACACAAGATGGCTCATTATAATCCAGTAAGAACTTTTATTCTTCTCTGTTACACTGTAGATTAGCCAGGCTTTGCTGGGATGTATATGTTTAATATATTTCACTGTCCTCTTCAGTCCTTATCGTCTCCATCAGACGAGGTCAATCTGGGTGTGTCGGTCAATCCTCAGTAAGATCACGCTTTTATTAGTCATTTGTCAGAAGAATCCTGATAACATTTCACATGGAACATGATGGATTTATGTTGATAGATAGTGACTGTGGTGCAGTGGCTATTATATATGATATAAAGACTTGTGCTAGACTGTTCATTTGATTTGTCTTGTGTGCTTCAGTGCCAAACCCACTGACTTTGACTTTCTGGCTGTGATTGGCAAAGGAACATTTGGGAAGGTGAGGCGCGTCTGATGCCACTATCTGATTAACTGTGTCCCGTATGACTTCAGCAATCATTAACGCTTCAGACGGAAGTCTGCTAAGGTTACCTTGATGAAAGAAATGTTTGGTTTTTCCTTTGGGATTGTTTTGAAGGCATAAGTGACCAACACGAAAAAATACAAAAATGCTGTTTTATCCAAAACAATATGTGAGATATCATGTCAATCGCAGGTGCTCTTAGCAAAACTGAAAGCTGATGGAAAATTCTATGCCGTGAAAGTTTTGCAAAAGAAAGTTATATTGAAGAAAAAAGAGGTTGGTGTTTATTTATTATTATTATTATTATTATTATTATTATTATTACATGCAACCAGCTTGTTTTTCCATATATGAAAGATCAAAACACCTCATTGCTCTGATAATGATAGAATCTAATCTAATCTGACTTTCACTCTGTCCTTTGTACCATGCCAAGCTTGCTGGCCAAAAGACAGGCTTTTGATTTACTACAGTAGTTGTAGCAGTAACTAATATTTACCGCATGTTTTGATTGCTGAAAACGATCCCAGTGTGTAATACACAAGCAGTGTGCAAAGAGTTTCATTGTTTAATCACTGAAAAGCTCCTCTTGAAGCTGTAGCATTGTCGCTTGTCTTATTCTTATGGCCTGTCCTGGATGGTGTCAGCTCATATCTGTATTCTCTTGTTCACCTCCGTCAATGCTGCGTTTGTGTGCAACAGCAAAAGAATATAATGGCAGAGAGGAACGTGCTGCTCAAGAGCCTGAAGCACCCTTTTCTGGTCGGGCTGCACTACTCCTTTCAGACCTCGGAGAAGCTGTATTTTGTCCTGGATTACGTCAACGGTGGAGAGGTATGGCAAGAAAGCATCACTTATGAATACAACAGGCATCTTCAGAAAAAGACCAATTGTTTCAAAAACCATTGCAACTGAAAAATTGAGTTCAACTGCATACAATTGTGACAGATTATCAGAAAACAAAGAACAAAAATGCAGTATGCAGTAGTTCTGTCTGTCTGTTGCTGATTGGATGTTGAGATGTGGGTGTGGCCAATCAAAATGCAGGCAGATGAACATGGGTTTAAGTGGACTAATGATTGGAGACACCAGAGAGAAGTCACAGTAAGAAAGAAAAAAAAAAAAACATGCATTAGAGTGACTTCGATTTCATGCAGACTTGAAACATTAATATATGTATTTATTTATTATACATTTATATATTTCTGTTTGGCAAGGATGCATTACATTGATGAAAAGTGACATTAAATACATTTGTAATGTTATAAAAGATTTGCATTTCAAATAAATATTTTTTTTGCACTTTTGATTTATTAAATAATCCTTTAATCCATAATCCTTTAAGTAAATCAGCATATTAGAATGATTTCTGAAGGATCATGTGACACTGAGTAATGATGTTGAAAATTCATAAATTAGATTTAATATATATATATATATATATATATATATATATATATATATATATATATATATATATATATATATTAAATTGTAATAGTATTTCACAACATTGCTGTTTTACTGTATTTTTGACCAAATAAATGCAGCCTTGGTGAGCAGAGGAGGCTACTTTAAAAACACTAAAAATTCTTACATATTCCAAACTTTTATAAACTTATCAAGTACATAAGACTCCATAATAATATATAACTCAGACTGAAGCACTGTTCAACATGTACATTCACATGATTGACTACATCTGATTAATATGAAAGTGTTTTTGAATTACAAACAGCCACCATTCAGGGTCAATGAGAGGCAGGATTGTAACGAGGGACAGGATTTGCCACAGCACTATTAATAACCATACTTCTGATGATACATTTATGTTGAATAAATGTATGCTTATGTTATGTACTATATCAGCTCACACAAGTTAAAGCATAGTTTTAAACAGATTTTTTTTTTTTTTTTACATTTTACATGGAAACAAGTAGCACAATCTATCGAATGTATTAAAAACGGGTCTAAGTGCTCCTTTTTGTTTCCTCCTCCAGCTATTTTATCACCTGCAGAGAGAGCGGTGTTTCTCCGAGGCACGAGCTCGCTTCTACTCGGCGGAGGTGGCCAGTGCCATCGGATACCTTCACTCTCTCAATATAGTTTACAGGTCAGTACCTGCAACGCTTTCCTGTCATATCACAGCTGGTCTGATCTCACTTTCATATCTTCATGTTCCCTTCTAGAGATCTCAAGCCAGAAAACATTCTATTAGACTACCAGGTAAAACAGCTATTTAGGACTAGTGCATGCAATAGTACTAATAAATGCATTGTGATGATAGTGCATATAAGTTTGTTTCTGATCTCTTTCAGGGTCATGTGGTGTTAACAGATTTTGGCTTGTGTAAAGAAGGCATAGAACCAGAAGGAACCACCACAACCTTCTGCGGCACTCCAGAGGTACGAATATTGAGTCGAGTCAAATGTACTTTTTACAGTCCACATTGTTTCAAAGCAGCTTTACAGAAAATCATAATGTTAATAATGTTTATAATATTCTTATATCTTCGTCGCTTATAGTTGCATTTAGCAGATTAAAGTTGGATGATACTATAGTTTATACAGTATTTTGCGACAACACAAGCAATCCAGCACTTTTATGAACATTTATGGATTTGGCAGAAACTTTGATCACTTGACTTTGTATTCAAGATACACATTTGATCAGTTTTTGCTGGGAATTGAACCCATGACTTTAACATTCTAGCGCTATGCTCTATTGTTTGAACTACAGGAAAATATATGTGAATGAAGATGAACATGCTTACAGTATACATCCAACGTAGTTACATTTTGCAACAAAAACATAATAAAAAAAAGTTGAGATTTTAATAGCATATGACTTCACGTTATTGTAAAGTATGCAGATAAAGCTGGATGTAATGTATATCAAAATTTATATATAGAGAGCTGTACAATAACACAGTTATAGTCTTTATTGCCCTATGGGCATCATGTGTCAGAGAAACAAATTCAATTCAATTCAAGTTTATTGGTATAGCGCTTTACACGATACAAATCGTTGCAAAGTAGCTTTACAGGAAATTAAGTTTCTACAATATACTTAGTAGTAGCTGTGTGCAGCCATTTTTAGAATGTTGTCTTTGGACTTCCGTTTTTAAGGTAGCTCTATAGCATCGCTGTTGAAGAGAAATTAGTTGGTGAAGTGGATTTACTTGTTTTAGAGTTAACCACTCTTATCAAGAACATCGTAATTTTTAAAGCGGATGTCATAACAGATGTCAGAAGACCAGGAAGATTTTAAAACGAAAGGTTCGTTCATAAATTTATAAGATTTTACCTTCCTGCCGTGGAAATGCAATCCGGAAGCCCGAACACAAAAAGGGGCGGAACTACATAAGGTGTATGTAAGGTGTATGTATAAAACTAGTGTACTGTGTGTATGTGGATAAAGCTGGACATACTTTTACATTCAACTTTATATAAAGAGCTGGACAATAATATAGCTACATTTTTGTGATGATATAAACGCAGCTATAAATAAATAAATGAATAAATAAATAAATATAGCATATATATATATATATATATATATATATATATATATATATACAGTATATTAGGGATGGAACGATTACCAGTTTGATGATAAATCATGATAAAATTCCCCACGGTTACTATTACTTTTTCATATTTTAATCATCATTAAAACCATATCCGATTACCGTGATTTGAACAACTCGCGATAAATAAATAACTATTCAGCATAAAGCACAGTTTTAAATAACAGTCTCGGGTTTTGGGTTTGAGGGGGGTTAAAGTAGCCCCCAAAGTAGCCGGACCCAAATATCACAACTCAAAATATGTTATTTCCATACCTAAAATACATACTTTTCAGTCACCGTTATGCAGATGATCCTAAACACAGCTAAAAGGCTTCCTACCAGTGGTCATCCTTCACAAAACTTAACATCTACCAGAGTTTTATCATAGGTAGAACATTTCAGTCAAATGTAATTTATGCAATATTTCAAACCTTTAACCCACAGGAGAAAATCAACCCACCGCAACAGTTTAAAATCAGCCCAATTCCGTGCAAAAAAATGGGGATTTGGCAACCCTGCATCCAACACGAGCTGCATCCAAAGTGATTTAAATACTTCACATTTTGATAGTGGTTCCCTGATGCACGAAAATTATATTCAATGCATTTATTAGAAAGTTTGCGGGAGCAGGCAGTTCAGAAATTCAGGGGGAGCGTGATTAAGAAGACAGTCCCGTGCAGGGCTTTAATACAAAAACGCACACAATGAATGGCGACTGTAGAAACAAAAGCCAAATCCCAGACATTTTGGGCAATTAGAAATCCCGGCCAGTCACATTTTTGTAGGTCCAAAAAGAGGACATGTCCGGGGAAAAGAGGACGTATGGTCACCCTAAAAAAGTAGTGTTTTAATTGCAATGCTGCTGTGTCCACGGAGGTTACAGGAAACAGCTGTAATTCTGCTGTTCCATAAGCGCCACCTGCTGTCAGAGAGTGGATTTACAGAGACTTACATTTACATTCAGCCTGTGTGCAGTTTCTGTCTAATCAAAAACAGACCAAATTTGCATACCCTGCTGTAAATTTTGACCGGTTGATGCAAAACAATTTATGTTGATTCTACACATTTACACAATTCAGATAAGGTATCTAGAATTATTTATGGAGCAGATAATACACAGTACATATAATTATTTATTAATCAATTATCATTAACCCTTAACCCTTTTCTTTATTTAAAAGGCTGAAATGTGAGGTTTACCATTGTTTGAAAGGTTTTTAAAGCTTTATTTGAACATTTCGTACATGCTGTCAAAGTCAAGTTGTCAATTAAAATCCTGACATCTTTGGTAAAGTTAGTTTTAGTGTTTATGCAACAAAAAGTCATTTTATTTATTGTTTGCTGGTTTTAAATACAAAACTTGTTGAAACGATTTATGTATCAGTACTTTTTGAACATTTCCAGCCCATTTTAACAATGCCGAGACAATACTGATAACCGAGAAATTTTCATACCGTTACATCTCTATATATATATAGCTTTACGTGAGTTTACTGTATGCACGCAGGTAAAGTAGGATGTTCCATGTTCAACTGTTAATATATCACTGGGCTATAATATAGTTTACATTTTTCGATAATATAAACAAATTACAGCAGTTGAGATTTGCTAAATAGTACATATTGTTTAATGTGAGTGTATTTTATGTATCTGGGTTGACAAAGTCATGTGATTTTCTCTAACTCTTAGTATCTGGCCCCTGAAATCCTACGGAAAGAGCCGTATGACCGCACTGTGGACTGGTGGTGTCTTGGAGCTGTGCTCTATGAGATGCTTTACAGCTTAGTAAGTTCACCTATTCACTATATATAATTTAATCTTCTTGGCCCAAACTTAATGGAACATAATCACATTTAATTTGGGATGACTGTGGCAAACAGCCTCCGTTCTATAGCCGGGACATGTCTGAGATGTACGACGCGATCCTGCATAAACCTCTGCAGCTGCCGCCGGGGAAGTCGGAGGCCTCGAGTCACCTGCTCTGCGGACTCCTGCAGAAAGATCAGCATCGCCGGATAGGAGCCATTGCTGATTTTGTGAGTGACCCTCTGGAGGTCTTTGTCATTGTTAAACTGTTTATCAGGCCAGGCGCAACTGCTAATGTGTCAACTGTTCTGGTTTTGCAGTTGGAGATTAAAAATCATATGTTCTTTGCCCCCATTAACTGGGATGACCTCTACCACAAGCGAATCACTCCTCCATATAACCCAAATGTGGTAGGTTACTCTAAACTCCCTACAGGCCTTTGGTGATCAGTGTTTGGGCTAATGCATTACAAGTTATGTGAGTTACATAATCAGATTTTTTTTCTTAAAGGGATTATATGACGTTGCTAAAAAGAACATTATTTTGTGTATTTGGTGTAATGCAATGTTTTTATGCAGATTAAGGTTCAAAAAACACATTATTTTCCACATACTGTACATTATTGTTGCTCCTCTATGCCCCGCCTTTCTGAAATGTGTCGATTTTTACAAAGCTCATCATTCTGAGAAGCGAGGCGTGCTCTGATTGGCCAGCTATCCAGTGTGTTGTGATTAGCCGAATACCTCAAGCGTGAGACGGAAATGTTACGCCCCTTACCATATTGTGATGCCGTGTCCCGGCACGACAAGACTAAAACAATAAAATCCATTACAAACGAGACATTTGTTGCATCCAGTGGGGACATAATTACTGATTGTAATGACTTATACTGTCTTTGTAAAGACAATACTGTCTTTTTACGTGTCGTGTTGCATTGTGCCGCGTAAACATTAACTGCATTAATGTCTGCATTTGTGATCGGAGAAACGACAAACAACAAGCACTACTCTACACAGCTCAAAACTCACGTTTGAATCGTCAGTGGCAAATTCTTTAAATAAGAAAACATACTTACAGGCTGTGAGTCAGAAGCGCCAGATTGTCCTTGCAAAGTTGGAACTGCCCCACTTTATAGAAACACTCTTTGAGCAGCTGGCAGCTACTCCCAGGTTCAAGAAATAGTCCTCCGTAAAATGTGCTGCACACACTCTAATATTTGGATTGAATTGTTCTGGAACAGTGTTGTAAATACAACTTAACCACTGATTTCTAGTTGTGTCCTCTTTTGGAAGCCCAAAGAAAGTAGTTTCGCTTTCACAATGAAACACAGCGTCTCCAGGACATGGCGCCAGCGGCAGCAACAATACTGTGTTTGTTTATCAGTCTGGCTAGTGGCGCCGGCTACAAACGCAGTTAAAGTGATGAGTAATGATGTTGGGCTCAGGTTGTTGTGCTGTGGGGATGTGTTTCCCATACATTTATTTATTTGTGGTGACCCGCCACGATATCAAAACAGACCGATTTTCCAAAAGGCTTTGTTGAATAAACATGAGCACGTACTGCACGTTTAAAAATCAAAATGAGGCGCGGGTGTTTTTATATCACTGTATTTCTGAAGGAAGACTGTCTTTAGAAAATTTTCAATGTCATTTTCATTTCATCTTGCATGTTATATGCCTGATAAAGCAGTGTTTGTAAGCTCAGCGCTGCTTTGTGTACAGCGTTACCGGGGAAACCTCGCTCTCTCCCGCTTTAAAGCACCTCCTGCTGGCAGAGAATGAATTTGCATTTTCAGTAGCAAAAATATTTTGCTTGTTATCTGTAAATAGTCTACTCTAGAGGGACTTAGCTGTTGTTATTGATTCTATTTGGAAGTCTACCGGAAGTTAAGTTAGGGCCACAAAAGCGCGTATCACAGTAACGTTTGTTTATGTTGTTGCCGTTGAAACTGTCTATACATTTGAGCGGTGTTTTGCAGATCTCCCCACACCGTGAGGTAGAGATGTGGGGGCGTGTTTGAATGAGCCGTTTTAGGAGGGCGTGGTCGAGTCTTAACTTTATAAAGAATAAAGTTTTTGAGACTTAAGTCTCAGGTTTTGAGACTCTAGTCTTTGCAACTTCAGGGATCTTATCTATGCACAAACAGCTTGTAACACTCCAAAGAGAAAGGAAAACTTGAAATCACATCATATGACCCCTTTAAGTATCTAGTAAAGTAACGCATTACTTTTTAATTTACAAGGAAATATACTTTTTCAAATACTAAATACTTTCCCATGTTTTGTCTGACGGCTCTCGTGCTGCCATGTTGAGAGAAATCGTGAGTAAGTGCAGAGCGTTGTGTGTGAACATGATCTTAATTTCTAGACTAAATATGAACATGCAGTATTTACTCATCTCACATCTGCACAGAAACATTTTCAGTGTTCCTCAAAATGAATCAAAAGAGTCAAATGCAAACTCAGAATATTATACAAACATGCAATACTCAAATGTTAAATAAGGCAAATATTTATGTATTTAATCCCATTTTATTAACCAAGTGTCCTTGCTACTGACCTTTGATGATCCAATTCAACTATACTAAACAAAAATGACACATTTGTGTTTCATTTTTGTTTTTGCTGAATAGTGTTGAAATTTCTTCTCCTGCATCATATTCTTCATGTGATTTGTTTGAGCTGCGCCTTCTACTGTACAGACATGAATTTATATTTCCTTCAACCTGAGGCGTATTCATTTCACTTTTGGTGTGAAAGGGATTTTACATTTGTAAAAGAAGAACTTTTTATATTAAAAACAAACACGCAAGCCCTGGCCAGATTTAAAAAGTAACTCAAAAGAAACGTAAAAGCATTACTTTCCATAAAAAGTAACTAAGTAACATAATTAGTTACTTTTTTAGGGAGTAATGCAAGATTGTAACGCATTACTTTTAAAAATAACTTTCCCAAACACTGTTGGTGATTATTAGGAAGCAAATACAGATTATTACTGTATGCACCTCTTTACTGCATGCACACATTAATTTCTGGTCCATCTGACAGTGTTAGACCGAAAGCGATTTGTGTAATAAGATTTCTGCCGTGTTTCTCCAGAGAGGCCCAGCAGACCTTCAGCACATTGACCCAGAGTTCACCAGAGAGATGGTGCCCAACTCTGTGGGCCGCACTCCAGATCTCACCCCCAGCCTCGCCACCAGCAGCTCCAACGCCTTCAACGGCTTCTCATACATCTCTGGAGAAGACGGCTTCCTCTGAGGCGCGCTCGCTCACCTTCAGGTCACTGAGACGTTTCTGGACGCTGGAAAAACACTGGACTGTAATGAGGGTAAAAGCTGTGACACAGGAAACGCAATAGTCGGATGACGAGTTTTAAGATGTGCTCATTTTGCACTCATAATAAGATATTTCATCAGTATGCACTCATGTTCATTGTGTAAGACTAAAGGGCATTGCAGGAGACGGATTTGCTGATTGCACCACTGGCAAAGCAGCTACAGTTGCAAAATCTGTAAAAGTCTAGATTTCTGATCTTGCTCGTCTTTTGGGGATTGTGGATCTGCGTGCCTTACTCTTGGCAACATCCTCATCTAATGTTCTTCATCTGATTACTGAAAAGCATGAAAAATTACACCTTTGCTTTGTAACGTTCTGTGCAAAAAGTTCTGTAAGAGCATTTCTTCTGTTATTAAAACTGTCACAATCAAATCTATTTTATGTATGAGCCGTAAATGTGAAGTTAATTTGACTGTGCTTTATGAAATCATGTATTAATGCTCAGAAAGTCTTCAGATATGTGAAAAACCATTGATAAATGTATATGTTTTTTTTTTCTCATTGAAGCTATACAGATATACTGCTCATAATGTTACATGTTTTGTTTAGGATGTTGTAAAATCTTTGCTAAAGGTTCCATTAATCTGTGTGATATGTCAGAATTCACCTTGGAAAAAAAATGTGCTGAGATTTTATTTCATTTTCCTCTGACGTGGCACTTTTTGTTTGTATATGACAAAGCAGCAATGAATTCATGCAAGACATTACATTCACGCAGAGCATCTCCATCTATTTTAATAGTAACATTTATAACATTAATGTTAACTTCCATTAAATAAACATAAAAAAACGAACCATTTCATGATTTTTTATAATGAACCATATACAAGACATGTAGACTGTAGATGAAACAGAAATACCAAAAACAGGTATTTCAAATTCCATGTTGACTTTACGATTACTAGAAACTGTTTTTGGATAAATTATAATTAGTTTTGCCCCTTAAAAGTTTAAACTTGCTAATTTTAGTCTCATCAGGTGACTACAGATAAGCTCATTTGGTGAAGAAGAAGAAGAAAAAAACGGTACATTCTGGAGTAGAATTAAGTTCACATGACATTTTTTATTATAAAACTTGTTCAAATTAGTTAAATTTGTACAGAGCTTTTAGAGCTTCTTTATATATCACATAGAGTCCCGGCCTGTCACTAATATGAGGTCAAATGCACATTATGAGGACGTGAGTGTTTTAGGATTTTATGGCCTACAGTTTAGGAGCTCAAAGGCTCTGTGTAGCCTATATTGTTCAAAATGTAATCTAAAAATGGACCATACTGACTTTCCAGGCATTTTCTATAGAGTTAGTGTACTATGTGGGAGGTGCAATGGAAGATAAGCAGTCTTTGTCTCTCTGGATAGAGTCCTGAACACACTGGGGTAAATTCATTCTGGCTGATTGTAGAAATTCTCTATTTGCAATCAGCAAAGATGCATTTATGCAAGTGTGTGCTTTCCACACTGTACAATAACTCTGGAAAATGATAATGTAGATATGTTTAAGTTTCTCCTTGTTTTGACTGCAGGGGCTGGCACTCTCTCTGGCAGCGGCAAGTTGCAGCGTTCGTGGCAGCTGCCATGGTTTTTCCTCGCTGTTTTTGCTGTTTGCTCGGTAAAAACTACATTGTTCTCAGTGGCGTGCGGTGAGTTTAATGATGATGCAAAGTTCCCACAATTTTATTATTATACATTTTTATGTATCCGCTGCCAGAGTTCGTGCCAGGAGTCTCGATCGTTTATCGCCGTTTCTGTTGTAAACTACACAGTTTTATTTTTAAATAAAAGATTTGATGATGCGTATTATATACCAGCAAGTAGATGCGACCAGAATAGGAACCCAATAAGCATTTTCCCATAAAGAACATACACATAAGGAGAGCTTAGTTGTATAGACAGTATACGTGCGTGTACACTATATACAGAGGCCTAGCCATCATTTCAGAAGTGAGGGGAACAGAAATGTAATATATATATACACACACACATACACAGTGCCTTGCGAAAGTCTTCATATACAGTGGGTACGGAAAGTATTCAGACCCCCTTAAATTTCACTCTTTGTTATATTGCAGCCATTTGCTAAAATCATTTAAGTTCATTTTTTTCCTCATTAATGTACACACAGCACCCCATATTGACAGAAAAACACAGAATTGTTGACATTTTTGCAGATTTATTAAAAAAGAAAAACTGAAATATCACATGGTCCTAAGTATTCAGACCCTTTGCTCAGTATTTAGTAGAAGTACCCTTTTGATCTAATACAGCCATGAGTCTTTTTGGGAAAGATGCAACAAGTTTTTCACACCTGGATTTGGGGATCCTCTGCCATTCCTCCTTGCAGATCCTCTCCAGTTCTGTCAGGTTGGATGGTAAACGTTGGTGGACAGCCATTTTTAGGTCTCTCCAGAGATGCTCAATTGGGTTTAAGTCAGGGCTCTGGCTGGGCCATTCAAGAACAGTCACGGAGTTGTTGTGAAGCCACTCCTTCGTTATTTTAGCTGTGTGCTTAGGGTCATTGTCTTGTTGGAAGGTAAACCTTCGGCCCAGTCTGAGGTCCTGAGCACTCTGGAGAAGGTTTTCGTCCAGGATATCCCTGTACTTGGCCGCATTCATCTTTCCCTCGATTGCAACCAGTCGTCCTGTCCCTGCAGCTGAAAAACACCCCCAACAGCATGATGCTGCCACCACCATGCTTCACTGTTGAGACTGTATTGGACAGGTGATGAGCAGTGCCTGGTTTTCTCCACACATACCGCTTAGAATTAATATCTTGGTCTCATCAGACCAGAGAATCTTATTTCTCACCATCTTGGAGTCCTTCATGCGGGCTTTCATGTGTCTTGCAGTGAGGAGAGGCTTCCGTCGGGCCACTCTTCCATAAAGCCCCGACTGGTGGAGGGCTGCAGTGATGGTTGACTTTCTACAACTTTCTCCCATCTCCCGACTGCATCTCTGGAGCTCAGCCACAGTGATCTTTGGGTTCTTCTTTACCTCTCTCACCAAGGCTCTTCTCCCCCGATAGCTCAGTTTGGCCGGACGGCCAGCTCTAGGAAGGGTTCTGGTCGTCCCAAACGTCTTCCATTTAAGGATTATGGAGGCCACTGTGCTCTTAGGAACCTTAAGTGCAGCAGAAATTTTTTTGTAACCTTGGCCAGATCTGTGCCTTGCCACAATTCTGTCTCTGAGCTCTTCAGGCAGTTCCTTTGACCTCATGATTCTCATTTGCTCTGACATGCACTGTGAGCTGTAAGGTCTTATATAGACAGATGTGTGGCTTTCCTAATCAAGTACAATCAGTATAATCAAACACAGCTGGACTCAAATGTAGGTGTAGAGCCATCTCAAGGATGATCAGAAGAAATGGACAGCACCTGAGTTAAATATATGAGTGTAACAGCAAAGGGTCTGAATACTTAGGACCATGTAAAATTTCAGTTTTTCTTTTTTAATAAATCTGCAAAAATGTCAACAATTCTGTGTTTTTCTGTCAATATGGGGTGCTGTGTGTACATTAATGAGGAAAAAAAATGAACTTAAATGATTTTAGCAAATGGCTGCAATATAACAAAGAGTGAAAAATTTAAGGGGGTCTGAATACTTTCCGTACCCACTGTGTGTATATATATATATATATATATATATATATATATATATATATATATATATATATATATATATATATATATACAGGCTACTATATAGGAAACTTTATTTTTTCTCTTATTTCTTTCTTTTAATTGGCTTAGAAATCAGATACACTGTTGGACAATAACCAATAAATGATTTGTTAATGTACTACAAACACTTTTTTTTTTTTTCATTTTTATCACATAATGCAGAATAGTTTCTGTACTGTAATAAATGCTATGTCAAGTAGCACTGAATTGTTCATATACTTTATTTATTACCTGGAGATGATTGAAAAAAGCACAAATATATACACATATACATATACATACATATACATACATACATATCTAACCTTACTGTTGTCACATTTCCCTGGCTAAATAAACATTACAACAAAAAGGCCAAATACAATTATATTTTGTATTTTTACACTGTGTAATATTCTGTTTATCAAAACCAATAAATCTCATCAAGTTAGTGTTTTTACGTATTTTTTACATTTATTCCAAAATAATAACAAAAGGCAGTAACAATACAAACACATTTTATTTGTCAACTGATGTTCAGCTGTTCTTTTTAACTTTACCAGCGGGTGTCGCTGTTGGACAGAATTACTTTATAAAAACGAGTGACTTTTTTTTTTCTCTAAAGAGACTGATGGCAGGCAACGACTGATGACAGAAGCCATACAACACACACACATCAGAAATTCAGTAATCTTAAATTATGATCTTTGCGGCATTGAGGTTATGTAAATTTTGGCAGATTATTTTACATTCATTTCATGCATGCAAATTCATAAAGTGATGAATGGAAATTGGGCAGTTCAATTAAGTACAGAATTTTTGTAGTAGCTACAAAAATGAAAATGGGCAAATGTGGGATCACTGAGAAATTAAATGTTGTTTTTTTTATTATTATTATTACAATTTGTATAGCCATGGATTTACTACAAATAGTATGTTTAAACTATGGTGAGTGTAGCAAAATGTTTTAACTCTAATAACCTTTTTTATTTGTTGCAAAACCATGTGTAATTTTCGTAAGTTTTGTTGCAAACAATTTTTACTGTTATTTTATATTGAAAAGTAATATATTTATAATATTTACAGAAAGCATTCATTGTTAGAAAAGATCATTTATGTCATGCTGTAGGCCTACAAGTTTGAGGCATTAATTGTAACATTAGTATATACACCAAATATTTTGACCATACTTTCTTCTTTCACAGCAGGAAAACATTTTTTTGAGAGACACCAGGACTGAAGCTGATTGGTGCGGTAACAGAAATTGAAATGGATTTTTTTTTTTTTTTTTATAAAAAATTGATGATGCATACTACATACCAACAAGCAGATGAGCACCAAATTAAATCCCTACACAAAAATGAGTGGGCATAAAGTTCTCCAGCGGAGCTGTTCACTTTTGTATTTGGGGAAAAAAAGTTTATAAGGTGTTCTGCACAGAAATGGTTGATAAAGCAAAGTACAAAATCTTCACCAGATCTTCGCCAAAAAAATCAATCAATGATAAAAATACATAAAACATCAATAAAAACTTAAGTGTCTCAATTAAAATGGACTCATGATTATTTTAATATATATATATATATATATATATACACACACACACACACACACACATTTTAGTTTTGGGTCCAATTCTCACTATTAACTAACTATTGACTTTTGCTCAAACTCCTAATTACTGTTCAGGTATAGACTAAGATGTAGAATATGGTCACACATAATAAGGCATTAGTATGTGCTTTATGAGTACTAATAAACAGCTAATATAGTAAAATGCAAGCAACTAGTTAACTAAAGTGTTACTAAATACATAAATG
The DNA here is from genome assembly GCA_039654775.1 of Spinibarbus caldwelli. Classification (NCBI taxonomy): domain Eukaryota; kingdom Metazoa; phylum Chordata; class Actinopteri; order Cypriniformes; family Cyprinidae; genus Spinibarbus; species Spinibarbus caldwelli. Next base: position 29,426,648 of record CM077260.1, read on the forward strand.
TTTGTGTGCGCGCGCGTGTGTGGGTATATACGGCAGCTGGGCTCTCCTTATGTGTATGTTCTTTATGGGAAAATGCTTATGCAATTTAGCTTACTGGGTTCCTATTCTGGTCGCATCTGCTTGCTGATATATAATATGCATCATCAAATCTTTTATTTAAAAATAAAACTGTGTAGTTTACAGCAGAAACTGCGACAAACGATCGTGACTCCTGGCACGAACTCTGGCAGCGGATACATAAAAATGTATAATAATAATAATAATAATAATAATACAATTGTGGGAACTTTGCATCATCATTAAAAAATAAAAATAAAAAAATAAAAATAAAATAAAGAAACACCACCGCGCGCAACTGAGAACAGTGTAGTTTTTACCGAGCGAGAAAAACCGTGGCAGCTGCCAGAAACGATCAGTGGCAGCTGTCGTGGCATCTGGGGATTCCACCGGAAGTGGCGCTGCGACCTGCCGCTGCCAGGATTTGCACTAAAAAATTATTTATTTTATTTCAATCCCTAAAACAATTAAAAAACGAAGAGTGCAATTATACTGATAACAGAACTTTATGTCGGGACAATGAAATCTGGTTTGAATTAAACACGTTTTAGTGTACTAGCAGTGCCTAATACAAACACTTAAATCTAAATTATATTCTGTGTGTCACTGAATGTACCTGTAAAGTGCGTGAGCGGTTAGTGCTGCGTATTTCTGCGCAGACCCGTTGGGCTGCAGAGGGAGGAAAGCAGCGGCTGCGCTGCGCAAACTGAGCGCAGATGTGACGCAGTCGAGCACAGAAGCTGTGCGCGCGGGCTCAGGACGCATCAGTTGGAGGTTAGGCGCGTGCGAGGTAAACAAAACGACACACACACCGTCAGCTTTCACTACAGTAACAGATATCTTTCACTATAATAGCGAGTTTACCTCTTGAGTTATCGTTGCCATTTCAGAAACTCCTGCAGGACAGCGAAGAAGATATGCCCAGGCAAGTGTGTGGGTAAGAAAGAAAAACAACAGCTTAAAAGTGTGCCGTTTACATTAATTGCTGAAAATATTCTCCACTGAACAAACGACAGTTATTTCCGTCAACAATCTGTCGCTTAAAGCCGTTAATCTGTCGGCAGGTGTAACGTTAGGGATGTTACGATAACTTAACTCTTGAAGTTTGGTGCATTAATGTCTGAAATATAGGAAAACCGCTTCAGTTTCAGAGAGAGGAGTTCTTGTTATTAGACTAATATTAAAGTATTCGCTATTATACACTAAAAACAGAGCGAGTTTAAGAGTATAAGGTTGGTTTTTCCAGAGGAAATGTTGGTTAGTTTGCCTCTGAACTAGCCGGGAATGCTAATCATGAAGTTCATTGTCTGAAATCGCTCACTCTCTCCTATGTAGTGCACAAGATATCTTAAAGTGGTGTCCTAGAACAATTTAGTTTACATTTTATTACCTAACTTTACACATTTATTATATGTATACTGTGCACTGTTCACTAACGGTCGTGTAATGCGGTTAGAACTGCCCCCTGAAATTAGCCTCATGGTGAGTTTGCCTTCTGGGTACAAATTAACATTATCTCTGTTTTAGGATTATTGATTTCCATCGAAATAAATTGTATCAATTCTCTTGGATTCAGTTATAGTAAAATTCTTGCTTATATCCACACGCTGTAAGTATTTTCAGGTAATGGCTGATAATTGATATGATTGATATCATGTCTTCCATAAAAACAATTGAAAGCACACTATAAAGATACAAAGGGATGTTAAAGGGATAGTTTACCCAAAAATGATAAGTCAGACATCATGTACACACTCAGGTTGTTCCAAACCGGTTTGTGTTTCTTTTTTTACTGCTGAAGATATTTTGGATCTATGGAGGTTAATGAGGACCATCAATTGTTTGGTTACCTACATTCTTCAAACTATCTTGTGTTCAGCAGAAGAAAGAAACTCATACAGGTTTGGAACAACTTTAGGTGGAGTAAACTATGACAGCATTTTCATTTTGTGTGAACTGTCCCTTTAAGACTGGAGTACACTGCACCTTTTGCTCAAAGTTGATCAAAGTCAGAGCCAGTCTACAGATTTTGGTCATTTAGAGTTTTTCAAAGAAAATCATGTAGCTTTTTAGCTTCATGCTGTGTTTAAACATGTTTTGGACTGATTTTAGAGCACACATTGAGTTGAGGCTGGAATACGCTACATGATTTCTAAAATTTGAACAGATTTTAAAACACTATGCAACTGGCCTTCATACACTAAACGACTGAGGATCATACACAACCAAACTGCCAGTCTGAAAATCTGGTAGTTTGTGATCCTCAGTCATTTAGAGTTTGATGGCCAGTTTTCTCTATCAAACAAAATTGGCAAATATATGATGCATAGTGTTTAAAAGCAGTGTTTGGTGTTCCAGCCTTTCTAGCTAAACGCACCCATACAGAAATCCCAATCTGTATTTTCTTAAACAATCACAGCTGTGTGTAGCTGTCCAGGAAAAACAAATGTGGTGTCTTTCAAAATTTTAGGTTCAGTACACTTATCCAGCGATTCATTTGAGTCATCTTTGAAAGCGCAGCTGCTTGAAAGGGAAAGTAAGGTATGTTGCATATTCTCTTTGTTTCTTTTCTGTCTCTATTGCCGTAATACCTTCCTTTCTGTCCCTTTACACTAATGAGTGATTACATCTCATTGAAACCATACTTCATTCAATTTTGCAAACACTTGCTATGACCATCGCTCTGTTTTCTGCACCTGGCTGCTGCTTCTCATTGGAGCTGTTTATGTGTAGAAGTTCATAGCAGGTTCTGTACATCTGATCAGGACTGGGCTTCAGCTCAACTGTCTCATGTAGGAATATTTAATCACAGTTCTGAATCCTGTGTGATTCTCATCTCTGTGTTTCTAGTGTAAGAGTAGCTATGGTAAGTCTTCAACCGAAGGGTGCGACTGATCCCGAGTCTGATATTGATGAAGATATTGAGCGACTGAAGAGCAAATGGACTTCAAAAGAGGTGAGCTGAAGCACTGAGGTGCATTTAAATCATTGCTAATGATCAGTCAATACATCACTTACTTGAATTAAGTAATTGTACTTGAAATAGTAAAATGAAAAAATGGTAGTTGTCTTATAAGCAAAATATTATTTAATAATATAAATATAGTTTCTTTTTTTTTTTTTTAAGGTATAATTTGACCAAAATATGACATGTTATTGATAGGTTTCTTAAGAATCAACATTGTATACAATCATGCTTAAGCCTAGCTCACACTGCGATTTTGGCCACGATTTGGTCATCTGGGACAAATTTTGAAAATCCTAAACGATTCCTATAATCCTAGGTTAAAATCTGTAGTCTTCGATCGCTGGTTTGACATGTTCACCGACAGCCGATTAATGGCTGTTGCAATCAAATTTCACCTCCGACGAAATTCTGGCAGTGTCAGAAGATTTGGCGCACAGTCCTGCAGTGTGACAATCCCTACGATGAGCGTCAAACTGTGTTAGTTTTTCAAGACAAGCTATGAGCAGAATTAATGCTACAGAATTATTCTATCAGCCATAAACTCCAGCGCTCACGGAATTCATCTGATATGTTGCCTTTTCTATATAAACACTGGTTGCGCCGCTGTTTTCATGTGGGTGTGTAGAGCTGCATACATTACTCTTCTTAAATACGCTGGTATTGACGCCTTTCATATACTTTTCATGTTAGCCAACATTTCAGCCCCACGTGCGATGCAGTTTGCAGTCACTGGACGTGTATGGGTTGATAATGTAAAATACCGGACAAGTTTTCTTGCGCGCACCCGTTTTTAACTCGTCTCAACTGTCTGACATTAATGACAACTGAGATCCCATAGTGTGACATGATCATCATGTTCGTACAGTCTGACAAGTACAGTCCTAAAGGACTTTTAAAAAATCGCAAAAGTGTGAGCCCGGCTTTAGTTTTAAGTTTTTTGGGTGGTTTGTTTTGCTAAATTTTAGGATGAAAGTCTTGCGTCCCTCGTCAGGAGGTTTGGAAAGGATGAGTGGGAAATGATTGCAGGCTTCCTACCTGTAAGTGATTTAATTTAAAATGTTTATTCATAAATATTAAAGTGTTTAAGTGGACATTTGTGGTTGTACATATTTGAGATCTGAAGTCTGGAATTGTGTTCGCAGGGACGCTCTGCACAGGAATGTAAATACAGATTCACGGTTGTCTTAGACCCAGAGCTCATTAAGGGAACCTGGACCAAAGAAGAAGATGAAAGGGTGAGCAATGTTTGGTGTATTTATTAAATCTTAATGAAGGATCAGGGCTGGACCTTTTATTTTTCAAAACACTGTATTTTAATTTTTTAGTCAAATAAGATGCTGCACGACCGAACTGTATACATGGATGAAAAATATGTTATATGTTATTCCTAAAAGATCAATGTATTATTATTATGACTTTAAAAAGTATATTTTAGTATACAGTAGTAATAGCATAGGCTTCTGAAATGAAATGATGAAAAGCTCCTGAAGTGAACTCTCAGAGCAAGTTTATGTGGACTGTCCTCATATATTGAGACGGGATCTAACCGTGATGTCTTCTCTTTCTGTAGCTCATTCAGCTGGTGTCTTTGTATGGTGACAAGAAGTGGAGCACAATTGCAAAGCACCTAAAAGGCAGAAGGGGCAAACAGTGCCGCGAGCGATGGCATAATCACCTCGACCCTTCTGTGATTAAGACCCCCTGGACAGAAGAGGAGGATCTTATGATCGTAAAATGCCATTTTGTGCTGGGATCTCGTTGGGCACAAATTGCAAAGTTTCTCCCTGGAAGGTAATGTAGAATTTAAAGACATTTTTAAATAATCTTTTTTAAATACTCTTGTTTGTAATATATATATATATATATATATATATATATATATATATATACACAGGTGCATCTCAATAAATTAGAATGTCATGGAAAATTAATTTATTTCAGTAATTCAACTGAAATTGTGAAACTCGTGTATTAAATAAATTCAGTGCACACAGACTGAAGTAGTTTAAGTCTTTGGTTCTTTTAATTGTGATGATTTTGGCTCACATTTAACAAAAACCCACCAATTCACTATCTCAACAAATTAGAATACTTCATAAGACCAATAAAAAAAAAAAACATTTTTAGTGAATTGTTGGCCCTCTGGAAAGTATGTTCATTTACTGTATGTGTACTCAATACTTGGTAGGGGCTCCTTTTGCTTTAATTACTGTCTCAATTCGGTGTGGCATGGAGGTGATCAGTTTGTGGCACTGCTGAGGTGGTATGGAAGCCCAGGTTTCTTTGACAGTGGCCTTCAGCTCATCTGCATTTTTTGGTCTCTTGTTTCTCATTTTCCTCTTGACAATACCCCATAGATTCTCTATGGGGTTCAGGTCTGGTGAGTTTGCTGGCCAGTCAAGCACACCAACACCATGGTCATTTAACCAACTTTTGGTGCTTTTGGCAGTGTGGGCAGGTGCCAAATCCTGCTGGAAAATGAAATCAGCATCTTTAAAAATCTGGTCAGCAGAAGGAAGCATGAAGTGCTCCAAAATTTCTTAGTAAACGGGTGCAGTGACTTTGGTTTTCAAAAAACACAGTGGACCAACACCAGCAGATGACATTGCACCCCAAATCATCACAGACTGTGGAAACTTAACACTGGACTTCAAGCAATTTGGGCTATGAGCTTCTCCACCCTTCCTCCAGACTCTAGGACCTTGGTTTCCAAATGAAATACAAAACTTGCTCTCATCTGAAAAGAGGACTTTGGACCACTGGGCAACAGTCCAGTTCTTCTTCTCCTTAGCCCAGGTAAGACGCCTCTGACGTTGTCTGTGGTTCAGGAGTGGCTTAACAAGAGGAATACGACAACTAGCCAAATTCCTTGACACGTCTGTGTGTGGTGGCTCTTGATGCCTTGACCCCAGTCTCAGTCCATTCCTTGTGAAGTTCACCCAAATTCTTGAATAGATTTTGCTTGACAATCCTCATAAGGCTGCGGTTCTCTCGGTTGGTTGTGCATCTTTTTCTTCCACGGTTTTTCCTTCCACTCAACTTTCTGTTAACATACTTGGATACAGCACTCTGTGAACAGCCAGCTTCTTTGGCAATGAATGTTTGTGGCTTGCCCTCCTTGTGAAGGGTGACAATGATGGTCTTCTGGACAACTGTCAGATCAGCAGTCTTCCCCATGATTGTGTAGCCTAGTGAACCAAACTGAGAGACCATTTTGAAGGCTTAGGAAACCTTTGCAGGTGTTTTGAGTTGATTAGCTGATTGACATGTCACCATATTCTAATTTGTTGAGAGAGTGAATTGGTGGGTTTTTGTTAAATGTGAGCCAAAATCATCACAATTAAAAGAACCAAAGACTTAAACTACTTCAGTCTGTGTGCACTGAATTTATTTAATACACGAGTTTTACAATTTGAGTTGAATTACTGAAATAAATGAACTTTTCCAAGACATTCTAATTCATTGAGATGCACCTGTATATATTTTTATATTTTATATATATATATATATATATATATATATATATATATATATATATATATCTTTGTTTTTATAGTTGGTGTTAAACAATCTTATAGTGTTGTCATTTATTATATAATTAAGGCTGTTCTCTCAGTTTAGTTTTTGAATGATAAGATTGTAAATTGTTACAGTAAGGCAATGAAACTGATCAGCATTTGGTAATGTTTGGTAGGACTGATAATTCCATAAAGAATCACTGGTATTCAACCTTAAAGCGTAAAATGGACAAGGGCACCTACAAGATGGAGGATGTTGACTTGAGTGATCTTGGACTCTGCTTGTCACAGAAAGAAACCTCTACTTCCACAAGTCATGAAAAGGTATTTTTTTTTTTTTTTTTTAGTGTTATGTATATATAGGGGTGTTCAATATGACGATTTTTGATCGTGGACGATAAAAATGTCTCCACGATCTGCTTTTGAAAAAATATCGTAGTATCGTGCTACAGTGCACATTCATTCAATTACAGTTCTGGCGCCGCCGTATCAGTATACTGTACAACATGACATACAGCGGTAGAGTTACTCTGACAGGACACTGCACTTATTTGCGATCGCAAAAGTACATTATTAGCATACAAGCCTTGCAGGTTAAATGTTTCATTCACACGCTGGTCTGACGTGCGCTTTTTCTGAGCGCATACACCAGAAGAGCGCGTGCTAAAAAACCTGTCTAACAGCGCCTGATTACTGAGCTAAGTTATCTTTTGCGGTAACACTGTTAAAACACACAAGGGTTACATATAGATTCAGTTGGTTATGTCTAAAATGAAAGTAAACAGATGAGAGATAAACGGATGCGTGCATGTATATTAGATGCGTGCAGGTCTTAAAGGGACAGTATTAAACATGCAGCCGACTGTCATTAAAGGGATAGTTCACCCTAAAATTTAATATCCTCCTGAGACCCCCCAAAAGAAGCTTTGTGAATTTAGTATTTTTTTCATGTCATTACATTGTTTAGAGCACAAGAAAAAAATGGAAAAATAACATTCTTGAAAAATTATATTTTATTCATATTTTATTCTGTAGAGGACACTAGGACTCAGTTTTTCTAAAAAATAAAATGGCGTGAATAGACATCAAAAAAGGCAAAAACAATGGGATTTTTTTTTTTAAATCGCCAATCAATTTTTAGGTTTCAGGATTTTTTATACCAAACTTTAAGGATGATTCTCAACTATGTTATAAAATGTATATCAAAATGATTTGATATACCATTTTGTTTTATGCAATGTGTGTAAAAATTTCCATGAACTGGTTTTCCCATTAAACACAGTGTATCTATACACTGCATCTAATTTGCATATTAATGTGTTGCTGTTAGGACAGCATGTTGAAAAAAGAATTGTCATAATGAAAGTAATAATTGGCCAGATTTTCATAATATCTTAATATTTCATACACTCTAAAAAACACTGGGTTAAAAACAACCCAATTTGGGTTGTTTTTAACCTAAGGGCTGGGTAAATATAGGATAGAACACATTTTGGGTTAATTTTACTCAGCAAATTGGGTTATTTATTTAACCCATCATATAACCCAGCTAATGGGTTCATTAATTTTTATTGTAGCTTATTTTTTACTTTATACATGAAATAATGTTCACAGATTAACTTATCTTAACTTAATACTCCACACAACCACTGGTTTGCATGATAACTTCCTTTATTTTCTTTTATTTATCATTTACATCATTGTTTATCGTTTTTATGTATACATATTGCCTATTTAAACTCGTTTAACAAAACATTTAGAAGTAAAAATTAAACATTAAACAGAAGTAATTCACGTGTAATCGTCCAGTCTCTGTTATTCCGTTTCCACCGTAACGGCGCTGGCTCTTGTGCCCGAGCTGGAGTCGTGTTCGGTGGGGAACTGCTCGCGGCTGAGACCGCCGCTCTGCGTTTCACTCATAGCCGAAATAAAGTGCGCCTGCCTTCACAACCTGCTCAAAAACAAACAGTAAACAACTCTGAGGAAATATTTTAACATCCAAAGTATTTGTATCCTGTATCTTTATGAATAAAATCGTTTATTTTATGCAGAGTATCAGGCTTTTCCATCACGCGATAAAACCAGCCCGATCTCACGGCAATTCGTACATATTTTACGAGGTGGCCTGTATGTTGCTCTGCATGAAATTGAACGATTTACAGCACAGTAACGATTTTATATATAAAATAAAATGTACACAAACCTGTATTTACCGAAGAAATGCATCAATTCGATGGCGCTAGAACTGCTCTCTCCAGAAGATGACAGAATCCCCGCGATAAATAACTCAACCGCTGGGTTACATCTGACCCAGGATCTGAGTAAAACAAAACCTACCCAAACATTGGGTTATTATGTCTGACCCAGGAGCTGGGTAAAACTAAAAAAACTACCCAAACATTGGGTTGTTACATTTGACCCAGGGGCTGGGTTACACAAAAATTACCCAAACACTGAAAAAATAACCCAAGAAAATGACCCAAAAGGCTCAACCCAGCATTTGGGTTAAAAAAATAACCCAAGAAAATTGATATATAATTTATTTTCCTATTCAATTGTTATGTCTCCCAAAATGCATAATAAACATGCTTTTAGTCCTGGTGTCCTCTACAGTGGACATGTATGAAATAATGTCTTGTTTCATTACAGGAAGTCATATTTTGTTTTGAAAACCCATAACATTTTCCTGAGATGTTGCTTTATGACAAACAATTTGAAAATTATTCAGATTTAAATGACAATTACAAAATATAATCATATTTCCATAAGGATGTAAAATTTTTCACTAAATTAAATTTAGCCATCTTTATTATCGATACCGAGGTATTACATTCTGGTATCGTCCCGAAGCCAAAATTATGGTATCGAGCCATCCCTACTATAGAGGCAAAAACTCCTAGCTGGGTCTCAGGAGGATAGCTGTCATTATTCACTCACTCACATGTTGTCCCAAACCTGTATTAATTTCTCTCTTGTGCTGAACACAACAGAAGATATTTTGAAGAATGTGGGTAACCAAACAGTTTCTGGTCCACATTTAATTTGATAGTAGGAAAAAAAAATCCTATGTAAGTCACTGTGGACCTACTGTTTGGTTTTCCACGTTCTTCAAAATAGCATTTATGTTTGGCAGAAGAAAGAAACTCACTCAGGTTTAAAACAACTTTTGATTAAATGATGGTATAAAAATAAAACACCATGACAGAATTGACTGACAGATGACAGAATTTTTATTTTTGGGTGAACTATTCCTTTAACGTTAATAAAACAACAAAACGCAAAGAGAAAAATCACTCACTATTCTTGACTGAAAAACTTTAATACAGTTGCTTTAGGAATCAGTCTATATAGTGTTTTATTTTTTTTATTTGTTCATTCACGCTAAATACACCTATTGTACCAGAAAATAAATCACTGTTTGTTTTATTTGTATTTTATGTGTATTTTTATCTTCTCCCACTTTGCCCTAAATATCTGCCTTTCTTTCTTTCTTTCTTTCTTTCTTTCTTTCTTTCTTTCTTTCTTTTTTTCTTTTTTTTTGTTACCTTGAAAGGCTTTGTCTTTATAATAGGGAAATTAATGCTCAGACAACTTGCAAAATAGGAAAACCAACATGACAAAGAATCGTGATTAAAATCGTGATATTTCTAAAAAAAAAAAAAAAATAGTGATATATTTTTTCCATATTGCCCACCCCATGTATATATTCTAATCATCCCCATGCACTGATTGACTTTATCACTCTGTCTCTTCTCCACCAATAAGCTGGTGTGTGATGGGCGTTCTGGCGCAGTATGGCTGCACACTGGTGGTGGATGAGGAGATCCCCCCTGACAATGTAGAGCGCTTTGAGTACCCAGAAAAGTGCTATATAAATGTAACAAATTATTATTATATTAATTTTTGTTTAGCACTTGGTCTTGAAAAATTCTTGTTCATATTTGTTCATTTAAATTTACTCTTTTAATTAACTGAATTTATTGATGTTACTGTGGTCACACATTGGTCTATCATCAGTGTCAGATACGACAACACACAACATAAAAATGAGTTTCCTAGATGACCTAAGTTAAAGCTGCAGTCCCTAAGTTTTGCCTCTTTGTCGCCATCTCTGTTTGAAAACCTGCAACCCTCTACATCGTGAGTAAATCACTCGCATATGCCACTAAATCGTCACTCTGGGCGACTAAATGAGGTCTAATATTAATACAGGGTGTCCGCGTGTCCTTAAAAAGTCTTAAAATGTCTTAAATAACGTTTTCCAGTAGGTGGTTCAGTTTAAAAATATGCATTTCCCCCATCAACATTTATTATTTGTATATCCAAAAATGCATTTAAAATATTAGTCTCATAACATAATTTATTGCAGTTGTAATTTTTCAGGGTAAATTATTTAATCTGACTGGCAACAGCCCTGTAGTGTATATTGAATTTATTGATTAATTGTAATAATTTGACATGAAAGATGCATGCATTTAAAAAGGTCGAATAAGGCCTTTGTAAAGGTAAAATAAAATATGCAGATTTAAGTATGTAAAAGTTGATAGAACACTGATGAAAATAATGCTTCAGAATAAATTGTTTACAACACCAAAAATCAGTGATGCAGTACTTTTGTGGGGACATTTTGTATGGAATATTCTCTGCTGATATGAAAAGTTAACATAACTATGTAATAGTGTAATAACTATTATTTATGACCGCAATGATATTTTGTTTTCTTTTTACATTAAACACATCAAATATTACATACATGTATGTAATATAATGTGTATTTCCATTACGGGTTTAGGTCTTAAGTTTAATTTAAGGTGGTATTAAAAAGGTCTTAAAAAGTCTTAAATTTAACTTGTTCATATCTGCAGAAACCCTGTAATAAATTCTCAGATTGTACTCGCCAGTGTGTGAGTTGGAGGCTAAGTATATAAGTTTAGCACAGATGTATTTTAACTCGCCAAACACTATGACTGAGCGCTTCAGAGTTTCACTCCCCATCAAGCGATCTGTGCCATTTTTCAGTTCATCTGAATGGATGCGCAGTGTATCCGTGTTTGACGCACCGTAAACTCTAGTGTGAAGGTGCACGACTCGCCGTCGCACACGCAAAGAAAGATACAGAGAGTCTTACATAACATGCAGAATTGACGCGCTACATGTAAACGATATTATTTGTTGTATTTTCCTGTCAAAATAACAGAGTTCCTTTGGAATTCTTCAGCTTTTAAGAACTGCCGGGTTCTCTGGTGGTGGGCGGAACTAATGCACAAACGACAATCTCATTAGCTGGCGCTCACCTATTATCGTCCCTATTTTGATTTCAGCGAATCAGTTCGAGCCATTGCAGACAGCCTGATTAATATTCATGAAACCAGCAGCTCATTAATCCTTAGTGCTTTTTACCTTGGTTGTAACGAGTGGTTATTTGAGTTACTGTTGCCTTTCTATCATCTCTAACCACTCTGCCCATTCTCCTCTGACCTCTGACATCAACAAGGCATTTTCGTCCACACAACTGCCACTCAATGGATATTTTCTCTCTTTCGGACCATTCTCTGTAAACCCTAGAGATGGTTGTGCGTGAAAATCCCAGTAGATCAGCAGTTTTTGAAATACTCAGACCAGCCCGTCTGGCACCAACAACCATTCCACGTTCAAAGTCACTTAAATCCCCTTTCTTCCCCATTCTGATGCTCGGTTTGAACTTCAGCAAGTCGTCTTCATCACATCTAGATGCCTAAATGCATTGAGTTGCTGCCATGTGATTGACTAGCAATTTGTGTTACCAAGCAATTGAACAGGTGTACCTAATAAAGTGGCCGGTGTGTGTGTGTGTGTGTGTGTGTGTGTGTGTGTATATATATATATATATATATATATATATATATATATATATATATATATATATTAGTATATATGCATTCATTCATTCATTCATTCATACACACATATATATATTAGGGGTGTCAACGTTAACGCGTTAATGCATGCGATTAATCAAAAAAATTTAACGCGTTAATATTTTTTTAACGCAAATTAATCATTTGATAATGTTTGACCCCAACTTCTTCCCGTCATCGCAGCGCGGAAGGTTATCTATCAGTGTGTGATGAGGGTACAGTGAACCAGTGTTGCCAGGGTAACGGCACAATTGGCCGTGTGCTATTTTGAAAATACAGTCACGGGAAATATTACAGAGCCGCGGGTTTTTGGGCTAACGTTACTTTTATAATGTACAGCGGCCGCCCAAAGTGTATATAGACAAATAAAAATGAAAATAGATCCTTTTACGAATGTCGGAATGTATCCTTGGCCACTTAAGACCTGAGAGGCGGTTATAACATCACAAACAACGTGAGTTTCAACCAGAGCACATGTTAAGGGTTTTACACAACAGAAATAAACATGACAACAGCCGCCATAGATTATATAAGATAATAAACACACGATCACGATAGGATATGGTTTGTATGTGATTTTCTTGAGATGAATGTGTACATCTGAAATGCTAATTTGTGCAGTGATATAAAAGGCTATAAAGAGCATATTTTAACAACAGTAAACGACCAAATTCTACATGTGATCGCAAAAAGAAGTTATTACAAACACTCGATGGTGGTTTAAAGTGAGTTTTGTGTAAAAGTGTACTATTAATCTCATAAATTGTCTAATGAAGCATGATGCTAATGTTATCGCTAATGCACCTGCAGAACAGGTCCAATTCTGCTTCATAATGCATTTTGTCATAATACTTCACGTAAGGTCGCAAGAAAATGTTGTAATATTTATTTGGAAATACTTTTGATAATAGTTGGGTAAATGTAAACTGGGATTGAAGCGATGTGGCTTGGTAAATGTTTTATTGCCAGTATAAAGGCTGATAATGGCTAAATAAAAACAGAAGAATAATGATAAAAGAATAATAAGGATTCTGTCTCATACCTGGCGGAGGAGTGAAAGGTTCTGTTTCCTTAAACTAATCTGTCATGCATTTCATTTCAACACATTTACAGGTAAATCCTAGTATTTTAAATTTGCGATTAATCATGATTAATCACAGTCCAGGACTGTGATTAACGCGATTAAATTTTTTAATCGATTGACAGCACTAATATATATATATATATATATATATATATATATATATATAATATGTACATACATATACATATATATTTGGTTCTGTTTAACCAAAGAAAATAGTTCCAAACAAGGATAACAGCAGAAGTATAGCACATTCTCCAAGCAACACTCGGTCAGCGGTGTTTTGTTACTGAATGATTCAGTGTTTTGAACGAATCAGTTGAATGAACAACTAAATGACTCACTCATTAAGTGACTTACCGCCACCTTTGGGTAGCTTAATATGTTGAAAAGTATGCATTTTCCCCCCAACATTTCTTATTTGTATGTTCATAAATGTATTTAAAACATTAATCTCAAAACATTATTTTTTGCAATTGTAATTTTGCAGTGTAAATTATTTAATCTGACTGCTAACATTATTACAATTTATTGATAAATTGTAATAATTTGACTTGAAAGGTGATGCATACATTTAAAAAAAAATAAAAATAGGCCTTTATAAAGGTAAATAAAAATATGCAGATTTAAGTATGTAAAAGCTGATAGAACACTGATGAAAATAATGCTTCAGAATAATTGTTTACAACACCAAAAATCTCAGTGATGTGGTAGTTTTGTGTGGATATTTTGTGTGGAATATTGTCTGCTGATATGAAAAGCTATATTGTAGTGAAAAATATCATTTATCACAGCGATTATTTATCTTTTTTTTTTATTTTTTATTTATTTATTTTTTTACATTAAAGTCATTAAATATTACATATATGTATGTAATATAATGTGTATTTCCATCACAGGTTTAGGTCTTAAATTTCATATAAGGTGGTATTAAAAAAGTCTTAAAGTCTTAAATTTCACTTGTTCATATCTGTAGAAACCCTGGAATCACAGATTCTAGCCTATGTCTTGGAGTATATGATCCAAATAAGAATTTTCACCGTATATTGTCATCTGAACAAGTAACAATTCTGCCATGTTTGTTCTGTCCAGCTGAGGAAAAAAGCATGACAATAAATCACGCTACCAATGGTGATTAAATCTAATGGTCACTTAGCTCATATCACATCAAACCGTGCAAATTATTATTGTTAAACTTTTTTTCTCAAACTGTTAATGTTAACAACATTAGCAATGTGTTTATGTAGTGTGTATTAGTGTTACATGTAGATTTCAATTTCTGTACAGTCTAATCTCTAATTGTCATACCATTCAAATTTCATATAAAGAAACTCTTTTAATCCAAAAAGCCAGTTATTCTCCTCAAACTGGTTCTCTTTAAAATATAAAAACTTTTGTAATCCCACTTAGGCTATCTGTAATCAGAAGCACATTTAAAACTGGAATATAATTTAATTTGTCACACGTATTTCATAAACACATAATCCTTTCTGGATTACAATCCGCCATCAAAATGATAAGTTTAATTATTCCAGCTGCTGTGAGAAAAGGCTATAAACGATCCTCCACCTGCTGGATCCTCACACGCAATATCGCCTACTATCCGGGACAGCTTCTTTGTTTACAGACTAGGGATGCATCGATCCGATACTCTGTATCGGTATCGGCTCCGATACTGGCATTTTCTGCGGATCGGGTATTGGTCAGACAAGGCCGATCCAAATCCGATATTGTGTGTATACTATTCTGTGTTATTGTTAAGCCCCACGAAAGCACAAAAACATTATAAAGCACCATAAAGTCCAAACATTCATAGTCCAAGTGTCCTGAAGCCGTTCCATAGTTTAATGCGAGGAACAGATGAATATTTAAGTTGTTAAATTCAAGTTCACGTAAACTTTTCTCTCCGCTGCGTCTGTCTGTCATCCTCCATTCAGCGTTCAAACTGCGTGTCACGTTCAGTTACTACAGTCAAAACAGTGAAACTCTCTCCAAGAGCACACAGTAGTTTAAATTTAAAACTATTAAAAGAAAAGGCTCAATAAACTATCGCACAGATTTAATAAACTACGCACCAATGTCTGTTTCCTTTCTGTTTTGAACTTCTCTATGCAGAGCTGCGTGCTGTGACTCAGTGCTGCTTCAAGTGCATCGTTCCGCGAACGGGATAAACATACAGGTGCATCTCAATAAATTAGGATGTCGTGGAAAAGTTCATTTATTTCAGTAATTCAACTCAAATTGTGAAACTTGTGTATTAAATAAATTCAGTGCACACAGACTGAAGTAGTTTAAGTCTTTAGTTCTTTTAATTGTGATGATTTAGGCTCACATTTAACAAAAACCCACCAATTCACTATCTCAAAAAATTAGAATACTTCATATGACCAATAAACAAAAAAAAAACATTTTTAGTGAATTGTTGGCCTTCTGGAAAGTATGTTCATTTACTGTGTATGTACTCAATACTTGGTAGGGGCTCCTTTTGCTTTAATTACTGCCTCAATTCAGCGTGGCATGGAGGTGATCAGTTTGTGGCACTGCTGAGGTGGTATGGAAGCCCAGGTTTCTTTGACAGTGGCCTTCAGCTCATCTGCATTTTTTGGTCTCTTGTTTCTCATTTTCCTCTTGACAATACTCCATAGATTCTCTATGGGGTTCAGGTCTGGTGAGTTTGCTGGCCAGTCAAGCACACCAACACCATGGTCATTTAACCAACTTTTGGTGCTTTTGGCAGTGTGGGCAGGTGCCAAATCCTGCTGGAAAATGAAATCAGCATCTTTAAAAAGCTGGTCAGCCTGAAGGAAGCATGAAGTGCTCCAAAATTTCTTGGTAAACGGGTGCAGTGACTTTGGTTTTCTAAAAACACAATGGACCAACACCAGCAGATAACATTGCACCCCAAATCATCACAGACTGTGGAAACTTAACACTGAACTTCAAGGAACTTGGGCTATGAGCTTCTCCACCCTTCCTCCAGACTCTAGGACCTTGGTTTCCAAATGAAATACAAAACTTGCTCTCATCTGAAAAGAGGACTTTGGACCACTGGGCCACAGTCCAGTTCTTCTTCTCCTTAGCCCAGGTAAGACGCCTCTGACGTTGTCTGTGGTTCAGGAGTGGCTTAACAAGAGGAATACAACAACTGTAGCCAAATTCCTTGACACATCTGTGTGTGGTGGCTCTTGATGCCTTGACCCCAGCCTCAGTCCATTCCTTGTGAAGTTCACCCAAATTCTTGAATCGATTTTGCTTGACAATCCTCATAAGGCTGTGGTTCTCTCGGTTGGTTGTGCATCTTTTTCTTCCACACTTTTTCCTTCCACTCAACTTTCTGTTAACATGCTTGGATACAGCACTCTGTGAACAGCCAGCTTCTTTGGCAATGAATGTTTGTGGCTTACCCTCCTTGTGAAGGGTGTCAATGATTGTCTTCTGGACAACTGTCAGATCAGCAGTCTTCCCCATGATTGTGTAGCCTAGTGAACCAAACTGAGAGACCATTTTGAAGGCTCAGGAAACCTTTGCAGGTGTTTTGAGTTGATTAGCTGATTGGCATGTCACCATATTCTAATTTGTTGAGATAGTGAATTGGTGGGTTTTTGTTAAATGTGAGCCAAAATCATCACAATTAAAAGAACCAAGGACTTAAACTACTTCAGTCTGTGTGCACTGAATTTATTTAATACACGAGTTTCACAATTTGAGTTGAATTACTGAAATAAATGATGCACCTGTAAGTACTTTGTGCCGCTCTGTGTTGGAGCTTTTCTTATTATAATACTTTTGTGCAATGAAAGATTATTTATAGCGTTTCTTGTTCTGCCGTATGATCGGACAGAAAAAGAAAGGCTATTAATAATCTAATGTATAGCACAGTAATGGAGGCAGCACCATATGATAGAAAGGACTCCTATCTATGTTGCTGCCTTCATTACTGTGTTATACTTTTAAAAGAAATGTCTTTTTAATTTTATAGTTTATATTTATATATAAATACATTTACTTGTTTTCATTAATGCATTTTACAACAATACAAAGAGCAAAGTGTAACATTTTACCAGATTTAGTCCTACACTTATTCACTTTTATTTGTTCTCCACTAAATAATGTTGTTTCACTAAATGTTTAGATTTTATAAAATTGTGCACTCATGATTTTTCTAGAATAACTTTTGCTGCTAAATTATCCTCTAACCTAATTTATAATAGTATTTTTGTCAAATTATGATTATATATTTTTTTCACTTATTTTTCATTAAAATTAAGTTGTCTATATAGATTGTGTTTAACACACCAACCCTCTACATTGCGAGTAAATCACTCGCATATGCGACTAAATTTTCTCTCTGGGTAACTAAATGTCTAATATTAGCCAATGGCTAATAAATTCTCAGATTTTACTTTTTTTTTTTTCTTTTTTTTTTTTACAGAAACACTGAATGACCAAAAAAGCACCACCCCCAGTCCTAAATTCAGTTAAAATGTCTATGCATTCATACATGGTTACTAAGTTTTTAATTGTAATTGCTAAAGCTGTATCATTTAAATAATACTTGATTATCATAATGTCATATTATAATACTTGACTGACTGATGTTAAGAGTGTACTTTCAGATATTTAAAAAGCTGTACCATTTTACAAATATATACAGTATATAAACAGTATATTACAGAGTGTGTGTATATATAGGCCTAGTATATCAGTCTGGCGAGTAAACTAAAAAATTTACTAGCCAATGGCGATTCAGTTGCCAAGGTGTCCATAGAGGGTTGCACACAAAAGAGTGACGATCAGGTCAACACACAGAAGTATGGAAATTCTACATTGATTTAAAAAAAAAAAAAAAAAAAAAAAAAAAACCTGTGCTGGGATCGGATTGGAATCGGCCGATACTCAGAATTTTCTGGATTGGATCTGAAAAAATGGTATTGTTGCATCTCTATTACAGACGTGACGTAATGATGCAGCAGCATGCTCGAATTTCCCGTGAATTCCTACCCCTACCACTCAAATTAGAAAACATTATTATAAGATAGCAGTTGTGAATCAGGCTAAAGTAAGGTGATAGTTTTGAACACTATCTGGTTATGTACTTGCTCAGACATTGATTTCATCCAATATTTCAGATATTGGATCATTTTTAACCAATAAAAGTTACAGACTGCAGCTTTTAATATCACAACACGACATAACATAATCTAA
The DNA here is from genome assembly GCA_039654775.1 of Spinibarbus caldwelli. Classification (NCBI taxonomy): domain Eukaryota; kingdom Metazoa; phylum Chordata; class Actinopteri; order Cypriniformes; family Cyprinidae; genus Spinibarbus; species Spinibarbus caldwelli. Next base: position 29,445,377 of record CM077260.1, read on the forward strand.
CTACTGATTTACTCAAGTCCGTGGGGATAGTTTGTCACAAAGTTTATATCACACACGAACAAAGGTGTGTTTCCTCTAGCAGTGGTATAAGTTTTGTTTCAAACACCTAATTTTACACCAGAATAAAATTTGTACGTTCTGTCCCCAAACTAAGATTTAGCATTTGTGTTAAGTTTAAAATAATATATTGACGTCGTTTGAGTCCGTATGCCATTTACACATGATAGTGGAGAGCCTAAGGAGACATGTATGATCAGCCTACTTGGGATAAATTAGAAATAAATGTGTTTGCCTACACTTGTCTTTTTTTTTATATATGTATATATTTGATTTTAATCCACAGTCAAAGAGCACAGCAGAGCCATTACCCAAGGTGAAGGAGATGAAGAGGACGACTTTAGAAAAAAAGCTGGATGCGAACAGTCCTCCCCTCTACCCATGTTCGTCTTCACCCTCCAGCTCCAGAAGTCCTTCTGCTGTGCCGCCGCAGCATAAAGCTTTTGTTGATGATGTTTTGCGAATGCTTGCCGAGGACATGCTACCCCTGAACTTCACTGAAGGCTCTGGGTTTCGTAAGTTCATGTCCTCAGTTGGTCCTCAACATCCACAACTCTCACAGCGCACCATAGCTTTAGAGCTCTATAATGCTGTGGAGAAAACCATTAAGCCACGGCTGATCCAGCAGCTCATGAACTGTGTATCTTTGAGTGCAGGCCGTAATGTTGTTCACCTGACCGCTGATATTTGGGCTAGTGAACATGCAGAACCGCTTCTCGCCGTTCAGATGCACTTTCTTGATGACAACTGGAACATTCACAGACCGACTGTGGCTTTTCGCCATTTGCAGTGTAATCAATTTACAGCAAAGATTGGAGGAGAGCTCGAATCAGTTCTTCTAAGCTATGGGCTTTTCCCACATAACATTGGTTACAGCATTATCCACGAAGCCAAGAACACTATTGCTACACATGATGTTTTCTGTGACTACAAGGTCATGTATTCTGCACAAAAGAACGATGCAGACGAAGATGAGTTATTGCGTTTTCTTGATGACCAGTTCGCCATAGATGAGTACTCAATAGCTGAAATCTCGTGCAGCAAACATCTGGATTGTATTACAACACTACTGCATTGTGTAATGAAGGAGGCACTGAAGAAGTCCAGAGTTGTTGAGCGTATACTTCTCGAGATACAAAGCGTAGTGTCTTTTTTTCGCCGCAGTGCCTACTGGCTTGAGGTTCTTGCACGGAAATGCAAGCTCTCACTGTCTGGTTCTTACACCACAAGCAGCTATGCCTGGAACTCTACGATCACCATCATCCGTGAAATAATGCAGGAGTCGGTATGGGATTCGGTGATGACCCTTCTCAATCAAGCTCGCACCGAGGCAAACAGCTGCCACGTTTGTCCACCGGTGGTTCATGTTGCACGTGAGCAGATAGTGGACTTTGTTGGCTTGGTGGAGCCTTTCGAAGAAGTGGTCCAGGTGCTTCAGGAAGACGGTTTCACCTTGTCCCTCGTCATTCCGTCCATCATTGGACTTGATAAAACTCTTGAGACCAAGGCCACGAGCTTTAGCCTTTTCTGCTCAGCCCTCCGCTCTGGTCTCCGTTCTTACTTCCAGCCTCTGATTTTGCGAAGAGATTTTATACTAGCCACAGTTCTCGACCCGCGAATCAAGCTGCAACCCTTTGACAGTGGAAAAGAGAAGTTCAAGAGTACCACACTGTTTACACCCTCCAAACAGCGTGCCTCTTCGGTTGTAGAGTCGGCATTAAGTGAAACTTGTACCGCAGCAGAAATGAGCTGTGATAAAGCAGATGTTGATATGCAGAAGCTGATGAATGTGCCTGAGCTGCATCAGTATTTATCAGAGCCCTTGTCTGAGGGAAAGGTTTCCGTCCAGGCCTTCTGGAAAGAAGCTACCCGCTTCCCTCGCCTACAGAGCATCTGCCGCAAACTGTTGGCTGTCCCAGCATCTTCAGGGGGGTTTAAAAGACTGTTTCCTTTAGCCTCCTGTATTGTACGGGCCCAGAGAAACAGATTGCCACAACACACCACAGAACGACTTCTGCTGTACCGAGAGAATCGGAAAACAAATGGCAAAAATGCGATGGAGTAAACACTGAGCTTTGTGGTAAATACATGACATAGTGTTTTTTTTATTATTATTATTATTTTTTTTTTATATGTAACGTTTTTTTTTTATTGAGTGCCTTCATTAGAATGTCACCTGATAATAAACGCCTTGATAAATATATAAAAGTCTTGATTTCTTGAATTGATTGTAGTCAAATTGTAGTTTTCACATCATTCTGAATAAGAGAGAACCTGCTTATATGACCTGCCAATCAGACTCGGATGTATCACTTTCACCTCTGCCTCCTCGTGTTTGGTGGGCCGGTGGGCCATTGGGCGTGATGGGTGAGACCCACAGAAATAAGTGTAAAAACTTGCAGTGCTGAAGCTGTATTGAGATGACTAATATTGATGTTAAATGTTTGAACTACTTTAAGTAGACTGTTCACTGGACAATCATGTGTGCTTCTCCCTTCACTCTGTGACTTGGGAAAAGAAGGTTTGGTTGTGAAAAACATGAGCCCCCATAATCTTTAGTCAAATACTTTGAGCCTGACCCTTCACAACATCTCTGAATACTTGTATGAAATAATGTTGTGACGGCCCGTTTAGTTTTGCATTACCTACTTTCTACAATCCAATCAATTCCTGATAGACTGAAGTCCTGTCCTGCATTTTGTACTTGTACAGTAAGCCATTTCTTTCACATATACGTCACAATAGGGAAGAAAATTTGGTCTTGGATTTCTTTTCATGCCAACTTCAACCACAGAATGGTGTGTTTTGGTCATTTCAACCAGGATTTGTACTGGGTTCAAAGACAGACTGAACCAGTCCTTCTGAACTGGCTGAGCGCTTTAGAATTGTTTAATTATTTGTTTGTTCACCCATACATTACAATTCTGCATAATTTTCTCACCCAAATGTCATTCCCATTGTTGGGTGTAACTAGTTACTAAGTAATTAGTTACTGTAATTTATTACTTTTCCCTTGAAAAAGTAAAGTAAGTGATTACTCTTATTTTTTCTAATACTCTGTATAGACTGTAGAATATTTATACACAATACAATAGTGGATTTAACATCAAAATTTAAAGTCTAACCTTAAAATGCATGCTTTTTATGTACCCTTCACACTTTAAATACTTTGGTGAGTTAATAAGAATATTGGTAACACTTTAGTGTCCAATTCTCACTATTAACTAGTTGGTTATCAGCATGAATATTACTGAGATATTGGCTGTTTATTATTACTTAAAAAGCACATATTAATGTGTTATTCTGCAAGACCTTATTCTAAATCATTAATCCTACCCAATTAACTACTTTACTAAGTATTAATAAGCAGTAATTAGGAGTATATTGAGGCAAAAGTCATAGTTAATAGTTTGTTAATAGTGAGAATTTGACCCTAATCTAAAGTGTGACCAGAATAATTTATGTAGAAATCTATTATTTATTTGAAAGAATTAAAAGAACCGTTTCATGTCTATCCTTGTATCATTAACTTGTCGAGGTTGATATAGGATTTAGAAAGTAATTAGTTATAAGTAATTAAATGCTTTTTGGAGAGAGAAATTTGTACAGTAATTTAATTATACTGTTGAAGATGTAATTAGTAACTAGTTATTAATTACTATTTTAGAGTAACTTACCCAACACTGGTCTTTCCAAACCCATACACGCTTCTGTGAAACTCAAATTGTGATTTAGTTTTTTTTTTTTTTTTTTTTTTTTTTTTTCTTCCTCCATGTAATGAAAGTGAATGCGAATGCAGACTGGGGCCATCAAGCTCCAAAATGACAAAAATGATTAGGGATCAGATGAAGGACATTACAGCAGTATCAAATGAACCGATGGCCACAGTGCAGTCTGCTAAGAGTCAGAGATTCAAGCTAGTCCGAGCTTGTTAGGACTTGCTGACAGACAAGCTGTATTACTCACCAATTCACATTTTGAAGGGGTGACATTAGGCATGATACATGGCAATAAAACCATGATTCCTTGATCATCTAAACACAAATTATGTTTGTTCTGGAAGAAAAATCTATTTGTATTTGTCACAGCACTTATATATCATTGCTCTTTTGTTGGTTCGATTGCTTCTATTGTCCTCATTTGTAAGTCTCTTTGGATAAAAGCGTCTGCTAAAATGATTAAATGTAAATATTTGGTTTTTACATTTTTTTATGCTTTCTTCTACTAATGCAAATAAAGTTTATAAAAAGCTATAGGAACTGACAGCTTGTTTTGAACAAATGTGATACAACTGTCAAAAAATATTTAAAAAGACAACAGATTTAAAGGTATAACTTGCAACAATAAACTAAAATGTGAATGGAAAAAGTATGTTAAAAATAGCTATTAAACACATTACAAGGAAACATTATTATTATTATTGCAGATGTCAAACAAATGAATATACAAAGGATGCCTTTCTTCAAAATAAAAAAAAATAATAATGAATTCGTAAAAACACCATGAATTTTAATGCTTTATTTATTCAATGCCACAAGAACAGGAGGTATTACACATTAACATGATAAAATGAACATTAGCTGCCAGAGAATAAAGAAAAGAGAAAGGAAGAAAATTACATAAATTTCAATGCTTTCAGAGCATTACGTTTTCCGTGCTTTTCTTTTTTTTTTTTTTTGTTCCAAGAGATTTACATATAATTTAAAGTCATTTATAAAATGTGAAAAATTTGGTCTACGTTCAGCCCACTTCTTCTTATGTATATGGAATTTTCCTAAGAAAATAAACAAGTGTATAATAAGTTCTTTATAATTAAAATTTTCATTTTCTGTATAAAAAAGTACATCAAATATACAAATTTCTATCATACACTCCATTTGTCTGTTAATATAGAATTCCAAATCCTTAAATACAATGAAAAAAAGATGCAAAATAGTTTATTTTTCTTGACCACAAAATTCACCAGTATACGAAATATTAAGCTTAAATCTTTCCAAAACATGCTTAGCAGGATAAATTCTAACCATGAATACTTTTTTTAATATATTTTATTTAGTAACAACTCATACAACGTGTAAAAATAATAACAGCAAGAAATAAATAAAAATATTAGATACAGTAATAAAAAAAAACTGCTTAATAAACAACACAAAAATGAAGAACTATATACAGAGGGGTATTGAAAACAAATCCATATCTCTAATTACAAGTCCTTAAAAAGGATAACATTTCAAGGCTTTACAACAATCCAGTCTTTCTGGCCTTAGCGTTCCTTGCATCCTCCAATGCTTTAAAATACTGACAAAGCTCAAACTTAAAATGCACAAAACTAGGTGTACTTTTTGATGAAAGTATTTACCATCTTTTTGTTGATTGCATTTGTACTAAATTGTTTTGGAGTGATTAAAGTCTTTTTTAAGGAGATTTCTGGAATTGATATTACATTAGAAGACAGGAATATATTTATATATATTTTTATGATAAGCCTTTTGAGAAGAAAATGTGTTTTGTTCTTAATTTGTTTATTATGTTTGGGAAATATCACATTCATAAATGTCGATGGGCAAAAAGTACACCATGAAAACTTTTTTTTTTTTTTTATTGCAAAACTTGTAGAAACACAAGAACAGGGAAACGAGATATGAAAATATTCCTACAAAAAAAACAATCATAAAAATAAGGACAGAAAAGAATATTCTGGATTTGCGTACATCAAATTATGGTATTATCTATACAGAAAAGTGCAAAAATAAAATTACATCATTCTAGAAAATTTGTCATAGTGCATTTCTTCAGTATGTGGTACTCTTTTTGTTATTTGTGAGTCTAAGAGATGAAACGAGAATCAAATTCAGAGAGAAAAAGGGGGAAAGACAAAGGAGATTTAAGCCATTTTTGCTTATGAATGAAGAATTTTGCATTCAATATAAGAAAATTAACAACATATTGAGCAGATAATAGCTTTGGATTTTCATAATAAAAAATAACATCTTTGAGGATGAAGGTATGGGTCACATTTGAAAGGTTAGAAACATAGGTGCTTAAGTCAACCCGTAGTTTGTTGGTAATACTACAATCAAAACAGATGTGCAGCTGTTTCCTCAACAAAACCAGCTAGACTCATCAACATCAGAATATTTAGAAATAGACAAATTAACAGGATAAATTTTATGGAGGATTTTATAATGAATCTTGAAACATCGTGGTGATCGAGCTTTTGCTGTTGCCAGGTCAACTCTTTGGAACAGTCTCCTTGTAGCTATCCGAACAGCACCTTCTCTATATACTTTTAAATCTATGCTTAAATCCTATTTATTTGAAAAATTTATGATGGGTTAAATTTTTTTTTATTATTATTGTGCTGTGTTTTTTGTATACTATTTATATTTTGATTGCTGTTTTGTTTTCAATTTCCTGTACAGCACTTTGGTCAACCTTTTGGTTGTTTTAAAATGTGCTTTATAAATAAAAGAAAGAAAGAAAGAAAAAGAATCTCGTTAACTTTGTTAGAAATGCAAAATTTACTTGGCAAAAGCCAGGCCTTTCTCCAATTTATATTTGTTATAAAGGAATCCCAGCAGAATTTCCCTCTTGGAGTAATCTTTCTCTTTGTCTGAAATATTTTGTGAATATGTCTGTTATTGCATTTCCGATCTAAAATATCAATACCACGCAAACGTAAAGCCGGATAAACACTCTTTAACTTTACTGAATTTAAGGTGATTTTTAATTAACTGGGTTAAGCCTGCTGGGATGGCTCTCATCAAAGTATTATATTCCTTTGGTGGGACTGGAAAATTATGGAGATTCATAAATTGTTCGTAAGTTAAAATATTGCCAAAATCATCAAACACAGATAAAATACAATTCAAGTTATTATTAAACCAACCATGAACACTCTTACTGGAGAGGTTTTCTTTCCCGTGACGTCAGAGCTGATAAAGATGGCTGACGCCACGAGACTCGGACCAAAGATGAGCCTTCTGGTTCATCTGCTTATTTTTAGCTGGTATGTTTTCACAACCTGGAGTAACTGTACCCTGCAAACCTCAGACAGACACCCAGGTGTGCGATCATACGGAGGACGCTGGAAATACCTGACGTTTATTAATCTGGTCAGTGAGTTAGGACGTGTTCGTGTGTCTCATCTGTGTGTGTTTCTCTCTGCAGGTGTCGCGTGCGGGGTTTTTGGCCTGTGTGTGCTGGTGGACGCGGTTCACAGCGGTGTTTCTCTCAAACGGGGGACTCCTCTGATCCTCACTAAAGCCAGAGACTTTTACTTCACTGCTCTGGAGTTTCTGGTCGGCACTGAGAGTGTGCGCTGAGACCACTTATATTCTTCTGTAGTTTCTTTACATCAAACCTTATTGTATGAGCGCACAAAAATCTAAGAACTTACAATAGCCCCACAAATATTTCTAAGCTTACCTGTCGCTTCCAGCGAAGTAGTTCACCTTCCCCTGAGAATGAAAAGCCTGTCGTCACACTCATGTTGTTTCAAACCTTTATGATTGTTGTTCCATAGAACAGAAGATGAGTTTTATAGCATACCTGGCCACTCTTTTAATATAGTTCAAGTGAATCAGAACTGTCGAGCTCCAATATGGCAATTACAAAAAAAGTAGCCTATGTTAAAGTATCATATGACTTGAGTGCTACATTTCATGTCTTATAAAATCATACTGTAATTGTAAGACATTATTCACTGAAAATATGCTGAATGTTTTTTAGTTCTTTTTGAAACTTGTGTCCAGGCTATTTATTTTTTGAATAATTTACTCAATTATGTTAAATAATTCTGATATTTTAAGCATGGCTTAAAAAATGTGTGTATATATATATATATATATATATATATATATATATATATATATATATTAGTATTAAAATATATCGCTAAAATATTATTAAAGGTTTTCCAGTAATTAAGTGTTTATAGAATTTACAATTTGATTCCGTTTTTGTTATTTTGAAAGTGTTTCTATAGTACTTGAATGACTGAAAAATAACAAGGACATATTGTTTTTCAACAGGTTATGTTCAAATTTATCTGAATGTATAAGAGAGTGTCTTATGCTGTAACTGGTTACCATTTCCACTGGTTCATTTTTACCGCACCAAAAGTCTTGAATGCATACATTTTTAAAACTGTTTTATGTATAGTTTAACTCTTCCATGCAATCTATCAATCAATATGAGCTCTTAAAGATTGTATTTATAGAAACAATAATAGAAGATTTAGAAAAACGTTGAAATAGTTCTAGTATAGTGTGAATTATAGCACACTAAGTAGTAGGATGCAGCTTGAAACTTCTTAGGTTTAGCTATTGATAGATTGATATCAGACTCAATAATTAACTGATAACTTTGCCTGTTTGACACAAATGGTTTATTTAATGCCAGTGTTTTTTAAAATTTATTTTTAATGGTGAATTTTGATTTAACAGTGTATTGATATTTTGTTTTTGATCTTCTTGCTTGCAGTTTGTGTTTGTTTCTTTCTGGACTCTACACTTACGACAGAGAGCTGGTGTATCCAAAAATGTTAGACGAGATCATTCCCGTCTGGCTGAATCATGAAATGGTGAGAGCATTATTTTACAATTCTGTACTGCAGTAGGGATGTGCATCTCATAACGGAGGCCAATGCGTAACACATCTCGATACATAGCCAACAATACGATACATTAAAGATACATATGAAGCAGCTACCGATGCAATACGATTCAGCCCTATTTCGATGCAGTGCGATCCGATTCGATTTGATTCAAAACAATACGATTCAATGCAATATGATGCAATGGAAAAAATATGATGCTATACAATTCAATATAGTTTGCTTTTATTTCTTTGGTGGGAGATGCAGCTCTATCTCTGCATGTTAATCTATATTCTATGTGACTCTCAGGACACACCTCGGGTCTCTGTAGTGTTGTGATACGTCATATTCATGTAGCAGCAGTGGTCATGAGATCTAGAACACGCTTGAGAAACAGTTTAGAGAGGAGAAATCAATATGCATAAAATATTAGTCACAAATTATTGGACACTTTCTAAATAATAAAAGTATTGTGCATCTATTAATAATTATATATAAATAAATCATTTTTTACCACTGCAAATATGTTAGAAACGATGCACTGTGATACTAATGCCAAGTTGTATCTGATGCACACTTTTTTTAAATCGATGCATCGCATCTTTAACTTTTATGCCGATGCACCGATGTGAATCGGTGAATCTTACCATCCCTACACTGCAGTATTGACTGACTTGAGTGACACCTAATATACAATCCAGCTCTGCTGTAATGCAGTGTGGACGTGTGAGGATTGCAGTTGCTCAGGACTGGTTTTCAGTGGAGCTTGTATTAAGATGAGCTTTCTGTGTTTTTCTCCAGCACACATTCACACATTCATCTTCTGCTGCAGATGTTCCTTCAGAATCACAGATATCCCAGTCGCACGAAAGGGATTTTCAGTCTGGCTTTATTTGCTGCCCTGTATCTGTCAAGGTAATCTCATCTGCTTGCATCCTTCACTTAAATCTAATCAAAGCTCTTGTTTTTCCATGTTCTCTGAGTTTCATGTCTTTTTCTAATGCGTCTGTCCCTCATTAGGGTGTTGTGGGTGCACCATGCGTCAGGGATTTGGGTGTATCCTATCCTGGCTCACTTGAGTTTCGTGGGGTTGTGTATTTTCCTCGGAGGCGCTTCGCTCACCATGGCTCCTCTTTACCTGTTAGGAGAGAAGCTCAGCCTCATGATGTGGAGCAGCACAGGTGAGGGAAACTTGACCAACTGGGCTATAGATTGAACTATCTTTTAAAAAGCTATGAGATTTAACTCCATGAAGCCTACTTTATTATATATGCCATGCATATTTCGATACCACTTTATTATAGGGACCAATTCTCACTATTAACTAATAGTTTATTAGCATGCCTATTATTAACATATTGGCTGTTTATTAGTGCTTATAAAGCACATATGCATGACCTTATTCTACATCCCTAATCCTACCCAATACTTGAACTTAACAACTACATTACTAACTATTAATAAGCAGCACATTAGGAGTTTGAGGCAAAAGTCATAGTTAATGGTTTGTTGATAGCGAGAATTGAACCTTAAAGAGTCACAAAACCCTCCTGTTTCAGCACTGGTCTTTCACACCTTAGATCTGAAAAAGTGAACTCTCCAGCCACGGCAGCCAATCACCACTCCAAATTAACGCATATATGTCACTTTTCGTGACGTTGGCTCAACTTTGCTTTTAAACCGGAAGAGCAAAATAACACTTTTTGAAAAAAAAAAAAAACATTTTTCCCTTAATAACAGACATAATGAGTTCTATTGTTGTTTTCACCGATGTGCAACCTGTTCATACAGTTGAGGTCAAAATTTTGCATCCCCCTTTCAGAATCTGCAAAATGTTAATTATTTTACCAAAATAAGAGGGATCACACAAAATGCATGTTATTTATTTAGTACTGACCTGAATAAGATATTTCACATAAAAGATGTTTACATATAGTCCACAAGAGAAAATAATAGTTGAATTTATAAAAATGACCCCGTTCAAAAGTTTACATCCCCTCGATTCTTAATACTGTGTTGTTACCTGAATGATCCACAGCTGTTTTTTTTGTTTAGTGATAGTTGTTCATGAGTCCCTTGTTTGTCCTGAACAGTTAAACTGTCTGCTGTTATTCAGAAAAATCCTTCAGCTGCCACAAATTATTTGGTTTTCCAGCATTTTTGTGTATTTGAACCTTTTCCAACCATGACTGTATGATTTTGAGATCCATCTTTTGACACTGAGGACAACTGAGTGACTCATATGCAACTATTACAGAAGGTTCAAACGCTCACTGATGCTCTAGAAGGAAAAACCATGCATTAAGAGCTGGGGGGTGAAAACTTCTTGAATTTGAATATTTTGTCTTCTGGGAAACATGTAACTATCTTCTGTAGCCTCTGAAGGGCAGTACTAAAGGAAAAAAATATGATATTTAGGCAAAATAAGAAAAATGTACACATCTCCATTCTGTTCAAAAGTTTTCACCCCCCGGCTCAAAAAACACGCAAACATTTTTTACATTTTGTCTAAATGTTCAATAAACTTCATTTCCGGTTCCATTTCAAAAAATTTGAATAACAAATTTTAATCACAGAGTGTGGTAGACTTGTGTCTTGTTATTATGATCCATACTGACTGAATATTTTCTTTTATAAGGGAATCAGAAGAGGAAAAAGAAGTAGATGTCTACTGGAATCCACATTAACCGTGTGGAGCTCAAACCAGCCAAACAACACATTTTTAGAGGGCACAAAGCAACAGCTTTAGTAGCATTGCTTGTATTTTATACAAGAGGGGAATAATTTGCCCTAACATACATACAGAAAGAAACTAGCATACCTACTGAACACATGGTATGTGTTTATATTAATCGTGCTGATATTTTATTCTGTTTTTCTTCTTTTGAGATAATTTTGTGATGCTAATGAAAATCAGTTGCACCTACAAAGTAAAATGCTGTATTTTTAAAATATTTTATTTTATTAGAGTTGTGAAATTCCAGATGTTGTAATATCCCAGAATGCTGTTGTTCAGTGATTAAGGGACAGTCAGTACTGAACACTTTCCCCTTCTCCGATTCATAACCGTTATTGTAAAACACGTCTGAGCTGGTGACCAATCTCCTGTTAATATAAAATAAGAAATCCTCTGTAGTTTATGACAGTGTCAAGCCGTGTAAATGTGTCACACGATGAGTTTAAGGGCTTTCTCAATGACACACTTCACCTGCGTGAACTCGGGTAATCTCACCAATGAAGCTCTTAATGTGATTTTCCGGCTTTGCCCAGAGTTTGATGATGGACTTTATTGGAAACAAGTAAACCCTAGTAATCTGTGTCCTCGCTGTAACACACGTTTAATTCACATCCAGAGAAATGGTTCTGCATTCAGTCTTTCAGTATCATTCTCTTTGAGCCCTTTCAATGGCTATTTCATGAAAACTGAATATGTTTACTAATTCTATTGTCACCTTGTTATAGAGCAGAATAGAGTGCTTCATTGTCATTACGGTGAGTTTCCTCTTCATATTAATATGTGTGTAAAACAGGCTATTTAGGTGAACTGAGTTGACCGATCTGTTTGCTATGAGACCAGTGTGATTCCTGCACCGATATGATTATTATAGCACTTGTGGAGAATATGATGCACTGACATTAAAATGTCATCAGTGACACTTAAGAGGGCCAATCAGGGTTTCCGTGTTTGGTTTGCACAATGTAATGATTATAATATCATCTATAAACAATAAAACCTCGGAACTGTTCTTTTATTCATTTAAAGTGGCTTACTGTCTTTTGTGTTCTTTGGAGATGTCTTGTCTCCCTGGATGTGTCATAAGGACAGCCATCATCTAAATGAGCGTCAGTTTGACTCTGGTGCTGATGGAGTAATGGAGCAGCAGTGCGTCAGCTGTTTCTTAACTTCCTACTTAGGAGACTCTCCTTTAATCAGATTGGCTGTAAGTCCATCAGTTTGCAAAGCTTTGAGAGCTTCACCTCATTGTCATTTTCAGTTACTGGCTTTTTGATGGCCTTTTTGGTGGGCTGAATTTACAGCCATAAACCACAAATAAATAAATAAGACAAAATGTTGGGATTGCTGAATATGTTTTTAAGTAGTCCAATTTTTGAAAATAAATAAATAAATTCTATTACACTTTTGCTGAAAAGTCCAAATTTAAAAATAATTAAAGAATGAGAATTTTTTTTTTTTTTTTTTCTGGAATAAAAGAGTGAAATACATAACTGGAATAACTAGAATGCAGCTCTGCATGATGGTGCTGACTGTGAGGTCAGTGGTCAGAGAAATGGGCTATTTCTGGAGTAAGTGGATTAGGTGTTAAATCTCGAGCTAGTCTGAAATAGCTGCTTTATTCACTCTTTGGCTTGATGTGAGCACAGAAAAGCAGAATTAACACGGATGCTTGCAGGACATACAGCCAATCTGGATGGATCCATAAATTTACATTGTGAAGAAGATTGTTGGAAGACCAAATAAATGATATAGTGTCATTTGCTTTTGATTCTTACAACGAGAGAGTGTATGACTGAGGCACAAGTTATCAATTCAGCTGTGGATTCGATGGATCGAAGAGAAAGTAAAGTTGATTTTCTCTAGCAGTTTTTGGGTGAGTAATAGTCACAACTCATTCTCTAATCTGAGACAATGTCATTGAACAGCAAATCCAATGTGTACAGGTGAAATAATGGTGAATTAATTAGAAATGCAATTATGTTTTGTATGAAGACAGGTTCTGGCCTTGATTTGAGAAGCTTTGGATGGCTGGAACATTTCACACCAAAAACAAAACCAATCTATATTTTGCATAAAGAATTAAACCTGATTTTTTGATTTTTATTTATTTATTTATTTATTTTTTTGTTTGTTTGTTTGTTTTTGTTTTTGCATTGTGGGAGTTAAAGACACTGCTAATCCATTACTTCCATTACTGTACTGTAATTTTTGAGAGGTTATTTGTAGTAGCAAAAATGATTGTATTTTTTATTTAAAAAAATGGTAATATTAGTGTTAATTAACAATTTATATATTATTTTTACATCAATAAGAACTGGGGAGAAACTACTTGTACAACTGTACTTGTACTCATCACAAAAAATAAGCAGCACACTGTTTTTGAGAATTACATTGATAAAAATCAAATTTTTTTTTTTTTGCCATCAAATCAGCCAATTATGATTTCTGAAGGATCTTTTGCTGGAGTAATGAAGCTGAAAAGTCAGCTTATTGTTTTTACTGTATTCCTGATCAAATAAATGCAGCTGTAATTGAGTATAAGCAACAACTCAAAAATAAATCTTACTGAATCTTTGACATCTGTAGTGCTAATTCATTTATTCTGTGCCCAAACAGATATTGCCATGGAGGAGGGAGTATCATGGACTTTGGTAAGGAATGGCAAAAACTTACAGCCACCTTGTGAATAAAATGGTGTAATAGTCAAGTAATAATCATCAGAACGATGTTACACTGTGTTTGACTTTGTCCTCTTGTCTTTTACATTTTATAGACATTTAGAGTTCCTAATGTAATCAGTAAAACAACAAAGATTTCCTATGTCTACTTGTCTATTTGACATCTATATTGCAGAACTCATCAGTTGGCGAATGGTTTTGCTCACCCGAGGAGACTCTTCAGACAGTTTGAGAATGATCAGATTCTCCTGAGTTTCTAAGTAGATCATGTCTGTTTGATTCTTAAAGTGACGGGTTCCAGGGTTCCCAGAGCCAAATACACAATGGTTCGAGAGGCGCTGTGTTACGTGATCCCCTACCATATGCAGTGCTCCATGGGGTGTGGTGGACCGGCCTGCAAGTACGAGGATCCTTCCCACTGGAGTGAAGACGATCAGGCCATCAGAGGAATCTACTCGTCTTGGTACACGCCATGCACTTACACCTGTTTACTTAAACATGGCCTTTACCAAATGTGACCCCTGACCACAAAACCAGTCGTAAGGGTCAACTTTTCAAACTATTTGAAAATCTGTAATCTGAGGGTGCAAAAAAATCTAAATACTGAGAAAATTGCCTTTAAAGTTGTCCAAATGAAATTCTTAGCAATGCATATTACTAATCAAAAATTAAGTTTTAATATGTTTACAGTAGGAAATTTACAAAATATCTTCATGGAACATGATCTTTACTTAATCTCCTAATGATTTTTGGCATACAAGAAAAATGGATCATTTTGACCCATGCAATGTATTGTTGGCTATTGCTACTAATATACCTGTGCTACTTATGACTGCTTTTGTGCTCCAGGGTCACATATAAGGTTAAGCCTCTGACAGTCTTGTGAACCGAAGCTTCTCTGTATGTTAAGATCTCCCAGTACATTTTTCTTCATGCCAAACAGAGTTACAAAAAGAATGAGTTTCTTTCCCCCAAGAAGTTTCTTTCCTCTTCAGAAAGTCAACCGATCATCAAAGGCTTACTTTTACCTGATTTTACATCCCATGTCAAAATGTCAACTTTTAAACCAAAATGTCAACTTTTAAGATTTTACTACAATAAATTCAAGTTTTATGCAGTAACAGCATGTATGAATGGATTAGTCCAACTCATGGTTCCTCTTTTTCTTCTTAGGATCACTGACAATCTGTTGGCCATGGCCCGCCCTTCCACTGAAATCATTGAAAAATTTGATGTAATAGACCAGTTTTTGAGGTAAAAGTGATGATTGTAAAAAGAACTGGTTCTGTAGTATGTGTTTGGTACACGTTTATAATTACCTGTTTCGTCATGTTAAGATGTGGTTTGAAGACAGTTATTAACCTCCAGTGCCCTGGCGAACATGCCAGCTGTGGAAACCCGCTGGATCCCAAGAGCGGCTTCACTTACCGACCGGAGGCATTCATGGAGGCTGGAAGTGAGTAACGCTTTCTTTTTGTACATTGTCTGATTCTGCCTAACTTTCAATATGTTTTTTCCCTGTGTAATGTAAAGAATCTTCTTGACACATTGAGTAAAACAGTAGCTGTAGTTCTTCTTATGTTTTCAGGTTGTAAAGGTACTCTTGTTGCTCTATTTTAGTTTATTTCTACAACTTTAGATGGAATGACTATGGTGTGGCGTCTCTCACATCCATCTTGGATATGGTGAAAGTCATGTGTTTTGCCATCCAAGAAGGCAAGATGGCTGTTCATTGTCATGCAGGGCTCGGCAGAACAGGTACAGTTCTGTTTTATATGTTAAAATATATTTATAATTTAATAAACATACCTGATTTATAGGTTGCTGGTTTGATCCTTACAAGCAGCCATGATCTATTATTATTGTGTCCTCAAGCAGCACACTTAACCCTAGGTTACTCCAGAGGGATTTTCTGGATAATAATGCTGCCGTAAGTCGCTTTAGTTAAAGGGGTCATGAACTGAGAAACCAAAATTCCCTTGATCTTTTGACATATAAGAGATCATTGTACTATAAAACATCCTGTAAGTTTCAGAACTCAAACTTTCTTGTAAGTCTAAAAACAGTTTATATTGAAGGCAGTCCACCAAAACTACAGATTGTGGAATGTTCTACTCTATGATGTAATAGTGTGGATAAGTGCCGCCTCTGCAAAGATCATCAACGCCTGCTTCTACATCACTGCCTGTTTAGCCCCGCCCATTGATTATACATCGCTGCCTGTTTAGCCCCGCCCACCGTTTCTTCATCACTGCCTGTTTAGCCCCACCCACCGATTCTACATCACTGCCTGTTTAGCCCTGCCCACCGATTCTACATCACTGCCTGTTTAGCCCTGCCCACTTCTACATCACTGCCTGTTTAGCCCCGCCCATTGATTATACATCGCTGCCTGTTTAGCCCCGCCCACCGTTTCTTCATCACTGCCTGTTTAGCCCCACCCACCGATTCTACATCACTGCCTGTTTAGCCCTGCCCACCGATTCTACATCTCTGCCTTTTTAGCCCCGCCCACTTCTACATCACTGCCTGTTTAGCCCCACCCACCGATTCTACATCACTGCCTGTTTAGCCCTGCCCACCGATTCGTGCATGTATTGTTTACGAGAGAGGCGTGCAGGTCTACGCAGAAACCAAATGATAAAGATGCTCCGAAGACAAGACGCTGTTCAGTGCCAAGCTGTGGAAAAACAGTGTTTGTATTGCCTTCCTTCTGATCCCAACATTAGAAAAGAGTGGATTAACTTTATTTTTAATATTTTTAATGAAGATTCAGACCGTGTCAGTAAGAACTATGCCCTTTGTTCACTTCATTTTACTGTGAATTCATTTTCAAACAAAGCACAATTCGACGCGGGATTTTAAGAAAGATTGAAACTAAAAGATGATGCTTTGCGACCATATTGGATCCGACAGTAATGTCACAACACAAGTGTGAGTAACTGTTTTTATTGTGGTCACTATTGCTTTGTCTGTTAAACAGATCATTAGATATGTATTGAGTTATTTGTGTTTTTAACCTAAATCACAGCAGTATTCATCGATGAAGGATGTAGGCTGTCAAACATATACAACTATTAGCCAATCATAGCAGTGGGCGTTTATTTCCGAGTCTACAATTCTCCACGCCTATTCAAACTGAGTGTTCTGATGAGGACGGTCAAAAACAAGACAGAAAATAGCCTGTTACTTCTAAATTCTGATGTTTTTTATGTAAAAATCTTGATAAATGCATCGTATCGTATTGTATAACATTATAAGGGGACCTCAGAGAACAGTACAAAAAAAAACAAAGGCAGTTCATGACCCCTTTAAAAGCATCTGCGTAAGCACTACCCATGCAGTGAGCACAAGCTTTTATTTTATTTTTTATTTTTTTTATTTTTTTAAGATGTCAGGGTTGGTTTTGAGCTATAGCATTATGGACAGCACTCCAGGTGACTCAAGTTCAAGCCCTAGCATGTGGTCCTTTCATTTACATACAGGTGCATCTCAATGAATTAGAATGTCGTGGAAAAGTTCATTTATTTCAGTAATTCAACTCAAATTATGAAACTCGTGTATTAAATAAATTTAATGCACACAGACTGAAGTAGTTTAAGTCTTTGGTTCTTTTAATTGTGATGATTTTGGCTCACATTTAACAAAAACCCACCAATTCACTATCTCAACAAATTAGAATACTTCATAAGACCAATTAAAAAAACATTTTTTGTGAATTGTTGGCCTTCTGGAAAGTATGTTAATTTACTGTATATGTACTCAAAACTTGGTAGGGGCTCCTTTTGCTTTAATTACTGCCTCAATTCGGCATGGCATGGAGGTGATCAGTTTGTGGCACTGCTGAGGTGGTATGGAAGCCCAGGTTTCTTTGACAGTGACCTTCAGCTCATCTGCATTGTTGGGTCTGGTGTCTCTCATCTTCCTGTTGACAATACCCCATAGATTCTCTATGAGGTTCAGGTCTGGTGAGTTTGCTGGCCAGTCAAGCACACCAGCACCATGGTCATTTAACCAACTTTTGGTGTTTTTGGCAGTGTGGGCAGGGCTGGAAAATGAAATCAGCATCTCAATAAAGCTTGCCAGCAGAAGGAAGCATGAAGTGCTCTAAAATGTCCTGGTAGATGGCTGCGTTGACTGTGGACTTCAGAAAACACAATGGACCAACACCAGCAGATGAAATGGCAGCCCAATTCATCACTGACTGTGGAAACTTCACACTGGGCTTCAAGCAGCTTGGATTCTGTGCCTCTCCAGTCTTCCTCCAGACTCTGGGACCTTGATTTCCAAATGAAATGCAAAATTTACTTTTATCTGAAAAGAGGACTTTGGACCACTGAGCAACAGTCCAGTTTTTTTCTCCTTAGCCCAGGTAAGGTGCTTCTGACATTGTTTCTGTTTCAGAAGTGGCTTGGTAGCCCTTTTCCTGAAGTCGTCTGAGCGTGGTGACTCTTGATCACTGACTCCAGCTTCAGTCCACTCCTTGTGAAGCTCTCCCAAGTGTTTGAATCAGCTTTGTTTGACAGTATTCTCAAGCTTGTGGTCATCTCTGTTGCTCGTGCACATTTTCCTACCCCATTTCTTCCTTCCAGTCAACTTTTCACTTAATATACTTTGATACAGCACTCTGCGAACAGCCAACCATTCAGTAATGACCTTCTGTAACTTACCCTCTTTGTGGAGGGTGTCAATGATCGTCTTCTGGACAACTGTCAGATCAGCAGTCTTCCCCATGATTGTACAGGCTATTGTGTAACCATTTTGAAGGTTCAAGAAACCTTTGCAGGTGTTTTGAGTTGATTAGCTGATTGGCATATCACCATATTCTAATTTGTTGAGATAGTGAATTGGTGGGTTTTGTTAAATGTGAGCCAAAATCATCACAATTAAAAGAACCAAAGACTTAAACTACTTCAGTCTGTGTGCATTGAATTTATTTAATACACAAGTTTCACAATTTGAGTTGAGTTAGTGAAATAAATTAACTTTTCCACGACATTCTAATTCATTGAGATGCACCTGTATATGCATTTAGCAGATGCTGTTATTGCATGAATTTTTTTTTTCAATTCATACATTCTATGGGAATCAAACCCATGACCCTGGCATGCTAGCGCCATACTCTGCTGTTAAAGCTACAGGAATGCTTTCCTGATCCCTGTCTCTCCCTGATTGTCCTCTCAAATAAAGACCAAAAAAAAAACAGTTTTCAATCATGTAGTCACCTACACTTAAATTTTTGCTTACAAATTGCAACATTACGATATGTACACTAGCTGGATACTGACTCTTTTTATGCGTTGTTGTCATAGGTGTGTTGCTGGCCTGTTTCTTGTTGTTCACCACACAGATGACAGCAGACCAAGCCATTCTGTTAGTTCGAAGCAAACGACCAAACTCGATCCAGACTAGAGGACAGCTCCAGTGCGTCAGGCAGTTTGCTCAGTTCCTGGTTCCACTAAGAAACGTGTTTGCTAACGCCGAGCCTAGAGCACCGCCCGTTACTCTTTCACAATACTTGATCCGCCAGAAACATATATTGCACGGATATGAGGCTCGGAAGTTGAGATACATGCCAAAGCTTGTCCCTCTCATCTGCAGACTCCTACTGGACGTCGCAGAGAATCGTCAGGTTATCGAGGAGGACGTTGTCGAGGTTCCTGATGTCACACCTATGGTAGAGAAACCTTTTAATGAGAATTCAGTGTATCAGTTAAACAGAGAGATTTTGGAAAATGGGATGACTATGATCGGGCCACGTCTTCCAGGTCTACCCAGAGCCAATAGAGACAAAACACAACCTCTTTACTATGTCCGTAAGAGCCTCAGCTACAGCGAGTCTGACCTCCAGAGGTTAGCAGCATCTTTAAACCTCACGGATAACCCTCTAGGCGTTTTAGCCAGCATCCACTCGACTGCCTTTGGCAATCAGCTGGGAGCTTTCAGCTGTGTTTCCCAGACCTACGTCACGCCTTCTCTGGGGGCTTGTAAGGACAATCCCATCTACAGCTCAACCAGCAATATATGGGAGCTGAAAACACTTATGGACCAGATTGAAGGATCCCCTCTGCTGAAAAACAGGAGGCAGTCTGTCCTGCAGCGAAGCCAATCTCTAGGCGTTTCAGATCAGAAAAGCACCACGAGCATCGCTACAATATTGTCCTACTTTAGGAGAGACTGTAAGCAAAGTACTGACCCTTACGAGGCTCAACACAATGAAAAAGAGCATTCGGAGGTGCCCTTCATCACTGTCCAGTCTGAGTTATCTCTGGAGTCGCGTTACCTCCTGGTGGCTCAGTCCCTAGCGGTAGACCTCGAGAAGGATGGAGAGGAGCAGCAAATTCAGAAGGTGTCTACTTGGCAGGTAGGTACATGTACTGATTTACTCAGAAAGTATTTAATTAAAGTATTAAATTCAATGTTTATTCTTAAATCTGTCTTTGCTTTTTGTATATTCATTTTTGTTGTTGGTGTTGTTTGTTCATTTTTTTTGTACTTTGTCTACTGTCATTTTTCAATTTATCACATTCTCAATAAAAAAACAAACAAACAAACAAGTATTAAAGGATTAGTTCACTTCCAGAATAAAAATTTCCTGATAATTTACTCACCCCCATGTCATCCAAGATGTTCATGTCTTTCTTTCTTCCGTCAAAAAGAAATGAAGGTTTTTGAAGAAAACATTCCAGGATTTTTCTCCATATAGTGGACTATGGTGGCCAACGATTTGAAAGTCCAAACGCCAGTTTCAGTGCACGATACCAGCCGAGGAATAAGGGTCTTATCTAGTCAAACGGTCAATTTCTAAAAAAAAATAAATAAATAATAGAAATTTATATACTTTTTAACCACAAATGCTCATCTTGCACTAGCTCTGCGATGCTCGTCCATGACTTCGCATTACTTAATCATGTTGGAAAGGTCACGCATGACGTAGGCAGATGTAGTTCTGAACTCCACCTGATTTTCTCTTCCTACTTTAAAATCATCGTACATCATTGTTTTACCTTTTTTTTGTCAAGGGCGTTTGATTTAGTCTTTGCACGTTCGCTTTGTAAACACTGGGTTGGTATTTCTGCTTACATCACATGTGACCTTTCCAACGTGATTTCATGCAATGCCTGAGGTCAAGCTAGTGTAAGACGAGTATTTGTGGTTAAAAAGTATATAAATTTCTTTTGTTTTTGTTTTTTTTGAAAATGACCGTTTGGCTAGATAAGACCCTTATTCCTCGGCTGGTATCGTGCAGAGCCCTTTGAAGCTGTATTGAAACCTTGAGTTCTTCAAAAAAAAAAAAACACCTTAAAAAATTTTAAAAACCTTAATTTCTTTTCGACTGAAGAAGGAAAGACATGAACATCTTGGATGACATGGGGGGTGAATAAATTATCAGGAAATTTTTATTCTGGGAGTGAACCTAATCCTTTAAAGTTAAAGCAGGGATTGGCAGCTCTGGTCCTGATGGGCCACAGTCCTGCAGGGTTTACTTCAATCCCTAAGAGTGACGTGACGTGTAGCCAAGTGTGGTGACCCATACTTGGAATTTGTGCTCTGCATTTATCCCATCCAAGTGCACACACACCATGCCATTTTTGCTGCCTACTGGGGGTTAGGTGTGCCAAAGACTGCACTGTACAGCTCACTTTTGGGGGGTTTTCCACTGCGTACAGTACCTTGTACCTGGTACTTTTTTAGTACCACCTCGGTTGAGGTTCCAAGTGAGCCGTACTGATACTAAAATGTGACTTGTAAACTCTGCAGATCACTGATTGGTCAGAGAGAATCGTCACTACCAGCGTCATTGGATTTGCGACATGAGATACCAAACCCACTAGATTTAAATAATCAACAGCCACTGCAGTATAATTTGTTCGCACGTCTTTTTTAAACGACTTGCTTTAACAAACCATCAAACACAACTTGAAAAATGCAATTGCTGTATCTTGGTCAGTAAATCATGTGGCAGCACAACTATGACGATCAGTCTATATCCCACCCACTTTGAAGCGGTACTAACCTGCAGTGGAAAAGCAAACCAAGCCAAAGTAAAGCAAGCCGAGCGCTATTAGTCGTGGGTTTGAGGATGGAAGAGAGCAATGTTCATTCACTCCTCCCACCTACAGTTCCTGTCGGTACTGAGAATCGAACCCATGTCCTTCAGGTTACAAGTCCAAAACTCTAACCATTAGGCCACAACTGCCCTTAATCAAACATGTCTGAAAAGTCCAACCGAACTGCTTGGAAATAACAGGCAGGTGTGTTTGATTATGGACAGAACTAAACACTGCAGGACAGTGGCCCTCCAGGACTGAAGTTGTCCATCCCTGGTCTAGGGTGTGTTTGAGGAGCAGAGGTGTCTTTAGGAGCTTCAGATCTCCCACACCTCCAGATGTGAGTGTCCATCATTGCTGCATTGTTTTTGGGAAACCTGCTCCATTTTAGAGGGAACTGCTCCACAAATTACTTCACGGAGTGTCTATTTACGTGCAAATAGTCTCCCTTATTGGCAGAGGCTATTTACATTACCTCCACCCAGGGGCGGTTCTAGACCCTGTTTAGGTAGGCTTCAGCCCCCCTAAAACTATGATCAGCTATCTGAACGATCATCAGGCCAGTGCTGCTTCCTCAAGAAAGTTTATCATTCTCACTTTCAAGGGCAAAAGATGATAAAACGCGTACCGTAGTCATTATTGACGTGATCGACACGGATCCAAATCCACCTTTTGCCTTATTTTTCCTACCTTTTGAAATCGCATTTATTTTCAATAAAAAATTAAGGAAATAATCAAAAAGTTGAAAATAAAGTATCGGGTAGGATTAGGGTAGGTGTAGGGAGGGTTTATATTGTCCTTGATAAGGTGGCATCCATTTAATAATTTGAATTAAAATTATAATTTACACTCAAAACGTTATTATTGCATACTGTTTTATAATGTACTGCAGTACTGAGGTGCAGATATAATTGCCACTATTTGCCATAAGTAGTATAAATAACAGAAAATCCTGATATTTTAACATAGTTTAAAAAGAATCTATAGCTATTTGCACTTAGTGTAAATAGCATATCGCTAAAAAAAATACTGCTATTTTCACGTAGTGTAAATAACATCAAACACAAAGAAAATATGCTATTTTCACTTAGTGCAAATAGCCGCTGCCTTTACTTTATATCCCATCAGATTTGGAGTGTCGATCTTGGAGTTTTCATGACCTGAGTCTAGGTTTTGGTGTATGGTCTCAGTCTATTTCCACTGTTCTTCTGGAGATGAAGTTGCCACTGTCTCTTCACCATTTTAGAGAGGTTGCATGACTGAATGGCTTCTTAGTTCTGAGTTAGGTTCAAATAAAAGTCTGGGAGGAACATGTTTATTTAATCTGACCAATCCAGACCGGCCACAAGCCGAACCTCCTCTTCATTAAAGATTACATGAACATGTAAATTTGTTAAATACCTCTATCAATTCAGCATTTTCTGTGTTATTATAATGCTTAATCTAGTTGGTGAACCAACAGGACAGGGGATTATGTGGTCTACTGTTGGCATCTCTGCATCCCAGTCCCTTCAATGACTTTAGCATGTAAAGTTTTAGTCTACCTACTGAAGACAGACATGATGGACCTAGCTGTTGTCTTCTCGGGCTAAACAACATCTTCACATCATATAGAAAATCTGACCTAAGCTTTCTGAGTGTAAGATTAGTACATTTGTTCCTTCTCGCAGGCAGATCTTAATCGCCAAGGTGCGTGGGAGCGACTGTGTTTGGAAAAAGACCCATTTATTCTGTCTGGAATCATGTGGTCCTGGCTGGAGCAGCTCAAAGAGCCAATCATCTCAGCTCATGATGTTCATACACTAAAAGAAACCCATCAGGACCCCCAAACTGTGCTCAATTGCCTAGATAGGGTAAGACTTAAATATCAAATCTGTTCTTTTAAACTTTCTTAACTTTAGATAACAGTATGGTTCAATATTACTAACAAGAGACATTTCATGAGTTAATTTTAATTTTGTTCCATGATGTGAATCTATTCTTATTACCATCTTCAGGCTTCAAGAGAAACAGTGTTGTGCATTCTGGACTGTTTCGCTCATTTATTGACAACACCTGAGGAAATCGAGAGTGCTTTTCTGGAGCGAGCGACAAAAGCTTTCACAAAGGTACTGTGTCATTCTGAGATGTCCTGAAATGGTTAAATGAATACTTTTATTTACCGTGGTGCTCTCTTTAGATGAAAAACACAGACGGTGAGAAGAGCGTCCACAAAATCATGAAAGGGCTCTTGAAGCTTGTTCTGCATCGTTTGAGGTTGGCTGCCATGAATGAGTTTGAAGTCTAACACATGCAACAATCACTAAACTACAGTTAACTACAAAGAGAATGAGTTTATTTACATCTTTGTCCAACATCAAAGACTAGCTCTACACATCTGCTGCTGCAGTTTCTTTGGTTGTTCCTCAGGTCTCGGTTCAGATGAAGAATCCAGCATGTGATTTAGCCCACAGATAGACTGAATTATACTATAATATTTTTAGAAGTTAGAAAATGTGTTTTACATGGTAAATTGTTTGATGTAAAATAAATACCATACACTGTATATTATGTGCCATAGTGCTAATACTTTGAAAGCATTGCAACTGAAATCTCTCATTTTTGTACCGTTTGTACAGTTATTTGTAATAAAATAAATAGATTGCACACTAGAAATTAAATCTTCATCTTCATTTTACATTAGCATAAAGATGTGAAGGCTAACTGAGATTGGCTTTATTGCAAGGAAGAAAAGTTATAGTTTTATTATTTTTTGCAAACAATCCTACCTATGTGAAAAATATTAGTTCTTACTGTTTTCATTGATTGACTCCTCATCAATATAAGAGCATCTTTGGCACTATCATACTATACATGGATCTGGTCAGTAAGTACAAAAGATCTGAATACGTCTGGTGGTTTTAGGTCAGAAATCAAAGGTATAAGCCTTCAGAACATCGTTCCCATCCATTGACTCCATAGAGGCCACAATACTCGAATAATCACAGGCAACACTGGTGAATTCCCTGAAAATATATATAAAAAGGGTCAATTTACATGTCAAAACATTGTGCATGTAAAAATGCACCATGAAAATAAAAGAACTCACAGTATGGGCGATAACGCTGTACCTGGATCTTGTTAAGGAGCCTCCGAGCAAGTGATACTGGCTCTCGAGTGTAAGCCCATGCTCTGGATCATTTCTCCAGGTCGGTATTCTGAGAGACCGGTCACGAGATGCTGTCACCACCCGAAAACTGTCCTGCAAGATCAGCACAATGCATCTTTAGAAGTGAAACCATTCACCGGGAGAGTTTTGATATTGAATGGTCGATCAGCTTACCACACAAAGAGCAGTGATTGGCTGTGAATGGTCTTCAAAACTAGCAACGAGTTCTCCTTTAAATGTGTAGACCTTCAGATGGTTTCCGTCTGTAACTGGAAGAGTGCTACTCCCTCTCGCCTCGAGAATGACTTCCAAACGATGGCTTAGCGCCACCGGAAAAGAGGCAACTTGCTGAGCTAAAATGAGAAGGCATGACATACTGTATCAGCAAAGATTATTGCATCGTAATACATTTGTAATTTGTAGGTGGGTACAAAAATATAAACAAAAATGTGACCCTGGACCACAAAACCAGTCGTAAGGGTCAAATTTTTGAAACTGAGATTGATACATCATCTAAAAGCTGAATAAATAAGCTTTCCATTCATGATACAGGACAATATTTGGCCGAGATACAACTATTTGAAAATCTGAAATCTGAGGGTGCAAAGAAATCGAAATATTGAGAAAACCGCCTTTAAAGTTGTCCAAATTAAGTCCTTAGCAATGCATATTACTAATCAAAAATTAGGAAATTTACAAAATATCTTCATAGAACATGATCTTTACTTAATATCCTAATGATTTTTGCCATAAAAGAAAAATCTATAATTTTGACCCATGCAATGTATTGTTGGCTATTGCTACAAATATACCAGTGCTACTTATGACTTAAGGGAGCAATACATTTTTAAGGCCAACCTTGTGTTTCCTTTTTGTATTTGGATTCCTTCATGGTCAGGTCAAAGACTGAGAGTGTTTTGTTGTCAAAGCGGCCGTCAGAATGGATGAGTGCGAGCCGAGCGGGTTGAGACGGGAGAAACACGGCGGCACAACAGCCAGCGACTGGCAGACTCTGACTCAGACTGTCCTCATCTTCAGCAGGGAAACACACACTCTCACTGCAGAAAACCTTCCCAAACACACACCAGATGACTTTCAGTTCAAAATCAACCAAAACACATTTAAAATCAGATGTCTGTAATGCTATAGTTATGAATAATGTGATTCAGGGATGACAAATTATTGTAGGCCCAGAGATGAGTTTGCATTTTAGCACTTCGACCTGAACTCAGTGGGTTTTTTGAATGAATTTTAAACACAAGCTCATGCTCTTTTCATGATTTATTCTCCAGCATAAAATTCATCAGTAATAACCCTTTGTGGGGTTTTTTTCAAAGCTTTTACTTGTTTTAAAAATGTGTTTTCTAGCAAGTGGCTAAATAGAAGTACAGAGGTTGTCAGAGATATTAACCCTTGTGCTTTTTTGTTTTGTTTTTGATCATTTTGCCTGTGTTATTGCCAGCTGCATAAATTTTGGCACAGGTGTGTATTTTTATTGGAATTTTAATATTTCACCCTCATTTACACTAGGTACAAAAAATAGTTCCACTCAGGACCTTAAGGAAAAAAATGTCCTCATTGAAACCCATTAAAACTGCAATTTTTAATCCCAGGGCCATTTAACTATGTTAAAAATGATGCAGTCTTTGTTAATAGGCTTTCATTCTGTTGGCAAGGCTTCAAAATTAAAATTTAAAAGATAAATTCACCAGATGGTGCCATTTTCTGAGGTTTGGCCTATAAAGCAAACACTCACATTTTTCCTGTTTTCTGCTTTTGCTGTATTATAGAGCCAGTTGGATAAATTATGCAGCTATAATTGTGTGGGTGTGTTGGTATGGATGTCAGAGTGTGGTTTGTATGTGTGTCCTAAAAATAAAAAATTGTGTGTGTGCACCTGTAACATTTGAGAGAGAGAAATTATACTGTACTGCGAATCACAAATCCCACCGCTGTGTAAAATCTTACTAAAAGCTCATTTTTTGAGCTATCAACCTCAAATTTGGAACACAACTTGATTAGATTTATGGCTTTGATTTTCTAGCAATTTTTGTGTTCAACATGTTTTCTAAAATATATGTTTTATATAAAAAATTGCTCATAAATCATTTTCATAAACTTAAACCTCTACATTTTTTCGTTTAAATTTTTTTACAAATTTTTTAACTTCAACAATAATCTGTCAAGGATCTTCTTTAAAATGAGACCAAAGTTAAGTCTGTACAGTTTTTAGACATTTTTGTCCTCTATGAACCTACGAGTAACTGTTTTTAATTGACGCACAAGGGTTAAACATCATCACTCCGTACAGATAAACTCATCTACTCACTAGTCACTTTCACAGCCTCATTGTGTTTAAAAGCATGCTCCTGCAAACCGTTCAAACTTTCAGGAAAATGTTTTTTTTTTTTTTTTTTAAATAAAGACTGAAAGAGCTGTCAAAGCTTAATGATGGTGATGATAAAGTCATGTGACCATGGTGTAGTTTGTTCATAGTCTATATTTGTTTTTATATAGTTTATAGTCTACTTGTTTATATCTCTTCAATTATGGCAACTGTATTTAGGCTTCAAAATTCATAAATGTTGTGTTTATTTGTGAAGATCATTGTGGCTTAAGAAAAATATATTTTTGTTGGTCACAGAGCTTATTTTCTGCAGAAATCCAAAAGCCATTGGTAAAATCCTATTAGGTTTTTGTCGAGGGAATCAGAGTGATGCTAACCTCTGGGTCAGCCTACAAAAATACACTGTTCAAGAGAGCACAACAGAAATAACTGTTTATAGACCGTTCATAAAATTACAGCATAGTATTTTTACCATTCATTTTCTCCACAGACATACAGTTTAACCCTTGAACCAAACAAATGAGCTCTGACATGACACACTACAGTAAAACGTGATTTGAAGCAAATTATTTCTTGAAAATGGGAAAAAGGCCAAAGATACAAAATGAAATATGTCACACTTTTTTAACTGCTCAGCACTACAAATGACTGCGAAATCAAATACAAATAACAGTACATTTTACAAACTAATGACTATTAAATATGTTTTGATGGTTATCACAAAATATTCCACACACATATTCATATCCAAAGTATCTCAATCACAGACAGTGGGTGATTGCGATGAATAGTGTACTTTCTTACACAGAATTTGACTATTAAACCATTTTTGAGAAATGAAGCTGCAATTACACACAGTACTTGTAGTTTCTGCAGAACTATACATCACATGGTAGCTCTGTTTGAAAGGCTTATATTGTTTTATTTCCTGAACTGCCTACTGCTGTGCTCTGTTTCATATCTATTCCAACAATGAAATGGACTGAAATCAGTTTTGGGAGCATTTGCCTTACCTTTGGACTCAAGTCAAAATTTTCTTTGGAGGCAGCGAGTATCCATTTTTTATCTGGCGATGAGCGGAGGAGGTTTAAACTGAAGGAGTCGCACACCACGTGCCACAAGACTTCAGACAGCGCAGGGCAAGCCAAGACCACCAGAGACCCTAGAACAGTTCCCACCTAAAAATACAAGATTTGCACTTAGCAGTACACACTACACATTCACTGGGTGACTTCACATTGAGCAAAGAAGACTATACACGACCAGTCAAACGTTTTTGAACAGTAAGATTTTTAATGGTTTTTAAAGAATTATCTTCTGCTCACCAAGCCTGCATTTATTTGATCCAAAATACAGCAAAAACAGTAAAACTGTGAAGTATTTTTACTATTTAAAATAACTGCTTTCTATTTGAATATATTTTAAAATGTAATTTATTTCCGTGATTACAAAGCTGAATTTTCAGCATCATTACTCCAGTCTTCAGTATCACATGATCCTTCAGAAATCATTCTAATATGCTGATTTGCTGCTCAAAAAACATTTATTATTATCATTATGTTGAAAACAGCTGAGTAGAATTTTTTGGGGTTTCTTTGATGAATAGAAAGTCCAGAAGAACAGCATTTATCTTTTGTAAAATTATAAATGTCTTTATCATCACTTTTGCTGAATTTAAAGCATCCATGCTAAATAAAAGTATTAATTTCTATAATCCCCCCTGTGATAATTTTTTCTTTGATTCTTTGATGAATAAAAAGTTTTTTTTATTCAAATCAGAATTCTTTTCTAACAATATAATTCTTTACTATGACTTTTTATTCATTTAACACATCCTTGCTGAATAAAAGTATTAATTCCTTAAAAAAAAGAAAGAAAAAATGTAATGACCCCAAACTTTTGAATAGCATTGTATACCGTAACACAAAATTTATTTTTTAAATGAATGCTGTTCTTTTTAACTTTTTATTCATCAAAGATTCCTAAAAAAAAAAATATATATATATCACAGAAAATTCAGCGCTGCCTCACAGAAATAAATTATATTTTAAAGTATATTAAAATAGAAAACTGTTATTTTAAATTGCAATAATATTTCACAAAATAATAATAATTATTTATTAATAAATAATAATCATATTTATATAATCATATAAATGTACTGGACTGCAAATGGCATGTTTGTCAGTGTCAATATTCCAATAATCAGGCATCATTTTTTCTTTATCCAGCAGCAGCATATATATGATATAGGCCTATATTATAACCTTTGCATTACTAATAAGTTCCAATCACTACCAGTTGTTTTTTTTTTTTTTTTAAATGTGTAAAGCGATGTGATTTTATAGAGAGAGAGAGAGAGAGAGAGAGAGAGAGAGAGAGAGAGGAAAAGAGTGTCCAGAATGACAGTGCAATCATAATAAATCCTCTCATGCTTCATCTGTCTCAGGAGATCTGCGCTATACACTCACACACACACACACACACACACACACACACACACTTGTTTCACTATCCTTGTGGGGACATTCATAGGCGTAATGTTTTTTCTACTGTACAGACCGTATATTCTATTGCCCTACACCAACCCTACACCTAAACTTAGCCCTCACAGGAGACTTTCTGCATTTTTAGATTTTCAAAAAACTTCATTCTGTGTGATTTATAAGCTTCTTTACCCTTGGAGACCTCAATTTAGATCCCCACCGTGACACGAGTCCCCATGAGTCTGTGTGTATTCAGGTTTAAGTCCCCACCTGAATAGAAAAACAGGTACACACACACACACACTCACTCACACAGACACTCTCTCTCTCTCACACACACACACACACACACACTCACTCACTCAAACAGACACTCACACACACACACACACTCACTCACTCACTCACTCACTCACTCACACAGACACTCTCACACACACACACACACACACACACACACACACACACACACTCACTCACTCACTCACTCACTCACTCACACAGACACTCTCACACACACACACAGACACACACACACACACACACTCACTCACTCACTCACTCACTCACACAGACACTCTCACACACACACACAGACACACACACACACACACACACACTCACTCACTCACTCACTCAAACAGACACACACACACTCACTCACTCACTCACTCACTCACACAGACACTCTCACACACACACACACACACACACACACTCACTCACTCAAACAGACACTCACACACACACACACACACACACTCACTCACTCACTCAAACAGACACTCACTCACACACACACACACACACACACTCACTCACTCACTCACTCACTCTCTCTCACACACACACACACACTCACACTCACACTTCTTCACGAATCCTCATTCAGTGTCGCTTCCCTTACAGACTGTGGATGCTCTGGTTAAATCTTGATCCTGAAGAAGTGCGAAAACACTGATCACTACAGGTTTAAATAACACTTTAAATACCAATAAATCATAAAATGTTTGCATGTTTGTATTCTGTAGGGTAAACACAATTTGTGCACTGTTAATAGTTACATTTTTTTTGTTTTGTTTTAAAATACATATTTAATTGAGTTTTAGAGATTGCATTTGTAACAAAATATGCATGTTCCTGCCATACCATATCATGGAATGTAATTGCAACAATATAACATTTTTAACACAAATAAAGATAAAATAAATAAATAAATAAATAAATAAAGTGGTTATATTGTGAATACAGATTTTATTTAACATGTACAATTTTATTAAATTGTTTTAAAAAATACATATTTTGTTATATTTAAGAGAAAAGTTGTGTCCCCTAAATTCATGTCTGTGGTGTTACATCAATGGATGTCACTCCTTTAAGAAAAGGGAGAAGTCTGTTTGGACTACTTCCTGTGTGTAAAGGTCACTGCAGGTGCTGGTTGATCTGAGGGGTGCATGGGGAGTACATTTTTTCTTATTCATTTTCTTAAAGTTAGCTAAATTTCTGACAATTTCATGTGTCGCACTTTATTAGTGTCTGTGGTGTTATGTTGATAACTTACAGATCTGACATATTTTAATCAACATTTTGATAAATACATAGACCTACTTATTAATATTTCCAAAATGTCCCCTGATCTTGAAATCATCATGATGGCAGCCTCAATTTTAGAAAAGTCTGGATTTAGGCTGATTTGTCTGCGGTGTTACTGTCTGTGGTGTAACTGTCTTTCCTGGTAACACCACAGAGCCTATAGTAACTTGCAAAAGTCTGTGGTGTTATATTACGTCTGAGGTGTTACTTCAAAATGACATAGACATAAGTAGCTGTGCCACCAGTGTTTGATTGAAATTATTTAAAAATCAAAATGTTCTTAATCTTTTATTTTAATGGATATAGCATATTAAACTAATTTTAAATGCATAGCAGTATATTTTATTAGAAAAAAACAAACAAGCATTTTTTTTTACAAATTCTGCCTCTCATTTGCCACCCCAGTTGAAGAATGACCCACGTAATCATTTAATCATTCTTTTAAACCTACTGAAACGTTGTCATTAAAGTCTCTAAAATTAACCAAGAACGAAAAATGATTTCTATTGTAAAGTCTATACTACACAGTCTACTGTACATGATAACAGTATTTATTGTTATTATTGTCATTATTTTTTCAGCTTTAAAATGATCAAAAGTGCTTAAAGTAAACACTGTGTACAGCACTGCGATTAAAGAAAATAAACGACATGAGATATGTATTAGCAGAGAGTTCATTTCTATGATGCAGAAATAGTGGAATATAGTCCCTTTGCCAGGATAAGAGTCGAGTTCTTACCTGAGCGCGCGCCAGCAGCAGAGGGGCGACTATTACTAATTCAACTGGTTAGTGAGCTGATATACTACCAATGTTTTGAACATTATAATGCTTAATGCATTTCTACTGAGTTAAAATGTCATTAAACTACTTTTATCAGAAGAAAATCAGATAGTATGCCGGTTTGGACACTATAACACCATAAAAGATCTAAAATATAAACATGCACATAATAATGCAGATAGCTAACATACCATATGGGTGGTTTTGTGAATGCCTTCAGAAATCTATATATAGTTGTTATATATAGTGATCTATTATAGATCAGTGATTCAGACCAATGTTAATTTAGTATCATTGATATACTATTATAATTTTTGTTAATATTTTTATTTTGATTTTGTTTTTATGTTTTGTTTTTTATTTTTAGTTAAAATTGTGGTACATTGTTCTATTTATTTATTTATTTATTTAGTAGGTGTAGGCCTATAATAAGTTTTTATTACGTTTTTAGATATACGTTTTTAGATTTGGTTTATTTTTAGTTATTTTAACATAAAGTGAATGAAAATATTGCCTTGGGAACTAGCTGAAGTAAAATAAGTTTAAGCTTTTTAATATTTTATTTCAGTTAATTCAGTAATTTTGCAAGTAATGTTTTCATGGTTTTAGTTTTAATTAACAAAACCCTCAATCAGACCATCATTTTTCATATCAGTCCACATTCCACAGCAAAAACAGATTTTTTTGTGAATGATAACTTTTTATAACATACTCTCATAACAAAAGAGTGTCAGTATCAGAGAGATCTTGGGCCTATTACTGCAGTGACCTTCAAGCTAGTGGTGTGCTTGAATGGAGTGCAGAGCACAGTCATGAAAAGACATCTTGTCTTGAAATGATGCCCAAAAGGACTCGACTCAGCTCAACTGAAGCTGAGCTGAGGAGAACTACTATTATTTGGGTGACAATATGTGCTCTGTTGTTGTGAAATTATATGTAGGAACAATACAAACAGTCACAGGTTTCATTTGACCAGCATTTATCCAATTTTTTTAGATGGTCTTTTTACAAATTTTGATAAGGTTTTTTTTTTTTTTTTAAACTACAGCTGTTAAACAATATTTGATCATAATAATGTTACATAATAATACAGATATTTTCAGTATTTCTCTACAAAAGATTTTAGATCTTTATAGTCTGATTGGCTTTAAGTAAAGACAATAAAGTTAAGACACTATTCCGACACACTATTTCCCCATCTAAATACTGTAAAGCTGATGTAAAGCCACCCAGCTTTATATCAAGCTGATGTAAAGCTGCTTTGACCAGTGTTTGAATTGTGTCAACACTCTTGGGGGGTCCCCCCAACCAGACCCCCTTCTCCGTCCCCTTCAAAAAAATAATAAATAAATAAAAATAAATAAATAAAACCATATATAGATAATATGATTCAGAATTTTTTGTCTTGTCCTCATTACCGTTGAGAAAACCTAATTCTAAGATTAAAAGCTCATTTTATGATGATCAGTGAATTATGTGTACCAAACAATCACTAAGCAAGAAAGAATAAAATATCTAGCCTAGGGGTGTGCGATACAGACAAAATATGATATCTCGATATTTTCTTGGATTTTATCAATAACGATAATCAGACAATCTTTTCCTGAGTGGTGTCGCGCTGCAGGACTGCCGTGGACAGCTGACTCCTAAAGTTTTTGATTGCCTATTCTTCATATTCTGTGTGGTCAGTCAAATTCTTATATTTAATCAATAAAGTCAATTAGAATAATAAGAATTTTGGGGCTGTTACCAAACAAATAAAATCATTATCAGCAAAATCAATCTTTTCAGTGCAGAGGAAACACAGAAGCTGCATCTGAAGAGGGATTTAGATGTACGATTGTTATCCACGTTAGCGCTAATGATGTTCGACTTCGCCAGTCGGAGATCACTAAAAATAATGTTAAAGAGGTTTGTGAACTTACAAGTACGATGTCAGACACTGTAATATACTCTGGTCCCCTCCCTGCTTACCGTGGCGATGAGATTCATAGCAGACTGTCGTCACTCAATGGCTGGATGTCTACGTAGTGCCCGCAGAATAACATAGGCTTTATAGACAATTGGAAGAATTTTTGGGGCAGACCTGACCTGTTGAAAAGAGATGGTGTTCATCCCTCCTGGGGTGGTGCCGCTCTTCTCTCTAGAAATATGGCACATAGTCTTAGAGTTCGTACTTGACTAACTAGGGCCCAGGTCAGGAAGCAGACAGACTGGCTAAACCAACCATCTGCTAGCCACCTCAAGCCACAGAAGTCACTTAATTCTCAGCACATAGAGACTCCTTCACCTAGATATCACACTATAGAGACTGTGTCTGTTCCCCGTACTAGAAAATATAGAAAACGTCCAAACCAAAGTAATAGTAACAATTTAATTGATGTTCAACAAATAAAAAATGTTTACAATACAGAGAAACAATTGATAAAACTTGGCTTAGTGAATATCAGGTCCCTTTCTACAAAAGCACTATTTGTAAATGATTTGATCAATGATCATAACCTAGATTTGCTCTGTTTGACAGAAACATGGCTAAAACCAGATGAATACATTACTTTAAATGAGTCTACCCCCCAAGATTACTGCTATAAAAATGAGCCACGTCCAAAAGGTAAAGGGGGAGGTGTTGCTACAATTTATAGCAATATTCTCAGTATTTCTCAGAGGGCAGGCTTTAAGTATAACTTGTTTGAAGTTATGGTGCTGCGTATAACATTATCTAGAGAAACAGGTGTTAGTGATAAATCCCCTGTGATGTTTGTACTGGCTACTGTGTACAGGCCACCAGGACACCACACAGACTTTATTAAAGAATTTTTTGATTTTCTATCTGTGTTAGTACTGGCTGCAGATAAAGTCTTAATTGTTGGTGATTTTAATATCCATGTCGATAATGAAAAAGATGCATTAGGATCAGCATTCATAGACATTCTGAACTCTATTGGGGTTAGACAACATGTTTCAGGACCTACTCATTGTCGAAATCATACTCTATATTTAATACTGTCACATGGAATTGATGTTAGTGGTGTTGAAATTCTGCAGCAAAGCGATGATATCTCAGATCATTATCTAGTCTTGTGTAAACTCCATATAGCCAAAACTGTAAATTCTACTCCTCGTTACAAGTATGGTAGAACCATCACTTCTACCACAAAAGACTGCTTTGTAAGTAATCTTCCTGATTTATCTCAATTCTTCAGCATATCCAACAGCGCAGAAAAACTTGATGATGTAACAGAAACTATGGACTCTATCTTTTCTAGCACTTTAGATACAGTTGCTCCTTTACGCTTAAGGAAGATCAAAGAAAATAGTCTCCGTGGTATAATGAGCACACTCGCACCCTAAAGAGAGCAGCCCGGAAAATGGAGCGCAGCTGGAGGAAAACAAAACTAGAGGTATTTTGTATAGCTTGGCTGGAAAGTACCCTATCCTACAGAAAAGCATTAAAAACTGCTAGATCTGATTACTTTTCATCTCTTCTAGAAGAAAACAAACATAACCCCCGGTATTTATTCAATACAGTCACAAAATTAATGAAAAATAAAGCATCAACAGGTGTTGGCATTTCCCAAGAGCACAACTGTAATGACTTTATGAACTATTTTACTTCCAAGATCGATACTATCAGAGATCAAATTGTAACCATGCAGCCGTCAGCTACAGTATCGCATCAGATAGTGCACTATAGATCCCCTGAGGAACAATTCCACTCATTCTCTACTATAGGAGAGGAAGAATTGTATAAACTTGTTAAATCATTTAAACCAACAACATGTATGTTAGACCCTATTTCATCTAAACTACTAAAAGAGCTGCTTCCAGAAGTCATAGATCCTCTTTTGGCTATTATTAATTCATCATTGTCATTAGGATATGTCCCCAAAACCTTCAAATTGGCTGTTATTAAGCCTCTCATTAAAAAAAACACAACTTGACCCCAAAGATCTAGTTAATTACAAACCGATCTCAAATCTCCCTTTTCTGTCAAAGATACTAGAAAAGGTAGTATCCTCACAATTATATTCCTTCTTAGAGAAAAATGGTATCTGTGAGGAATTCCAGTCAGGATTTAGACAGTATCATAGTACTGAGACTGCTCTCATTAGAGTTACAAATGACCTGCTTCTATCATCTAATTGTGGTTGTATCTCTTTATTAGTTCTACTGGATCTTAGCGCTGCGTTCGACACTATTGACCACAACATTCTTTTGAATAGACTAGAAAACTTTGTTGGTATTAGTGGAAGTGCCCTAGCATGGTTCAAATCATACTTATCTGACCGCCATCAGTTTGTAACAGTAAATGAAGAGGTATCATATCGATCACAAGTGCAGTATGGAGTACCTCAAGGCTCAGTACTAGGGCCGTTACTTTTCACGCTTTACATGTTACCCTTGGGAGATATTATCAGGAGACATGGTGTTAGCTTTCACTGTTATGCTGATGATACTCAGCTCTATATTTCTTCGCGGCCCGGTGAAACACACCAAATTGAGAAACTAACGGAATGCATAGTCGATATAAAAAACTGGATGACGAGTAATTTCTTACTGCTAAATTCTGAAAAAACAGAGGTGTTAATTATCGGACCTAAAAACCCCACATGTAATAACCTAGAACACTATCTAACACTTGACGGCTGCTCTGTCAATTCTTCTTCATCAGTTAGAAACCTAGGTGTGCTGTTTGATAGCAATCTTTCATTTGAAAGCCATGTTTCTAGTATCTGTAAAACTGTGTTTTTCCATCTCAAAAACATATCTAAATTGCGACCTATGCTCTCAACGTCAAATGCAGAAATGCTAATTCATGCGTTTATGACCTCAAGGTTAGAGTATTGTAATGCTTCACTGGGTGGTTGTTCTGCACGCTTGATCAATAAACTAGAGTTGGTCCAAAATGCAGCAGCTAGAGTCCTTACTAGAACCAGGAAGTATGACCATATTAGCCCGGTTCTGTCAACACTGCACTGGCTCCCTATCAAACATCGGATAGATTTTAAAATCTTATTAATTACTTATAAAGCCCTGAATGGCTTAGCTCCTCAGTACTTGAGCAAGCTCTTATCACATTATAGTCCTCCACGTCCGCTGCATTCTCAAAACTCTGGCCATTTGATAATACCTAGAATATCAAAATCGACTGCGGGCGGCAGATCCTTTTCCTATTTAGCGCCCAAATTCTGGAACAATCTACCTAACACTGTTCGGGAGGCAGACACACTCTGTCAGTTTAAATCTAGATTAAAGACACATTTCTTTAACCTGGCTTACACATAACACACTAATACACTTCTATTATTCAAATCCGTTAAAGGATTGTTAGGCTGCATTAATTAGATCAACCGGAACCGGGAACACTCCTCATAACACACGATGTACTCGTTACATCATAAGAAGAATGGCATCTACGCTAATATCTTCTATTAGTTATATAATTTCTTTCTTATTCTATTTCTCAGTCCGTGTCCGGATCAGATGGTGGATTGGCACCGGGAGATGATGTCTGCGAACCTGATCATCGGCGGAGGCCGGGACACCTGGATGAGCCCCGGGGACATGTCCCCAGTGAAGACCTCGATTTAAATACTATAAAACTAAAAATAAAACAAAATAACTAAAAATATAATAAAATACCTAACTACATAATACTATTATTGTTAGAAATTGCAACAATATAAAAATAGAAATATAATACATTTATACTTTTAAAATTTAATTAAAAAAATGAGTAAAAAAATAAATAAACAATAGCATCCTGGCCAGAGGAGAACTGGCCCCCCGACTGAGCCTGGTTTCTCCCAAGGTTTTTTTTTCTCCATTCTGTCACAGAGGGAGTTTTGGTTCCTTGCCGCTGTCGCCTCTGGCTTGCTCAGCTGGGGACACTTAATTTCTAACGATTATCATCAATTTGATTTCATATATAATATTTAAACTAAACTGAGCTAGACAATGACATCTCTGAATTCAATAATGAAATGCCTTTAACTGAAAATTGAGTGTTTAATCTTATTATTATACAAACACGATTCCAAAAAAGTTGGGACACTGTACAAATTGTGAATAAAAAAGGAATGCAATAATTTACAAATCTCATAAACTTATATTTTATTCACAATAGAATATAAATAACATATCAAATGTTGAAAGTGAGACATTTTGAAATGTCATGCCAAATATTGGCTCATTTTGGATTTCATGAGAGCTACACATTCCAAAAAAGTTGGGACAGGTAGCAATAAGAGGCCGGAAAAGTTAAATGTACATATAAGGAACAGCTGGAGGACCAATTTGCAACTTATTAGGTCAATTGTCAACATGATTGGGTATAAAAAGAGCCTCTCAGAGTGGCAGTGTCTCTCAGAAGTCAAGATGGGAAGAGGATCACCAATTCCCCCAATGCTGCGGCGAAAAATAGTGGAGCAATATCAGAAAGGAGTTTCTCAGAGAAAAATTGCAAAGAGTTTGAAGTTATCATCATCTACAGTGCATAATATCATCCAAAGATTCAGAGAATCTGGAACAATCTCTGTGCGTAAAACCATACTGGATGCCCGTGATCTTCGGGCCCTTAGACGGCACTGCATCACATACAGGAATGCTACTGTAATGGAAATCACAACATGGGCTCAGGAATACTTCCAGAAAACATTGTCGGTGAACACAATCCACCGTACCATTCGCCGTTGCCGGCTAAAACTCTATAGGTCAAAAAAGAAGCCATATCTAAACATGATCCAGAAGCGCAGGCGTTTTCTCTGGGCCAAGGCTCATTTAAAATGGACTGTGGCAAAGTGGAAAACTGTTCTGTGGTCAGACGAATCAAAATTTGAAGTTCTTTTTGGAAAACTGGGACTCCATGTCATCCGGACTAAAGAGGACAAGGACAACACAAGTTGTTATCAGTGCTCAGTTCAGAAGCCTGCATCTCTGATGGTATGGGGTTGCATGAGTGTGTGTGGCATGGGCAGCTTACACATCTGGAAAGGCACCATCAATGCTGAAAGGTATATCCAAGTTCTAGAACAACATATGCTCCCATCCAGACGTCGTCTCTTTCAGGGAAGACCTTGCATTTTCCAACATGATAATGCCAGACCACATACTGCATCAATTACAACATCATGGCTGCATAGAAGAAGGATCCGGGTACTGAAATGGCCAGCCTGCAGTCCAGATCTTTCACCCATAGAAAACATTTGGTGCATCATAAAAAGGAAGATCCCACAAAGAAGACCTAAGACAGATGAGCAACTAGAAGCCTGTATTAGACAAGAATGGGACAACATTCCTATTCCTAAACTTGAGCAACTTGTCTCCTCAGTCCCCAGACGTTTGCAGACTGTTATAAAAAGAAGAGGGGATGCCACACAGTGGTAAACATGGCCTTTTCCCAACTTTTTTGAGATGTGTTGATGCCATGAAATGTAAAATCAACTTATTTTTCCCTTAAAATGATACATTTTCTCAGTTTAAACGTTTGATATGTCATCTATGTTGTATTCTGAATAAAATATTGAAATTTGAAACTTCCACATCATTGCATTCTGTTTTTATTCACAATTTGTACAGTGTCCCAACTTTTTTGGAATTGGGTTTGTACATTACTGACACTCTATCCTCCAATTTGATACTGTTAAGTGCTTTGACACAATCTGTATTGTTAAAAGCTCTATATAAATAAAGGTGACTTGACTAGATGTATTTATTTACACACTGTTTAATGCAGGACATGAATGCATTTAACTTGCAGTTAATTCAATTCAAGTTTATTTGTATAGCGCTTTTCACAATACAAATTGTTGCAAAGCAGCTTTACAGGAAATTAAGTTTCTACAATATATTTATATATAGTAGAAACTTAATATATTTAACTTAACGGCGAAATTTGGTAGTTCTGTATGTTGTCTGAGGATTGGCATCATCTGAGGTCCTCTGAGGGGTTGGCATCATCTCTTCTCAGGTGTTTGGTCATCTCAGATCATTTAAGTGTTGGATCCAGACTGAAGCTTGTGTAATTCCTAGTTACAGAGAAACAAATAGAGACATAATTAGCATAGCTGCTGTTCCGTCCAAGCAAAAAATGATTTGTTCAACCCAAGCTAATGAGTGTTTGATCAGATATAACTGCAGTACAAGAAGATTATGAGATGTATTAGAAGAATGCTTGGCTAAAGAGATGTGTCTTTAATCTACATTTAAACAGAGAGAGTGTGTCTGAACCCCGAACGTTATCAGGAAGGCTTATTCTAGAGTTTGGGAGCCAAATGTGAAAAAGCTCTACCTCCTTTAGTGGACTTTGCTATCCTAGGTACTGCCAAGAGTCCAGAGTTTTGCGACCTTAGGGAGAGGGATGGATTGTAGCGAGATAGAAGACTAGTTAGGTACGCAGGAGCTAAACCATTAAGGGCCTTATAGGTAAGTAGTAATATTTTGTAACTGATAAGGAACTTAATAGGTAGCCAGTGCAGAGATTGTAAAATTGGGGTAATATGATCATATTTTCTTAAGGACTCTAGCCGCTGCATTTTGGATTACCTGTAGCTTATTTATTGAAGATGCAGTGCATCACAATAGTCCAGTCTAGAGGTCATGAATGCATGAATTAGCTTTTCTGCATCGGAAACAGGTAACGTTTCGTAGCTTGGCAATGTTTCTAAGATGGAAGAATGCAGTTTTTGTAACATGGGAAATATTTACATTTACATTTACATTTAGTCATTTAGCAGACGCTTTTATCCAAAGCGACTTACAATTGGGGAATACATAAAGCGATTCGTCTTGAAGAGGCAATCAGACAGAGGAAGTGCTTGTAACAACAAGTCTCAGGCATTGTTCAAATAAGTACAAGCTAGAAAGGAAAGGAATAAATAAAGAGAAAGAATTTTTTTTTTTTTTTTTTTTTTTAGGATGAAGTCAAGTAGTGCTGAAAGAGATGAGTTTTCAGTTGTTGCTTAAAGATTGGTAGGGATCCAGCATTCCGGATAGGGGTGGGAAGATCATTCCACCAGCCAGGAATGGTGAATGAGAATGTTCTGGAGAGTGATTTTGAGCCTCTCTGTGATGGTACCACGAGGCGTCGCTCACTAGCAGATCTCAGACTTCTGGAGGGGGTGTAGATTCGTAATAGTGAGTGGAAGTAGGCGGGTGCTGAGCCTGTGGTTGTTCTATATGCAAGCATCAGTGTCTTGAACTTGATCCGAGCTGCAACTGGTAGCCAGTGCAAGGAGATAAAGAGAGGTGTAACATGGGCTCTTTTGGGCTCATTGAAGACCAGACGTGCCGCTGCATTCTGAATCATTTGTAGAGGTTTGATTGTGTTTGATGGAAGTCCAGCCAGAAGAGCATTGCAGTAGTCCAGCCTAGAAATGACAAGGGCCTGGACAAGAAGTTGTGCACCATGCTCTGTCAGAAAGGGCCTGATCTTTCTGATGTTGTGTAGTGCAAACCTGCAAGATCGAGCGGTCTTTGCAATGTGCTCTTTGAAGGTCAATTGGTCATCAAAGATTACACCGAGATTTCTGACCGAAGTTGATGGGGCAATTGTTGATGAACCTAACTGAATCGTGAAGTCATGCTGTAGGGTTGGAGTAGCAGGGAAGACAAGAAGCTCAGTCTTTGCCAGGTTGAGCTGTAGGTGATGTTCTTTCATCCATGCCGAGATGTCCGCCAGGCAGCCTGAGATCCGTGCAGCTACTGTTGGATCATCTGGTTGAAAAGAGAGATAGAGCTGTGTGTCATCAGCATAGCAATGGTATGAGAAGCCATGTGCCTGTATGATGGGACCCAGTGATGTCGTGTATGTGGAGAAGAGGAGGGGTCCAAGAACCGATCCCTGAGGAACCCCAGTGACCAGTTGATGTGCTTTGGATACCTCACCTCCCCAGGCCACCCTGAAAGACCTACCAGTGAGATAGGATTCAAACCAGCAAAGTGGAATCCCAGTGATGCCCAGAGATGAGAGGGTAGACAGGAGGATCTGATGATTAACAGTGTCAAACGCAGCAGATAGATCCAGCAGAATGAGGACTGATGATTTGGAGTCTGCTTTTGCAATTCGCAGGGCTTCAGTGACTGAGAGTAGCGCCGTCTCAGTTGAATGGCCACTCCTGAAACCTGACTGTTTAGCATCCAGTTTGTTGTTCTGTGAAAGAAACAATGAGACCTGGTTGAAAACAACTCGTTCGAGTGTTTTCGCTATGAATGGAAGGAGAGAGACAGGTCTGTAGTTTTCAGTAAGAGAAGTGTTTAATGTAGGTTTCTTGAGCAGTGGGGTTACCCGAGCCTGCTTGAACGCAGTGGGGAAAATGCCTGTGAGGAGAGATGTGTTGATGATGTGTGTGAGTGCTGGTAAGAGTGTGGGAGAGATTGCTTGGAGAAGGTGTGATGGGATTGGGTCTAGAGGACATGTTGTAGGATGGCTGGAGAGGAGAAGTTTGGATACCTCTGCCTCAGTGAGTGGACAGAAGGAGAAGATGGGAGTTTTAGCAGTGGATGTGGTTGGTTGGAGGTCGTGTGTGTGTGGAGGAGAGAACTGACTACTGATTGTTCTAGTTTTGCCTGTAAAAAAGTGGCAAAGTCATCAGCTGTTATAGAAGTGGTGGGAGGTGGTGGAGGGGGACAGAGGAGAGAATTAAATGTTATGAAGAGGTTACGCATGTCTGGAGCGCTGTTGATCTTGTCGTGGAAATGTGAGGATTTGGCAGTGTGGACTTCAGCAGAGAAAGATGAGAGCAAGGACAGATACCTACTCAGGTCCGACGGATCGTTTGATTTGCGCCATTTTCTCTCTGCCGCTCTGAGTTTGGTCCGATGTTCACGAAGAACCTCGGATAACCAGGGGTTAGAAGGGGCAACCCGTGCTGGGCTGGAGGAGAGAGGACAAATGTCGTCAAGACAAGAGGTTAAGGTCTGGCATAGAGTGTCAGTAGCTGCATTCACATCCAGAGATGAGAAATGGGTAGGTGAGGGAAGAGAGGAGGATACTACAGAGGACAGATGTGAGGGAGAAAGGGAGCGTAGGTTTCATCTAAAAGTAACCGGTAAGGGGGTTGATGGCACATGGGTATCAAAAAGTAATGTAAAAGAAATGAAGAAATGGTCAGAGATATGTAGTGGTTGCACTAGAATGTTATCTGCAGTGCAATTGTGTGTGTAAATTAAATCAAGTTGGTTGCCTGATTTGTGCGTGCTAGAAGTGGTAAGGCGTTTGAGATCAAATGAAGCTAGGAGTGAATGGAAGTTTGTAGCATAAGGCTTGTCTAGATGAATGTTGAAATCGCCAAAGACTAAGAGTGGAGTGCCAACCTCCATGAAAGAGGACAGCAGCCCG
The DNA here is from genome assembly GCA_039654775.1 of Spinibarbus caldwelli. Classification (NCBI taxonomy): domain Eukaryota; kingdom Metazoa; phylum Chordata; class Actinopteri; order Cypriniformes; family Cyprinidae; genus Spinibarbus; species Spinibarbus caldwelli. The sequence continues at coordinate 29,489,192 of CM077260.1, forward strand.
TCCAGCTCCTCTAGGAAGGTGGCTAGAATTTGGCCAGGGGGACAGTAAATTACCACAATCTGGAGTTTTATAGGAGCTGTTACAGTAATCGCATGACATTCAAATGAGTTGTAATTGCATAGGGGAGAGTGGGTTGAGTATGTCCAATTCTTTGAAATGAGCAGTCCAGTACCCCCACCCCGGGTACCCCCACCCCGGCCAATATGATTTTCAAAAGACAAGGTGCTGTCTAATATAACGCCCATATTTTTGACTGTAGAGGAAGTAACAGTACATCCGTCTAGTTGCAAATTATAATCCAAGAGATTCTGTGTACTGTTTTTTGGTCCAATAAGTAATATCTCTGTCTTATCTGAATTTAATAGGAGAAAATTATTGGTCATCCAGTCTTTTACATTTTTAACACACTCTGTTAGCTTAGATAATTTAGAAGTTTCATCTGATCTTGTTGAGATATATAGTTGAGTATCATCATCATATCAATGGAAACTAATCCTGTATTTTCTAATAATATTACCTAGGGGCAACATGTATATTGAAAATAGCAGAGGACCTAGGACAGATCCTTGTGGTACTCCATACTTTACTGGTGATAATTGAGATGATTCCCTGTTTAAATAGACAAAGTGGTAGCGATCAGACAGGTAGGATCTGAACCATCTTAAAGCCTGCCCTTGAATACCCGTATAGTTTTGTAATCGATCTATGAGTATGTCATGATCTATAGTGTCGAACGCAGCACTAGTCTGGTCTGACGCAAGAAGCAAGTCATTTGTAATTTTAACAAGTGCAGTTTCTGTGCTATGGTGGGGCAAAAAACAGTTACAAATGCATAAATAATGTTTTGATATTTTAATTCTAAAATGTTGAATACTGATTTTTGAAATTATTTAAAAAAATGAAAAAGTACTTTGAAATGTGAAATTAAAACTGCCAGTAGGTGGCGGCAACTCACTGTTTGACTGAACCAAATCATTTAAACGGTTGATTCATTCAGGAACGAAATACCACGATGTTGCTCAGAGACGCAAAACAGTGCTGTGGCTGTGTTTGGATCCATTTTTGTTGGCGAAATAGAGCAAAAATAGGCAATATGGTGTCTAAAACGTAAGTCTATTAATATTAACTTCTTGTTTATTTAACTGTTGTATAGGCTAAAATCAATATCACAATTGTGATTTTTGCAAAAAAAAGTCACTCTTCGTGTGATATTGATTAACTATATGAAATGATAAAAATATATACATTTTCTGCCCCCATATCTTGAATTTTGGCAGCATTCTAAATGCATTTTATTAGACTGGATCATGCAGTGAAAGAACACACTCTAAATGACCACAGTCAGTCTAGTTAGTGTTTAAGCACTCATAGCTCCTCTTATAATCTGTATGATAAATGAATCTTCTTTACTTTTATCGTACATACATCTACACTTTTGTAGCTTATGATGAGGGAATTCGCGAGTGGGGGGTGGGAGGTACTTGATATTTAGCCATTCTGTGAAAGCTAGATAGTTAATGTAAATAAACAGCTCTCTGGGCAAAATGTGGTATAATTTACCATAACTAAGACAATAAACCTTTTTAAAACATTGTGTTTTCTCAAATCTACTAGCACTTGGGAGACTGCCGTCCATTAACTGGTCATGCCAGTAGGGGGAGTGATTGCAAAAGGTTTTGTAGTATTGATAAACAATACTGCTAAGTAAACTGCTATAAATTAAAGAATGACATTTTAAAATTGAGATTACATGCCTTTCTCAAGAACATCGACAATAAACGGACAGACATCTGACTCTCTGTCCTTTTCTAAAATCTTGCAGTCATTACTGAAGCACCTGCAGTTTACCTTCAGACTTCTAACACTCCTAAACCACATCAAAATACGCCTGACAGCTGCCTGTTTATTCCCTGCTAGTTTATCATCAGTGTGACCATGCCACAAAAAAACAACACCTTTATCTGGACCCTTAACAGTAGTATTTCTGTACTGTACAGAAAACTAACACAGATTTAACTTTTGATTTTGATTTTGATACAGGCCTATTTGCTTTTAGTCTACATTTTTATGCCTACTTTGAAAGCAAGTTTTTTTTTTTTTTTTTTTTTTTTTTTTTTTTTTTTTTTTTTACAATAACTTCTAAATTCAACTTAACAATTCATATTGATTCACTGATTCAAAACCACCTGTTGAGACATGTTAAGCAGTGCTTTAGATTAAACTGCTATCTGCATGACGGGATGTGTCAGATGGTTTGTTTTTATTAATAGTGATATTTATGGATCTGTATAAAAGCAGACACACGACTTCTGTGATGCATATGAGATTGTATGGGTGGGCTTAGCAGCCCTCAGGAACACGCCCAGATATATAAAGTACAGCTGGAGGATGAAGGGGTCAGACCTGCGCCGCTATGCGCGCTCAACACGAGCTGGATACACCTTGACGGTGGATGGATCTACATGTGCGGGCAAAAGTGTCCTTGTTGGAAATCCAGGCTGTTTCAAACGGACTTCATTTAATTGCTGATAGACTGACTATTCAACCTGAGAGCTCAGTTTCTCGTTACTTTTGAGCGAAACGAGACAGGACCATCATGAGCAGAAGAACACGACGCTGGATATTTCACATTTTCCTTTGTCTCGGAATAATCTACTTGAAAATGGGGTGAGCTGATTGGAAAAATGCATTGTACTGTATATCATGTCATAATGGTGTTATAATAATGTTGTCTAATCTGCATTAGACGAACGTTTTATGCTGCTCTGTATATTTGTCTACTTTTCCAGTTGCAACAGAAGTTATTTCTTACATAAATATATTTTACAACAATAGTGCGACAAAGTAAAAGAAGTTGTGGTAACACTTTACTTAAAGCCTTTATGTATAATGCATTACGAAAGTAGTTTTGCCTTCATCTCATGAATAATTGTAACCACAGTTAATAAATTATAACACTTATCATTTCATTGTTACACTATGCATTTTAGAATTATTTACGACAAGATATAATGTATTACAACGCACATTATGAATAATTATAATGCATTAATAACCCTTAATAATGCATTATACATAAGTAAACTGTTACCGAAACTGTTTTTATTCAGTGGGAGGGAAAAGCACTTTTTTAAAAATAATGATGCTTTCCAAAGACATTAAAGGGTCTGCTGCGCACTTCGCAGGAATCTTTGGAAACTCCAGCCACTGGACGCCTTCGGAAATGATCTCTTTATCCAATAGGCTATGTGACCCTGGACCACAAAATCAGTCATAAGGGTCAGTTTTTCGAAATTGAGATTTATACATCACATGGAAGCTAAATAATTAAGCTTTCCATTAATGTATGGATTGTTAGGATAGGACAATATTTGGCTGAGATACAACTATTTTGTGCAAAATAAATAAATAAATAAATAAAATAATAATAATAATAATAATAATAATAATATTGAGAAAACCGCCTCAACAGTTGTCCAAATGAAGATCTTAGCAATGCATATTACTAAACAAAAATTAAGTTTTAATATATTAACAGTAGGAAATTTACAAAATATCTCCATGGAACATGATCTTTACTTAATATCCTAATGATTTTTGGCATAAAAGAAAATAGACAATTTTGACCCATACAATGCATTGTTGACTATATACCCGTGCTACTTATGACTGGTTTTGTGCTCCAGGGTCACATATTTGTTCGATTAGCAACCAATGTTAAATATGAAGACGCTCTTCTCTGATCAACTTCAGGCGATTCTCCACCGTGCTGGCGCTGGGAGCGAGCATCATATGCAACAAGATCCCCGGCCTGGCGCCCCGGCAGCGCATCATCTGTCAGAGTCGCCCAGACGCGCTCATCGTGATCGGTCAGGGCGCGCAGATGGGCATCAATGAGTGCCAGTTCCAGTTCAAGCACGGCCGCTGGAACTGCTCCGCGCTCGGGGAGAGGACCGTCTTCGGGAAAGAGCTGAAAGTGGGTATGTTGGAAATCTTCTCTCGTATGTCTAAAACAGCATTTGGGTGAATCTGGTATAAGAGTATAAAAGTGTTTACTAATCTGGTTACGCATTATACAGACTGTTTAATTTTGGGTAAAACAGTTACCTCCTTTACTAGTCCCAGTTCATAGGCTACGTTATAAAGATAGACCTGTTCAAGTTAAGATTTCCGCGCTATATGCCTGAAATGTCTGGCAGATGAGATACATGAGCGTGTTTCTTACCTGCGGTCAAACACGCGCTCCAAAGCATCTCAGAAACCAGTCATTAAAGATGGCAAAATCAAAAGAAGCTCAAATAAAGGTACAGGTTCTTCAGAGCCTCCTACCCGGTCTCATGAAAGTGCGTATCAGTAGCACGAGTTCTGTTTCTATGTGGCGTGTTATTTATACGCAGAAATTGACTTTGGCGTGCATATGATAAGTAATAGTTAGGATTAGGGGTGTGGGGTAGGTGCGTATTATATATACGCCAAAACTGCGTATCATATGCACGTCAGCAAACTGCGTGTCTTATGGACGCGAAAATTGCGTATTATATGCACGCCAAACACATGCGTATCTTATGCACGCCAAAGTCAATTTCTGTGTATAATAGCATGTCAAACAGAAATAGAAAATCGTGCTATGCATTTTCATTGGAGAACCATCATGAATTGCTATCTAGTTCATTGAAGATCAAAAGTTCTTGCAGTTTTATTTTAAGTAGTTACTTGAGGTCAGTGTTTTTAAGAGTACAGCCCCTCTCACTGACTGAAAGCCTTCTTGTGAGTTTAGTAGTAACATTTTTTTATGCATGCATCAGTGTTTGGGTTGGTATTTGCAGCCTGAAGAGTTTTTCCACAGGTGTAAATTACAGAGCATGATAAGATGTCACCTGAGACAAATGGACTTTTACTTTGCCAATCCAACCTGCTTAAAAAATAAGGCACAGCTGCTCTATCAGTTTATAAAAGTTCATGAGGTCTAAGCTCTGAGTGAAGTCAGTAGATAAAAAAATCTGGGGGGAAAAATACAAGTCTACTTGTGAATATATGCTCCTAATATTATGCTTAGTGTCTGAGAGACACTTCAAATGACTCAAAAGCACAATAAACAGATAATTCTTGTAGCACACACAAACTAATACATCTTTACTTTTCATAATCTTATGAGAATTTTTGTTTGTAATCAGTTTGCAAAAACAACTTACCTAGCTTCAATAGTCCTAAAAGTTATTTTACATTTTTACATTATTTTTACAAAGTTTTTTTTTTTTTCTTTTTTTATTTATTTATTTATTTTTTGTCTGAGCTCTGTGAAATCTCAGATATAGTACATGAATAAAAACAATGAATATTCACATAGTGTGTTTTTGCAACTTGTTTATTTGGATTTGTGTGTTTGGCCCCAAATAAAGTAGCACTATTTTATTGGATCACAGCCACATTTCTGAATACTGCATGTCTACTGGGTGATACAAGAGAGGGTTAAAGGGTGACACTATACAATAAAATCTCATTAGTTAACTTTAGTTAATGCATTACCTAACATTAATTAACAATGAACAATACATTTGTTATAGTATGTATTAAGGTTTCTTAATGCAAGTTAATAGCAGTACAGCTGTTCATTGTTAGTTCATGTTAGCGCAGGTCCATTAAATAGTATTAACAGATACAATTTTTAATTTTCATAATACAGTAGTAAATGTTGAAATTACCAGTAATCAAGGTTAACAGAAGCTTTGGAAGTATTTTTCATTGTTAGTTCATGTTTGGTGATTTAGTAATGTTAATGTTAAATGGAAACTGTTAAAGTGTTAATGGTTAAAGTTGAAATAATATATAATGTTCAAAATTTTGAACAAAAAAGAACAGACAGTCTCAACATAACATGAGAGAAATCACATTTTTGAATATACGTTTGTCTACAGTGTTATCATGGACGACAGCTCTAATTTACAGTTTGGGTTAATTGTTATCCATCTGCCGATTATGCAAATACAGCTGTGTTTGTCAGTGATTTATGGAGAAGGAATAAGTGATAACCTCAGGAAGTTCATGTGTTCAGGAGTTCATCTGTTTCTTGACAACATGAAGTAGATCATTATTGTTATTATAATTTTTTTTTTTTTTTTTTTTTTGAGCTCATTCATAGAGCATCACTTGTTTGCCCAGGTCTTTTTTGCCTATTAATGTAATTAATATTCTCTGTCTGTAATACTTTTAAAATACAAAGATTAATTTTTAAAAGTACACATTTAATATACTGACCATGTAATTGTCTGCACATAACTATTTTACAAATATATGCACTATAGTGGTCTAAGATATTTGGACATAAATCTGAAGTGTTGCAAGTCAGCAGTTCATTGATTTAATGTAATTTATTTTTAAATTTTAAAGTAATTTTAAAGTTTTTGAGTTTCGTACCACATTAAATTCCACATTAATGCAGATATTTGATGCTTTAGTTGAAGTATTTGATTTTTGGCCATGCAAAGTTGCTACATCTTCAGTGCTTATCTCTAAAAAACTATGATTTTTGTAATACACATTAATATGATGTCCACAAGTCTGTGTTCTCTCTCTGTGTCAACAGGCAGTAAAGAGGCTGCGTTCACGTACGCCATCATCGCAGCAGGAGTGGCTCATGCCGTCACAGCCGCCTGCACGCAGGGAAACCTCAGCGACTGCAGCTGTGACAAAGACAAGCAGGGCTTCCACGGTCATGCCGACGGCTGGAAATGGGGCGGCTGCTCAGCGGACATCCACTACGGCCTGGGCTTCTCCAAAGTCTTTATGGATGCTAGAGAGATCAAGCACAGCGCCAGGACGCTTATGAATCTGCATAACAACGAAGTTGGACGAAAGGTATGTATTTGATTCTACAAGCAAAGGCTTGGCTTTGTATGTTTCTTGTAAATAAAAACTGTCAGACATGATTCAGTTTCGAGGACTTCCTTTGAAGGAACAGTTGACTCAACCCGATCTCATGGAGAAACGAACTATTTTAGGAGGTGGCGATTTTGGGCAAATTCGTAGGATTCACAATTTTTAGAAAAACAGTTAGCATGGAAGTCCACCCCTAATCCCACATTTAAACATAATGACTTAAATGGGACTATTTGCCTACTTATACTATGCCCTGAGAGTATGCACTGTTTTGGTGAAGAAAAAGTACAGACCTTTGAGTGTGTAGCAGAAGAGTAGGCAAGCTTTGGGACATAGAGTGGTGCCCAAAATTGCTAGAACACTTGGCATATTTAAGAGGTTTCAGTTGTTTTTGTTGAAATGGCCATTACAATACCCATAAAACTAAGTATTGGCGGATCTACCTGTGACAAAAGGAGTCTTCTGGAACTTTGAAAATGATGGACTGGCCCCCTCAAACTCCAGACCTCAACCCCATCCAGTAAATTTGAGGCGAGTTGGAAAATAAACTGGACAGATCTATTGTACATTCAAAGAAAAGCCTTTGGCTTGAGTTGCAGAAGGCATGAGATAACATTAGTGTTGAAGTTCTCAGGAAATATATTGACACTCTGCCAGAGAGATGTGCTGCAAAAGGTGGACATACTAAATATTAAAGTTAAAAGTTAAAAACAGTACGACTCACTTCATCTGATATTTGTAGTGCTCAGAGCAACCATCTGCATGCTTCATGAACATTATGAAATTAAATCATGTTTAGGAGGCAAAAAAAGGTCAATTCAGATCTGTCAGGTGTTCTAACAATTTTGGCCACCACTGTACTATCATGTCACACAATTGCATCTCTGACGAATAGTTACGCACATCCTGACACCTGTAACTTGGCCTGTCAATCATCTTGTCACAGTTAACATCCACATTTCATTTCATTTACGTTTACTGTATTGGAGAGAAAAGAAGTAGCACGTTGATTTGTCAATGCTCGTGGGTCTTTCATGCCGAGAACTCTGCTCACATTAATGCATAATGATGCATTTAAAAGTTAATGGCCAAACGTATGTTTATAAAAGTTCACATTGTTGTTACAGATGAAATATAACACAGAAACATTAAATACCAGGTTTTTACCAGGTCAAATTATAGAATTATTAGTAACTCAAACCCCTTTATCTAAACCTTTCGACTTAATCAGTCACTAACATCTGCCATGTTTGTAGTTTTTTTAAACGCTTTTTATTCATGTTTGTAGTTCTGAACCGAATCCTTCGCCAAAGTGCAATGGGTTGTGGGCAATATTATCCCTTAGAATGTGCAGAGATCCACACTTCGAAAATCTACCAGAAATAGGGGACTTTTGGCACACTCTTTTCAACATGCTATGCTTTTTATTCTAATCTCACATACTATTTAGGATGGATATGCACATTGAGACGCAGGGACAGTTATTTTTACAGCTGACCTTATTCCGATTTATAGACCAATTTCGTTGTTTGCGAACAGTGATGACGTTTTTTTGTGGGCAGAGCCTACCTGGTGGCAGAAAATGACAGTTTTCAAGTAGCAGTCTATGGAAGCCATGGAATTAAAGAATAAAAAAAGGTAAATTTGAGTTTATATTTCAAAATTATGGCTTCATTCTCGCAATTCCAAAGTAATATCTCACAATTCTGATAAGGAAAAACAAATTGTCATTCTATTTTTTCCCCTCGGCTCAGAATCACTAGTTTATATCCCACAATTCTGGCTTTTTTCCCCCCTCAGAATTGACAAATTCACTATTGTTGAGTTAAATCGAGTTATAAAGTCCGAACTAGGAAATATAAACTTAAGAGATAGATAAATAGTCAGAATTGTGAGATAAAATAGGTAAACGTTATATAAAATGTTATAGGTTTAAGTAGTATTTCATGTTGTAACTGTAGGGCTAATACAATACGTCCCCTATGAACTGCATATGTGAATATCATGTAGACCTATTGTTTAAATCAAATTTATGCTTTAGAAGTAGAGTAATCATAGCAGGTTTTATCCATTTTCTGTCCATTTAAACATCTGCGTTTAGTTTCAAATGGCGTCTTTGATGGACTGTTTTGTTGCATTTAAGCCCCAGTCTGTCCAGTCTGTGTTTGTCGGTTCTCTAACGTCGTGTGCGTGTGTCTCTCCTGTTCCCAAGTGTGGATACCCTTTGTTCTGGATTATAATAAAGACTGTTCGTTTGATCCACGGCTCTGTGTTCCTTCCGGCAGCATCACCGTGACAGAAGACCCGACCGAAACTGTTACCTCCGCGTGTTCCCTCCGTTTTTTGTTTCTGTTTTTCCCTCTGTGTTTTGTTTCTGTAGTGTTTCCCTTATGGATCCCCTCATTCGCTCGGAATTCCTCCTCCTGCTGGAGGAGGGTGAGCGATCACTCGAGGACCATACAAGACTGTTCCTTGTGTTAGCTCACACCACCAGCTATCCGGACGACGCGGACGGTCCTCGAGCGGATTTCGCCGTGTTTGTGGAGTCGATTCTGGCGAGAAACGGATCGGAAACAGAACCACTCCAGACCCAGAATCCAACCCACCAATACCCCATGGTGCGGAGTATCAGCCCGAGCCCACCGATGACGGAGAGCCAATTCCCGCCGCGATCTGCGAGCCAGCGCAACGTCGAGTGACTGATCAAAGGATCGCCCCGGAGGCAGAACCGATTCCATCAGACCAGGTGTGAGAGCCGGCGACCATGCCCGCCGCGAGGGAGCAAGCCGTGGACGGTGTGAGAGCGGAGCCTCATCCTCCAGTGGGTCTGCCATCCTCCAGTGTCGCCGGGGCTGGAGTATCCCTCACCTCCAGCCTCCTCGGCCCGGACTCCGCCTCGGCCCATTGACCCAGCGGCTCCACCTCGGCTCCTAGCTCCCTCGCCTCCACCGTCATCTGTCGATCCACCAGCTCCACTGGGCTCCCTCGTCCCTCCGGCTCTGCCTTGGTCTGGCATCGACCATCCTGCGCCTCGGGACTCCACTCCTCCGGCTGCACCTCGTCCCTTCATCCCCTTGGCTCCTCCTAAGTCCTCAGTCACTCCGGCTCCACCGCAGATCTCCAGATCTCCGCCTCCGCCTCGGTCGCCAGAGCCCTCGGCTCCACCCTGGCCCCCCGGATCCTAGGCATCCCCCTGGCTTGTTGGCTCTCCGTCTCCACCTCGGGCTCCTCCTCTACCTGCTCCGCTGCCATTGGTCGGCCCCCTGGAGTCGGCGGCCATTCCTCTTCCATGGCTCCTCCCTCCGTCGGCTCCACCATTATGGCTGTGGCCTGGGTCCTGCCGGGCTCCTCCTGTTCCGGCTCCCTCCTGTCTCCTCCCTGGCTCCTCCCTCCTTCATCACCGCCCTGGACTCTGTCTGCCTGCGGGGGAGTAATGTCACGCCCCTGGACTGTTTTGTTGTGTTTTTGCTCCCCATGTGTTCCGTGACCCAGTTTCTCCCTTGTATTATTATGTCATTTGGTTCAGGTGTGTCTGGTGATTTAGTCCCTCGTTAGTCTGTGCATTTAAGCCCCAGTCTGTCCAGTCTGTGTTTGTAGGGTCTCTAACGTTGTGTGCGTGTGTCTCTCCTGTTCCCAAGTGTGGATACCCTTTGTTCTGGATTATAATAAAGACTGTTTGTTTGATCCACAGCTCCGTGTTCCTTCTGGCAGCGTCACCGTGACATTTGCATTCCAATTCTGACTTCCAAAGGCACAATTTTTTTTTCTTATTCCATGGATTTTACCCGTTTCCCTCCACTTGTTATCAGTGTTTTTCTGCCACCACTATGCTGCAAGTGACGTAACTGTGACGTCTACCCCGAATTGATCTGTTATGCATTTAGGAGTTTCCCTTTCAGGTGCAAAATTTATCAGGAGAGTATTTAGCTGAAGGTGATTTACTAAGGTTTGTGGTAGTCTGTTTACTGGAATTTGTACCATTATTTACCACCCAAAAAGCATGTTTTGACCCATGTTTTTCCTGTATTGTTAGTAGATTACACACACCTGATTATCATTGGCTCTGCTTATTTGCAACTCTACACTAATTTGCACTGCTCTTGAAATGATCTGTGTCTTTAATTTGCGCATTGTCAGTAGATCAGCCGCAGAACTGTCCATTCTCATCTGTGCTTTTATGGGATTGTGGCTAACGCTAATTTGCCCTGATTAGTAAGTCTGGCCCTTAAAGTTTTATTCACTGGAATCTTCCCATCCAAATCTCAAATCTCATCCAGATCAGATCTCACTCTTAATGCATATTCAAGCTTGGTGTGTCATGTTCAGCTATGAGACACGTGACGTTTGGCTGTGCCTCGTCATGTTAAGTCTAAAAATGAGCATGTGGGTGAGTAAATGACCAACTTTTCATTTTTGGGTGAACTGTTCCTTAAAGAGGTATTATCTATCAGTGAAGTGATGTTTTGGTTACACTGAACGGATCAAGTGAAAGTCAAGTACAGGGAAGGATTCAGTAACTATGGCACTGCGGTTTGCAGCCGTCAACAATCCGGCAGCGAAGCCAAGACTCGACTGGCACGGCAATAATAGGAAGCTTTTAGGGGTAAGAGCAGTATAAGTGCTAGAGTTTGATTACAAATCAGATGAGCTCCAACACACCGAGCTCTGTGCAAATCCACTCCCATTTTCTGCTCAGTTAAATAGACATTGGCTTACACCAGTATCCCCTATCGCTATCTTTGATGGAAACGTTTCATCTTTGATGCTGTGTTTTTGTCTCAACTTTCAATGCTCCAACCGCCAAAGATCCTAAAAGGCTTTTTCACTTTCACCTGCATTTAGAGGCCATGCTTTTTTTTTCTGCATATACATTTGTTGTCTTTGATGTGGAATAAGGAATGCGGTCCTTTAGGAAAAAGAAGTGTGCTGAATGTTTACTTGTACACTGAAAAAAGTTATTCATTGAATTAACTAAAAAAATTTTAAGGTAAGTAGTTGCAATCAATTTATTTTAGCTACATTTAAATAAGCAAATGTAGTTGACTAACTTTCAACATGTTTTTTTTTTTTTAATTTAGCTAAAATAAATTGTTTGCAACCACTTACCTTAAAAAAAAAAATAGTATAATTTTTTTCAGCGTGGTGTATCTTAAAATAAGTAAAAAATAAATATATATATATATATATATATATATTAAAATTGTATTTGCGGAAATATTAATTAAATAAAGACCTCTACATTTTCATGACTGTTTTTCTTAACATGCTTATGTGCACTTGTTAAAAAGTCTTCTTTATAATATTTTTTTTTAATTAACGGTTTTACTTTAATAATCATTGAATACATTTTTCTCATGCTTTAACAAAGTACACTTATTTTGATGTGTTGACTAACATACTAAAGCAATGGAAAGTAGGCTACCGGAGTATAATTTTACCTCTAGTGTATTATTCACTATTATATTTAAAGTTAATATATTTTAAATCTACTAAATCATCATTACAAATGTGTAAATACAAATACATTACAATACAAGACATAGAAGTTTCAATAGAAATGACATTAAAATATATTTAAATTTACTATAAATGCTTCTCAGTACACCTTTTAACCATATATACTGAAGTTTAACCGATTAAAACTATAAAAGAAATGCTAAAGTGTACTTCTTTTTCACCAGGGGTGATAGCTAAATCCTCTTGTTTTTCAGTTTTGTCAGTTTTGTCAAAACCATCTTGTTTTGCAATTTTGTTTATTAAAATAAAACAACAAACCCTCCTATCTGTTGTCATGATCAAGTTAAAGGAATGGTTCTCCAAAAGGAAAAACTCCACAGAAGCAGTCATTAAGTTGCATGCACTGTATTTCAAGTCTTCTGAAGCTTCTGTGAAGTTTCTTGAAAGTCTGATGAGCAAACACCATTAACGTCAAAGCTGTCGAATACAATTTGACAGAAGTTTAATCTTTATAATTTTTAGGTGACCTGTTCTTTTAACTAAGGCATATGTGAAGTAAGAGCCAACCGGTCTATCAGCCAAAGAGAGAGCAGAATAATCACTCTTGCTCTCTCAGTCGAGTTTAATGAGGGGTAAAGAAGCTTCCATCTTATGTCTGGCTTGTTGCACGTTTGGTCACAGAGAGCTGATTCATGGCACCAACTCTTCTGCTCAGTCCCCACGCCGTTTGTACTGTCTTATCTGAGCAGCTAAATTGCCTCTTAGTGAACTGACTAGCCTTACAGGATCATTCTAGCTGCAGGTTTTGTCTTGAGCAAACTAAAAGAGTGCTCTGTTTGAACGCTCCCCTCCCATTCGTAATGCATGCCAGCTAATGTAATGACGTTGGCTCACGGTGCCCATCTCTGAAGAGCAGATAGCAGAAGGTCTTGGTGTGAGTCGCTGAGCTGATGTATGATACACCGGGCCATTTTGATTGGTGTCATTGGTGTTGGGGAAAATAACATTGTGTGCAATGACAATACAGTTATTGTACAGTTATTGTATTGTTTGTTGAATGTGAAGACATGAGCAGATACTCCAGATATCAGTTTAAGTCAAGCCTCATTTTTATTATCGCTTATACAGGATTTGTGATATTAAAACAAGAAACAAGTAATATTAAATATTAAATAAAGTAAGTTGCCATGTGCTATGGGCATGAAAGGATATTAGCCTATACTTTTTACAGAAAAAATCATTTAGACATTAAAGAAAGAACCCAAGCCATTTCTAGAGACCAGAAAACCAGAGACTGGTTTAGCAGCAATCTAGCCCTAACAACCATCCAGAAAACACTAACAAACATAAAAAAGTGTTAAATGTTGGACACTTCATGCAGTTTTTCTTGCTTAGCCCTAGCAACTACATGGTAAAAGTGGTAAAAAATAATTAGAACACTTTTGCAACCAGATAAAACCCTTGAAAGCCACCACCAACAGCACTGTGATTGCTTTTTGTAAAATTGATGGCGTACCAACAGCTTCATGTTTTCATAATATTGAGGATTTGTCACCTGCATGAAGGCTGGTATATACTACATGACTTTTCAGATCTGAACAGATTTTTAATTAAACACTAGGCATCATATAATTACTGACTTGTGAATGGTTACACAGAAAAGAACTGGGGATCATACATAAAAATGACTGAGGATCACACACTACCAGACATTACAGTCGTTCCAAACACTACAAGCTCACACAGAAACATATGCCTTGATGCATGATTCTGAGATCAGCTCAAAATATAAAACTTTTGTGATATCCTCTGACTAAATGGATTCAGTCTGAGCTAAAAAAAAAAAAAAAAAAAAGGGTTACATTTTAATTTGATCGTCTACTTTAGACATTCTTCTGACCCTAACTACGTCAACTAATTCGCATTAGATTATTAGTAGACTGTAGGTTAGCAGGTTATGTGTAGGGTTAGTTAGTAGAATAAGTTAACATGTATTTGTAAAGTTACTTAAAGTCAGAAGAAAGTGTGTTGGTAATCATGAAAATAAATTGTTAGCAGATATTAAGTAGACAGTCTACTAATACTTTAATGACTGCTAGTTGACATGTAGATGCAAAGCTATTTATAGTTAGTAGAACATCTAACGTGAACTATCAAAATAAAGTGAAAATTTGTGTCTTGTGCTGATTATAGACTACTCAACTTTCAGTGAAATTGGTCATTTCTGAATAATTGAAATCTGTAGATTGGTCTCTAAATTTTGGCAACTAGCGATGATTCCTGCAGATTGTAAATTCAAGTCATATAGTGTAATCCAGCCTTAAGTTCAAAGCAAACCTTTTCAGTCTGAAGACTGAATTTTAAGCAAAACATCAATGAAATGACATTGCAAGCACATTGATTTCTTCTCAGATAAGTACAGTTTTGATGCAGGTGTATGTGTGAGTGTGTTTACAATCAGTGTTGGGGAGTAGTTGCATGTAATGGAGTTACGTAATTTAATTACAAAATAAATATAACTTTAATCTGTTACACTTACTGAGAAAAAATATGTAATTAAATTACACTTACTTATGAAAATCTTAATAATTACAAAGGGGGTTACATCTGAATATTTTCACACACGTACAGATTTGATTGATTTCTTTCACAAATTGCATTGAGACACCAATGTTTCAGGACTAACTCTAACCCTAACCCTATTCTGTGTTCATTGCTACTGTAAGGTTAACCCCACCTGCTTTAAATGTTTCAAAATGATTAACAGTTGAGAAAAAAATTAGAAAAAAAAAAGAAATTTAAATTTAGAAAAGTAACAAAAAAGTAATCAAATGTAATCAGTTACACTACTTTAATAAAGTAATTGATATATAGTTACACTACTTATTACATTCTAAATAGGGTAACTTGTAATCTGTAACCTATTACATTTCCAAAGTAACCTTCGGTAACACTTTATTTTAAGGTGTCCTTGTTACACGTTACATGTACTTACTATTATAATAACAATAAATGATGCATAATTACATGCAAGTAACCCTAAAATAAACCCTAACCATATAGTAAGTACATGTAGTTAATTAATATTACACAGTTCCTAAATGTATAATTAAACTGTAACAAGGACACCTTAAAATAAAGTGTAACCTAACCTTCTCAACACTGTTAACTATATGTGACCCTGGAGCACAAAAGCAGTCATAAGTAGCACAGGTATATTTGTAGCAATAGCCAACAATACATTGTATGGATCAAAATTATCCATTTTTCTTTTATGCCAAAAATCATTAGGATATTAAGTAAAGATCATGTTCCATGAAGATATTTTGTAAATTTCCTACCTTAAATATATCAAAACTTAATTTTTGATTAGTAAGGACTAATCAAGGACTAATAGTAAGGACTTCATTTGGACAACTTTAAAGGATTTGCACCCTCAAATTCCAGATGTTCAAATAGTTGTATCTCGGCCAAATATTGTCCGATCCTAACAAATCATACATCAATGGAAAGCTTATTTATTCAGCTTTCATAAGACGTATAAATCTCAATTTCCAAAAATTGATCCTTATGACTGGTTTTGTGGTCCAGGGTCACATATGTGATGTGTTCATTGTCAGTAACGAGACATTTGATTGATGAAAGCACTGATTTTTCATGTTCTTGCTGCTGTGCTGGTCCCAGGTCCTGGAGAGGAACATGCGTCTGGAGTGTAAATGTCACGGTGTGTCTGGATCCTGCACCACCAGAACCTGCTGGATGACCCTCCCCAAGTTTCGCGAACTCGGCTACATCCTCAAAGACAAATACAGCCACGCCATCCACGTGGAGCCGGTCAAAGCCACGCGCCACAAGCGGCCCACTTTCCTCAAGATCAAAAAGCCCTACTCATACCGCAAGCCCATGGACACGGATCTGGTGTACATCGAGAAATCGCCCAACTACTGCGAGGCAGACCCCGTGACGGGCAGCATGGGCACTCAGGGCCGGGTGTGCAATAAGACACTGGTGCACCATCCCAACGGCTGCGACCTGATGTGCTGCGGCCGCGGATACAACACACACCAGTATTCACGAGTCTGGCAGTGCAACTGCAAGTTCTTCTGGTGCTGCTACGTCAAATGCAACACTTGTAGCGAGAGGACAGAGGTGTACACATGCAAATGAGCGATGCTTATGGAAAAGGTAAGGGTCTTTCATCCTGACACAATCAGGTGGCATTTGTTCTTTTGCACAAGGCCTTACTTCAGACTCACTTTCATGGAAGATCATCAAGAGTGTCAAAGCTTTACTCTGGAGAAAGAATTGCGCTAGAAGGAACGTGGAACTAAAAGTGTAAATGACTGTACCTTTGATGTCACACAGCTTTCCTTGCTTTCTTCGATAAATCCTGAAGCTGTCTGGATTCAAATAAGGCTCTCTGTAAAACCCATAACACCTTGCACCTTGATTTGACCAATGGAGCTACTGAGACATGGACGTCTTGCAGGCATGCAGTGAAATGTGCAGAGATATTGACAAATAGAGCAAAACAGCAAGGTTCCAGAAGTAGAGGAGAGTACTTTCTCATAATTTTTTACTTCAAATCAACCCAGGCGAAGAAAAAAAAAAAGTGCACTTCTATAATGTACTAAAAGTGCTGTATTTTCACACACTAATTTTGTACTTATTTTGTGTCCTTGTTACAGTGTAATTATACCGTTAAGTACTGAGTAATATTAATTAACTACATGTACTTACTATATCGTTAGGGTTAGGGTATGTATGGCTTAGGGTTACTTGCATGTAATTATGCATAATTAATTGTTATTATAATAGTAGGTGCATGTAACGTGTAACAAGGACACCTTAAAATAAAGTGTTACCAATTATTCTTTAGTACTTCTTAAGATAATTTTAAGAATATCTAAGTGTACTCAACTGTGCTATTTTGGGACACCATGAATATGAACTAAAATGTGCTTTTAACATACTTTCTCTGTAAAAAAAAAAAAAAATAAAAAAGTATTTAGATACCACTTGTAGTACGCTTGAACCCACTTGTGTATGAAAGATGGCACAGTTATGGCACAGATGGCACAAAATAGCACAGTTGAGTGCACTTAGATGTTCTTAAGATTATCTTAAGTACTAAAGAATCATTTTTAGTTTGTTAAGTACAAAATTAGTGTGTCAAAATAAAGCACTTTAAGTACATTATGGAAGTGTACTTTTTTTCTCCTGGGAAAGTTTGTAATGATTCATCTTAAAACTGGTTGGTTCAGTTCACGACTTTAATTGCCTTATTTAAGATTTTAATTTTATTTTTTAAGTAAATTCCTATAGAGAAAATGAATAGTGAAAGTACTTCTGGGGCCAAGGTTGCTGATCGCTGTTGTGCTCTGTTGTTAAATTCTTCCAAACAACTGATTTTATTTATTTATTAAAAACAATGTTGTTAACTGTAATTAATGAGACACTGGAAAGAAATAGTGGATCTGCATCTCTGTTCATGAATACACTGAGATTTGTATCTTCTGAAAGAATAGCTTTTTTAGTTTACAAGACAAGAAGCAATATACTGTATATTTATATGTATTTTCTATGAGAAATTTTCTGTATGCTGCTAGTCTGGAATAATCACATTCGCTGTAATATTATGAAACTACTGACCACAAGCTTTTTGTAACTGGTAAGTGATGAATCCAGATGTAGAATTTACACTGAAATTGTAAAATATTGGTAAAAGAGTATATTTTGTAAAATAATATTTTTATATGAATGTTTTATTTATACTTTGCCATTTCTGGACACCCAATGCATTCTGTTTGCGTAATGCAATAATTTTAATTTGTGGGTGACAAAGTTAGAATGTGGATATTAATTATTAAAATCAAGTTTAGATCTCATGCAAAAATGGTTATGTTGTTATAGTAGTGTTTGCTAGTGGAAAGCAACACTGTTACTAGTGCTCTTACTTAGGTTTAGTGATTTGAACAAAGTGATGGTAGGCACAAAAAAAGAAAAGAAAAAAGGCCAAAAAATGGGATTTGAATCATATCTAGAGACCAGAACATTACAGACAGGACGGTGGAGTGTTGTGTTTGGGCTCTTTTGAATTGGGCCAGTAAGCATCACTCAACACCTCAGCATCTGCACTGCTTTAGCAAACACAAATCACGTAAAACACCACTCACACTTCCTTCAGAATATGTAGTTTCTGTTAGCAGTGTTAGTGTGCCTCATGTGTGATACTGCCACAAATTGTCTTAAGAAACTCAGACTGAATAAACATTACACAACAGTAATACCCACAAATGCTCTGTGTTCGACAGTGATTCCAGCTCCGCGTGTAATTGATGAGCGCAGGGAGTGTTATGGTGATGACTTGCTCAAGTGGGCGGAGCTGGAGCTGTCAGCTGATTGATGACTTTGACATTTCTTTCATTCAGACCTTTGCCACTAGTTGCTAAACAACTCCATCGCCTGCTGCGAAATGTCCAACAGATCGCCTTACACGTGATAACACAGATAGCTTTCTCAAAAACATTAACACACGGAAAGATAAGGCATATTAGATAGATAGATAGATAGATAGATAGATAGATAGATAGATAGATAGATATGAAAATCTCTTTAGCACAGAAGTGTAATTTTCTCTGTTCTGGTCCTGTCATCGAAACTCAAGCTTCTGTTTGTTATTGTGTCAGTTGCCAAAGAGTAGTAAAAATGCTCACTTAGATTGCAATTCAATTCTCAGCTGTGTTTGTACATAAACATCTCTATTTCACTGCCAAAGCAGACACTGGCAAAGCTTGTGTGATATTGACTATGCTCATAATATAAGGCCATTTTTTTTATATTATACTTCAGTGTTTTTATATTGTATACTACATTTTCTAACTGAAGAGCATTGGGTTTACTGGAAGTCAGTTGTCGGTATCCAGTGCTATCAGAGTATAGAAATATATTTAAAAAATGAATATGAATAGCATAGCTCAGAACTCATAGATCATTTGATTCTGGGTGAATTTGATGAGAAACTTTGAGAAATCTCGGACTGCAAGTCAAGTCAGCTTTATTTCTATAGTACTTTATACAACATAGCCTGTGTCGAAGCAGCTTCACAGTGATAAACAGGACAATAATGTTCCAGTGATGCAAACCAAATTCAGTTACGCTGTAAAGCAGCTCTAAAAAGAGGACAATAGCAGTTGGTTGATTTTTAAAGTCAACAGTTTTTAAGTTTTAAAGTGAGCTGTTAAAGTCAGTTCATGTTGATTCAGTTTGGTTTAATAACTGGAGTTTTGCCGACTCTAAGGAAGCTGACACATCGAGACATTGGTTTGAGACATTGTTTTATTTTTAATAGGCCACATATTCTAGAGCGTTCTGTGAGATTGATGCGGTACATTATCATTGGACCACAGGGACAGACGTCAGAGCTGAACTTTCAACAGATATATGCTTTTCCACAGTGCTTGATCTCACTTTACGCAGCCCTTGCTGATTATAATGAACAGTAAATGTTGAACGGACCAGTTTTCACTCAAATTGAGGGTAAAAACCACAAACTATCAGTAGTCCAAAGATAATAATAACAGCAGTAATTGCATGTAGTGCAGAGGGGGAAGAAAAGTGTGTTTTGCACCCGCTGCCTGTCTATAAATCACCCAACACATAATTCCATCAGTCATACGTTTGTTTTTCATCTGGTTGAGACATGCACATGCACCTTAGAGGAGCGCTGTGAATCACAAGCCAGCTTCGCTCTGGTCTTCTTCATACATATGCTTGTTGAATCTGCAGGATACGTGTGCGTTTGACTTCTGAAGGAAATAATTCTTCTGAAGAATAGTTCACCAGCAACACTTCTGCGTCCTCTGTGTTATAGAATATGTTTTGTTATGGGATATGAAATGTTGTTTTTGACAGCTTCTCTTTGCCTGTAAACTTTCCAAGAGGTTCAAAGCTTCAGAAACCCCACAGGGAAAATTACTAGACGCTTAGATTAGACTTGTAAAGTTAGCAGCTCTCAGGCAAGCAAAGCTGATATTGTTGAGAAAAAAGAAAGTGTCCCCTTTAGGTGTGTATTTCGCAACACTGTTTGAGATATGGGGAGATGGATTTGTGAGTGAACTGAAGTAACAATTGCCTTTGAAGATCATGCATGAATTCTTGTTCTGGGATTTATATAATCGTAGAGTCCCATATGATACGTTTCATCTTTCGCTGTGTGGTTGGGTGTGGGGTATGATGGTCCCTTATGTGCCCCTCCACCTTTAATGATATCTGAGAAATGATTACTGCAAACCTCACATGTCTGAAGTATCTCCATGTGCAAAACTCAAACTCAGTGCTGAGAGATTTTCAGAAATTATCCCATTTTCTCTTTGGGTGTGAATTCCTAACACAAACCTCATGTTACCTTTGAAAAAGCCATGCTGCTTATTGCATAAAGCAGACAAAGTTTCCATATTTGTTCATATTTGATTGAGTACACTGTGAAAAAAAGGTTCCATGACCTAAAATGTGCGTCATGTAAAAGCATCTAAATTAAATATAAATGGTTTTACGTAAGGCAAAAATATTATGTGATATGACTGAATCAACCTGCTACATATGGCTCACTAGTAAAAAGGTAATATATTTAAAATGCATTTATTTCATACTAAGTATACAATGTAAAAAATGACCGTGATTTTAACGGTAAAAAACTGTGAAAAAGCTACGGTAAAAACCTGTTAAATGGTTAACGGTAAGTTCCCCTAATATATACGGTGAAAAACTGTAATAGACATTTCAGACAATTTTACGGTGAAATACCGCTTTTGGAAGTGAAAAAGAATGTAAAATTTACAGGGAAAAACCGTAAATTGATGTTCCCAGAATTCCCTGCATTGCATTTCAAATTTTGTTTGAATTTGATGTTTTTTCTTTGAAATAATTAGGTTTCTTCTTAGTTTTTTCTTATCAGTTATGTTAATTAGGGTTGTATGTTACATCTAATGTTGTTAAATTAATGCTTATTGCATATTTCAGTTTAATGAGTCTCACCATGATAGTGTTTAGTGTTTGTGTGAATGACACTGTGCACTTTCTATATATGTTATTATTTAAAATCGGCTTGTGATGGGCTTTGTTTCATCATGTGACTTTCTCATCACCAGCTGCATTTGGTGGTTATCAGTGTAATACAACTGTACAAAACAGATTTCAGTACTTCAATAGGTTGGTATATTAACATTATATCAGTTAATGAAATTACGGTATTTAACTGTAAATTTAAGTTAAAACCGTAAAACCTAAAACGTTGCTACCGTATATTTTACGGTAGAATTCCGGCAACCACAGCTGCCAGTTTTTTACCGTAAATTTTACGGAATTTTTTTTTACAGTGTAGTTTATATTTAATGCACATTTCTTAATATTAAGCCTAAAATGTGTTTTAATGTCACAATTGATGAGGATTGTATGATCTTTGAATAATATCAGTCTTTAAATGCAAGATATTTAAAAGTGTACCTGAAGTATACTTGCGATAGTTCAACTTTAGCACAGTCAAATATACTTCAGTATATCTTTAGTTGGACTTCAGCACTTTTTTCTGCACAATTAAACAGCATTAAGCACAAAATTAATTGTTCCGATTTAGCAGACTTTAAGTATACCAGTTTAGAATAGTAAAAGTACAATTGCAGGATATTTTTATTAAGCACATACGTAAATGTATTTGTAGTATACTTAGCATGAAATAAATGTATTTCAAATACATTTATGTGTATTTATTTTTCACTAGGGTTACACTAACAAAAGGCTTTTATTAAGGATCTGATGCAGCAGAAGAGCTGCAAATCTCCACTTTTTACAGCCGATCGTTTAGATATCTTTATGAATAGATATCTTTATGATGCAAATGATTGCTGATCGCGATGATTGCTGGCGTATTAGTGCTGGCAAATGGAGATGAATCTTCCTCTTTGAAGCTGCTGTATGTCTTTCATGTCCTCTGGCTTAATAACCACACGTGCAGATCAACAGTGTTGTGACAGCACCACGTCTTAGTCCAGATTACTGTTGTTGAATTAAAGACATGTTTACTTTGTCAATAGTGCTTTAATATACAGGGAAAAAATGGACTTTCTTGTTTGACTTTTGGTCTCACAAAACTGACTCAAGCTAAGAATACATTTGGTAGCACTGATTGCACTTAAAGCTACCATGCTTAAAAATATGAATGAATGAATGAATGAATACTATTTTTAAAAATAATTTCTACTCTGAACTACAAAGAAAATCTCATATTTTAAATTCACCCTGCATACTGCATTGCTAATGGTATTTCTGGCATAAATTGGGACTAATCCTAAAGGATCCTAATAGAATCAAATAAGAATATCTGTAGCTCTCAAATGAGATCCTATGGAAGGGCTCTTTTTAGCTCCAATCCTGAACAACCTCAGAAAGGTCTTCAGAGGCATAGATAATAATAGTCTCATTTGGCTTCATATAGGAGCACTACTCATTTCCATAGTCTGTCCTTTAACAATGAATGCTATAAAACTCAGAAAGCATTTCAAATATATGGTTCAGATATACATAGGAAAAAAATCACTATGTAAATGGTTGCTGCTGTATACCAAGATTTGATAAAAAAAAAAAAAAAATTCTGAATTAAATAAACATGGATGTTTTTGAATTAGACCATTAGATGTTTTTTATTTGCATTTTAAACATTATTTAAAAAGTGTTTTACCGATTCTTCATTTTGGGGATATTATATATTGTGACAAATTAAATGACAACCTAAATTGAGTAAAAATCAGCTGGTTTGGAATTAAACTCTTCAGCACAACTCTGAAAAACTGCAATTCTGGAAATAAAATACAATTACACTTTATTCAGTAAGATGTTATTTGATTCTTGGCGTAATTTTAGATGATTCTTTTTTAATCTCGTGAAATCCTGGAGGAATGCTTCCAAATTATGATTATGAAATTCCATTAGAAATCCTGCACATTCCATGTGTGCAAAACACAATACATTTGTAGATGATCATTTCAAAGGAAACCCATCATCCTCACTGATGATTTTAATTATTAGTCATGCTATGATATTTATGCAACAGTATATTTTTATAGATAAACCGTGTTTGCTAGTTTTCGGTATAAACTGAATTTTTACAGATTCCCTCCCCGGTTATTCTCTCTCTCTCTCTCTCTCTCTCTCTCTCTCTCTCTCTCTCTCTCTCTCTCTCTCTCTTTCTATCTCTCTCTCTCTCTCTTTCTCTCTCTCTTTCTCTCTCTCTCTTTTGTTTGAAGTAAATGCACATGTGAGTTGGAGGAAAGATTGATGTCATAATGAGTGTGATGGCATGCTTTAGTCATTTAAACTGGCAGTATCATCTCAAATTATTTCATGGCTTTCTGCAATGATACATTGAGAGCAGGTCCAGACAGGAGCGGAGATGTAAGAGCGAAGGCTGTGTGTTACAGTGCCTGGAGGACATGAGGAGCTGTTCATGCTGTTCTTCATGAGGAGCTCACTGGAAAAAACTGTGCATGTGTGATCCCTGCTATAATAAATAAATATAATAATAAATATGTGATGGTGAGGTCTCAGTGTTTGCAGAGTAAACTTGCTGAGTAGTTGCTCATAGTTTCCTATTTATCATGTTTAAAGATGCAATGATGCAGAAGTAGCAGCACATCTTGTGACGTACATCCAAGTGTAGTGGATTATTGAAAATGATTGGTTCTATGTATCTGTTGCTGGCTGGATGTTGAGATCGGGAGGCTGAATGAATGTGAGTTTGCAGTTTGTTGTAGAAGGCTGGGTTTAAGTGGACTGAATGACTGGAGAAGTCCTGCATACGTCACCAGAGACAAGTCTGTTGCCTTCCCCCTGAAGATCCAATCATTTAAAAAAAAAAAAAAAAACTAACTAACATATGCATGGATGGATCGTAACATATGCGTTTTGAAGGTAAATATAGGATGCATTTTCATTTCATGCCAATTTTAAACTATTTGGTAACACTTTAGTTTAAGGGACCAATTCTCACTATTAACTATTAGCATGCATATTACGAACATTTTGGCTGTTTATTAAAGCCCATTAATGCCTTATTCTGCATGACCATATTTTAGATCCCTTAACCCTAATACATCAACTAATTTACTAACTATTAATACGTAGGAAATTATGAGTTTATTGAAGCAAAGGTCGTAGTTAATAGTTA
Source organism: Spinibarbus caldwelli (assembly GCA_039654775.1). Taxonomy (NCBI): domain Eukaryota; kingdom Metazoa; phylum Chordata; class Actinopteri; order Cypriniformes; family Cyprinidae; genus Spinibarbus; species Spinibarbus caldwelli. Next base: position 29,513,745 of record CM077260.1, read on the forward strand.
ATTAACAGTGAGAATTGGTCCACAAACTAAAGTGTGACTATTTGATAAAAGTTTGGTGAAGCTTGAAAGTTCTGTGAGGAGTTACCAATTTCAATGAATGTCTCTGGGATTTTTGGCCAGCTGCTATGGAAAAACATTAATTAATTATTCTTATGTAATTATGTTTTATTGATTCACTGCAAAAATTGTTCAAACAGTTAAAAAGATTCAGCAAGTCAAGTCGAATTTATTTGTGTAGCGTTTTCCACAATATACATTGTCATGATGTTAGAGTATATCTTAATATCTTCATGCGCATTTATCAGATTAGAGCTGGCTGATAATATTGTTTACATTTTCCAGCAATATAAGCAATCCAGCAGTTGAGACTCGCTGTACACTATGTATGTGGATATATATACAACTTTATATAAAGAGCTGATCAATAACATGGTTACATTTTGTGACAAAATAAAAAAATCAGGCAGTTGAGATTTGCTAGATAGTATATATCACTTTATGTGAGTGTACTGAATGTTTACAGATAAAGTCAGATCAGGCTGAGGGTTCGTGCTGATTTTGGTGGAGATTTAGCAAAAATTTGGACCCAGTTAGGAGTTTAATTCAGTTCAATTCAAGTTTATTTGTATAGCGCTTTTCACGATACAGATCGTTTAAGATTAGAAGAAAAGCCTATAATAAAGCATGATCAATAACAGATTGACAAAAAAAAAAAAAAAAAAAAATGAAAATGAGTGTAAAAAAGTTTAAAACATGATTTATGTGAGGTATAAGAGTTCAAAACCTCTGTTCAGTGACTATATATGACCTCTATTAGCAAGGGTTCAGAGAAAGGTCAAAGGTCATGCTCAGTGCCGGAGCAGCACTGCTGAAGAATAGGAATGTTAATGAGTCAAATTTGATTTGACAAAAGACATAATAGAAAGAAGAGAAAAGCCTTTGTGTCTCACCAAAAAGACAGAAAGCCTGGTGATACAGCACTGATGAATATTAACCTGAACTCACAGACACTAACTAACTCCCTAAATGCTCCAGTTAGTGTACAACAGCGTCCAAAGGCAGAGACAGACAGAGACGAATGTGCTTGGAGAGGGTATTGTCTTCTCTTGTGCTCTCTCAGGGTTTCTCTGGGCTTACAGAAGCAGATCTGTCAGTGGTTTTGGCCAGTCTCTGAATGTGGGAAGGTGTCAAAAGGGTCTTTTCAAGGCTGCGTCTCGGAGGTGAAAGTGAACACCGGCTCTGCTATCTTCCATTGTTGAGGGTATCTTGGGAAAAGAAAGTAGCACACTGGCATTCTGTGCTGTAACTGGTGTCATAACCTGCCTTTGTAAATGAGAGACTTTCTAAAGACTCAATCTCCTGTTACATTAAAGACAGAAGAACCCAGAAAGCCGCTGAGGACAGGGAGGAGTCCAGGAGCATCTGAATGGAGCTGCTGCAAAGAGATGTGTTTGGTGCCATAAAGACATTAATTAAACACAGGTGCCTCCTATAGAGGATCAATCTGAAACATTAGCAGACCATTGTCTTGTTCAGGCCTTTGTCTCAAGGTACACCAGACACTAATGCAGGACTTTATAGTCTTATTCAGCTTTCAACAGAATGCAGTTCTTTAATGACTCACTTCTGTTTTCCTTGAATGTACATGCAAATGCAAATTTTAATATAAATTTAGAAAAGCACAGTGGAAGATCCTATGTATTTTTAAAACATTTATGACATTAATTAATTTTTAAGATCAATTCATAAACATTTTTAACATTCTGTATTATGTTCTTAAATAAAACAATATGTCTTTATGTATGGTTATAGTTTACTTAAAAACTTTATGTACTTCATATTGTTTTTTCTTCATATTTTATCTGCATCCATGTTCAATAGTTTCTTAAATGCTTATATTGTTACTTTAAAACATTTATATATAAAATGTATTTTAATGTTGGAAACATATTTACTTCCTTATATATTTTGTAATTTAAAGATTTAAAGAATATGTATTTTCAGTCTCACATTTTTTTTTATTTTTAGGTCCAATTCTCACTAACTTTTTTTTTTTATAGACTGTGCTTGTGTTTACAATACTGAATGTTTCAAATACATTAATAGTATACATAATTATATACTATAAAATTTCTTGGCCAGGAAAAAAGAGAGGGGAAATTTAGAGTCAGCTCCTGAAATGTGTGTTTTCAGTGGCTTTTAATGTTTTTCCTTAAACACTGAACTCCAAATTCAGTCTTAAATTAGTCAATCAATACTGAAAAAAATTTAATTCTGTCATCTGAAATAAAACAAAACTATAAAGTCACTGCCATTCCCCTCACACATGTGTCAACTATATGATGAAGGTAGATTTAAACTTTTTCTCAGGACAAAGTTGTCTTATATTTTTTTATGTAAATTATGTTTTTTGTCAATTAAATTCATAGTTTGTTATTTATAATATTTGTTGGCCAAAATAAAGTTCTAATATATCGCTCTTTTCATTTTAATGTTTTATGAATTTTGTAATGTTTCATAATTGTTTTAGATTTTTTGATTTTGCTAACCCGGGCTGTTTAATGCCAGGTTCCATTGTGACAACTTACCCCATATAGTACGACAACATGCTATTGGAATCATGTATTAGGATCACAAAAAGTGTTTTTCAGTGAACTGTATCGTTTCTTCCTGGGCACTAATAGTTCAAGTTTAAGTCCAACAGCATTTTTGTTATGTGTGTGTGCTTGTATAAAATTTACTTTGTAAGATTAAAACATCCTGAGAAAACCATGCGAAATCTTCTCTGACATGAGTTTGCTCTGGCAATTAGAATTTCGGTCTACACGTTCACTGTTTTACAGCAGATGCTGAGAAAAGTAACCCGTAACTATACTTTCCAAATGCTTCATTGAATGGTGAATGTGTTTTGTTGATTGATCTGAGTGAAATGAACAGGTTGCTTCACGCCTCTATCACCTGCAGCTTTGAGGCCTGTCAGATAATCACTCCCAATATAACAACTGCAGCTCTCATTAACAAATATGACCCTTGTTAGCTGTCCTGAAAGACCGTTTTTGTTTTCAGAGATATGTTTGGCCAAGACTGAGACGCTTTCAATGCAAATCATACTTGTTATGACAAATAATTTTTGATGGCTAGGCCTAAATTGGCAAGACAGTATAAATCTTTTGCAAGAAGAAGCCTGAGAATATTTTCCAGGTAAAGTAAAGCTTTCTTGTTGGGACCGAACAGGTGAAGTCTTGCTGCAGGTGCTGCAGGATTCGTTCAGAATCCTGAAAGAGAAACAAGTTTGCACACAATAAAAGCACAGCACGCAGGATGTTACATAGACAGCTTTTGGATTCAGGCCATTAACCCATTCACACCACAATTATAATGCTATTTATTTTTAGAATAGCTTGTAAAAAGAAAACCGTTGTCTCATCTCTGCAATTGAAAGCGCACAAGGTTTCAAGGCGATGTGTTTCCAGTGTCATGTCCTTGATGTTTTTTTGTTTTTTTTCAAAATGACTTGCAGCACATCTATTATATGTTAATGGATGCTGACTCCATCCACTGGTGGTTTAACAGATGTGGCGTCCAGGAACTCATATAGCAGTCATCCTAAATGCTTAATGTCTTCAGGTTGCTGATTGGCTGGTATCCAGAAGTCATTGTCTCACTCCGTCCCCAGCTGTTGCAGAATAGATGCGTAATTCTCTCACAAAAGAGTCACATGACACAGCTCTTGACTATGCCACTTTTGCTTATGTGTGTGTGTCAGCTTATATAGTCATATTGCATAGTGATATACAGAAAATAATTAAATATTTAAATCTGTGTTAAAAATGCTGCTAATCTTTGATTATCTGAATGTGGTTTGAATTATCCAATCACAGCACATCATTGTCAGACACAGTCAAAAGCGAAACAGCCAGGTGTAAAGTGGGCCTAAAAAACATTTTCATTTTAATTCAGAAAGTAACAACAGGCAGTATGATTTGACGTATCTTGTTTGAAGAAACAATCACATTTTATCTATTTGGCAAGTATTTTTTCAGTAGCACTTTATTCTATGTGGTAACATTAACTGCATTAGTTAATATGAGCTAACAATAAAACATACTTCTAAAGCATTTATTAATCTTAATATTATTACCATCAACAGTTGTACAGTATCTGTTAGTATTATTTAATGGACCCGAGCCAAAATGAACTAACAATGAACGGTTGTATTTTTATAACTAAATGCTGTAACAAATGTATTGATAATGCTTTGTTAATCTTAATTAATGTATTATTAACTAATGGGACTTATGAACTAATTATCAACTAATTATCAACTAATGGGATCTTTTTGTAATGTGTTATTGTTATCTTATTTCAGATTATCATGTTTGACACGTCACCCTCAAGCCCAAAAACAAAACAAAACAAAAAAAGACTATATGGCATCCTGGCACAGCATATTACACATTAAACAGGTTCTCCCCACTCAGTGATGCACCGACTGAGAAACATGATGAAAGTGCCCATGTTACTTTTGATTCTATTGAACGAAATGTGAAAATAGAGACACCAGCCACCATAGTCCAATGTTTACTGGGAGCCAGAGCGCCTGACATCTTGGCAAATTTGAAAGTGCTGGCTAATGCTAAACGTAAATTCAGTAAGATTGTTTTTCCTGTTGGCACTAATGATGTTCGACTTCGCCAGTCAGAGATCACTAAAGCACATAGCGACTCCTTCACCTAGATATCATACTATAGAGACTGTGTCTGTTCCTCAAACTAGCAAATAAAAAAAACATCCAAACCAATTAAGGGTAACAATTTATTTGATGTTCAACAAATAAGAAACAAATATAATGCAGATAAACACAGTGATAAAGCTTGGCTTAATGAATATAAGATCCCTTTCTACAAAAGCACAATTTGTAAATAATATGATCACAGATCAAAACCTAGATGTGCTCTTTTTGACAGAAACCTAGCTAAAACCAGATGATTACATTATTTTATACGAGTCTACCCCCCAAGATTACTGTTATAAACATTAGCCGCACTATAAATAATGTAAAGGGGGAGGTGTTGCTACAGTATATAGTAATATTTAGTAGTAATATTTCTCAGAGGTCTGGTTTCAAGTATAATTCGTTTGAAGTAATTGTGCTTTATATAACATTATCTAGAGTAATAAGTGTTAATAATAAATCCCTACTGACATTTGTACTGCCTACTGTATACAGGCCACCAGGACACCATACAGACTTTATCAAAGAATTTGCTGATTTTCTATCTGAGTTAGTGCTGGCTGCAGATAAAGTCTTAATTGATGGTGATTTTAATATCCACGTTGATAATGAAAAAGATGCATTGGGATCAGCATTTATAGACATTCTGAACTCCATTGGGGTTAGACAACACATGTTATATAATCGTTCTTTATATTTAATATTATCACACGGAATTGATGTCAGTGGCATTGAAATTCTGCAGCAGAGAGACGATATCTCAGATCATTATTTAGTCTCATGTGTACTCCATATATCTAAAGCTGTAAATTCAACTCCTTGTTACAAATATGGTAGAATCATCACTTCTACCACAAAAGACTGCTTTGTAATTAATCTTCCTAACTTGTCTTAATTCATCAGCATATCCAATACCTCAGAACAACTTGATGTTGAAACAGAAATTTTGGACTCCCTTCTTTACATCACTTTACACAATGTTGCTCATTTACGCTTAAAGAAGATAAAGGAAAACAGTCTGACACCATGGTATGACAAGCACACTCGCGCCCTAAAGAGAGCAGCCCGGAAAATGGAGAGCAGCTGGAAGAAAACAAAACTAGAGGTATTTGGTATTGCACGGAGGGAATGTGCTTCTACCTACAGAAAAGCCTTAAAAACTAGAATTAAAAGCTAGAATTGCTTACTTTTTGTCTCTTTTAGAAGAAAACAAACACAGCCCCAGGTATTTAGTCAGTACATTGGCTAAATTAATGAAAAGTAAAGCATCAACAGGCGCAGACATTACCCAACAGCACAGCAGTAATGACTTTTTAAACTTCTTTACTTCCAAGATAAATTCTATTAGAGATAAAATTATACACATGTAGCCGTCTGCTACAGTATCGCATCAGATTATAGATCCTCTGAGGAACAATTCCATTCATTCTCTGCTATAGGACAGGAAGAACATGCACTAGAAAATAATTTTCAATAGACTAGAAAATTATGTTGGGATTAGAGAAAGTGCATTGGCATGGTTAAAATTATACTTATGTGACCGTCATTAATTCATAGCAGTGAATGATAAGGTATAATATTGATCACAAATGCAGTATGGAGTACCCCAAGGCTCAGTACTAGGACCGCTGCGTATCACGCTTTACATGTTACCCTTGGGAGATATCATCAGGAAACATGGTGTTAGATTTCACTGTCATGCTGATGATACTAAGCTCTGTATTTCTTTGTGGCCTGAAAAAACATACCATAACAATTTGCAAAACTAACAGAATGCATAGTTGATTTAAAAAAAAAAAACTGGATGACTTATGATTTCCTATTGCTAAATGAAAAAAAAAAAGCAGAGGTGTTAATTATTGGACCAAAAACCTCCGCAGGTAATAACTTAGAACACTGTCTTAACTTGATGGCTGCTCTGTCCTGTAGTCATCATCAGGTGGGAATCTAGGTGTGCTATTTGATGTGCAATCTTTCATTTGAAAGTTATTTTTATAACATTTGTAAAACCTAATTTTTCCATCTTAAAAATATTACAACATATGCTCTCAATGTCAAATGCAAAAATGTTAATTCATGTGTTCATGACCTCAAGGTTAGATTATTGTAATGCTTTATTGGGTGGTTGTTCTGCACGCTTAATAAACAAACTACAGATGGTCCAAAATGCAGCAGCTAGAGTTCTTACTAGAACCAGGAAGTATGACCATATTAGCCCGGTTCTGTCAACACTGCACAGGCTCCCTATTAAACATCATATACATTTTAAAATCTAAAATTACTTATAAAGCCCTGAATGGTTCAGCTCCTCAGTATTTGAGCGAGCTCTTATCACATTATAAGGTTTTTATACAAGGTTTTTTTTTCTCCATTTCTGTCTCCGATGGAGTTCTGGTTCCTTTCCACTGTTGCCTTTGGCTTGCTTAGCTGGGGACACTTAATATTTGGCAGTATTGTCGGCTTGATTGCACAGACACTATTTGAAGAGAACTGAACTGAGCTGGACGAAGACATCACTGAATCAATGATGAACTAAATTTAACTGAAAAACTGACTGTTTACTATTGCCATCTTTTTAGAGCTGCTTTACAGCAGAATTGAATACTGTTTGCATTGGTAACACACTATTTTCATGTTTAACAATCCGTATAAAGCACTATACAAATAAACGTGACTTGACTTAGACTGATAGTACTGATGATTTCCACATTTAAATGGTACACTATGCCCAAAAGCATGTTAATATGTTACATTAAAGTTAAAAAATTACATTGTAATAATATGCTACTGTAGTCAGAGACAGTAAGCTAACTATTCATAAACTCAGCCTTGAGTTGGTTCTCTCTCACACAGTTGAGAGAAACTCAAAGTGGTGTATTTGAGCTCAGAGAGCTTGTCAGGCAGGTTTGCTGTAATTATGTGAAAAATTGCCTGAGTCCCTGGAGGCTTTGAGCCCAACGCAGGCAGGAACTATGTGAACCGGCATGTACTTCCACTGTCACTGCTCGTTTTACAGCCTCGCTCTCTCTTATCACACAAACAACTGTGCTGTATAATCAAAATCTTTAATGAATATCATTCATTTTTGCTGAATACATATCTATGCACCAGTTACATTGAATAGTTTTGCTGAAAAATAAACAGTCATGAAATAATTAAATCATAATTGCCAATAATTTTATAATGTAAACTCATATTCTTATGTACTCGTTGTTCTGTCATATATATATATATATATATATATATATATATATATATATATTATTTTTTTTTTTTTTTTTTTAACATTTGGACAAAGCACAACAAGTCTAATTTCTCACACTAGATAGATGGCAGTGTTTTCTTTGTTCTAGCTCTTGCCTTATGGGTGTGATGAATGCATGATTGATTTCACATTGCATGTTTATTTGGCTGTTATCAAGGATTAATCCACTTCTTTCTACATGCATATCTTTTATGTTTTTAAGCAAAAGCTCCAGCTGTGACTGAATTTCACATCTGTCATGTTTGCATGATTGCATATTCATTTTGTAACTTGATCACAGGAATTTCTTTTCACCCTAATGTGATCTCATTCCCTCACATGAGAAAGCTCTCTCTCATTGAGCTTCCAGTGGAATAAAGAGAAATGGCAAGATGAAGATCCTGTAATTTTGACACTAGCATCTTTTTTTTTTTTTTTTAAATTTATTTATTTTTATATATATATATATATATAGCCATTTTAAGCTTCAGATCATGTCTAATACCATAAAATTAGAATATACCAACAGTATTTAGCACTATTCTCTTCATATCTCATCTCTCTCTGTTTCATATGTCATGAGTAAAATCCCGTTTGGCTCATGTCATGTTTAGATGACGTCATGATTTACACAGTTAGCCATGTTTCTCGGTTTGAATGTCTCAGTAGTTGCTTGCTTCTTAGCATGCTAGTTTTATAGTGTTTGAGTTCTTTGGTCCTGTGGAGACAAGTTTGGAGATCGCCCATAAAGGAAGCCCATATTCTGCTCAATGAGGCAAAGGAGAAAAACATGGCCCTGCAGGTAGCCATTATCCCGCAGGGAAGCCTGGCACTGCTCGTCCAACATGGAGAAGAAGAACTGATCCTGAAGAATTTATGTTGCAGATATGAATGCATTCACAGTCAACTGATATTTTGAGCAGACAATGACTTCAAACCCGCCTCTGGTGTTTGTTTTGGTCGCATCTGATCATAAAATCAAACAGTCCCATTAAATGTTCCATTAACATTCAACAAACTGTGAATTTATAGTTTGATAACACCAACGATTTTTATGGCAAACTTCCCAAACAAGTTGTGATTATATGTGGACAGATCATAGTTTTGGAAACTTTCTGACACCAAGACTCAACTAGTGTCTGTATTTCTCCAACTGTTCTACTTTAACTGTTCTCCAAATTTCTTAATAATTTTCCTGATAGTGGCAATGATCATTTCACCATTGACCTAGTTCCTTATAGCTTTTTCCTTAATTTGTGCAGCTTAACAACATTTTATTGTACATCATTGCTATATTTTCAGGTCCTTCCTATAGTGATGGATGACTATAGGAATTTGTCTTGTGTGTCACCTTAGATTTAGAGCCTAATGAAACAGGAAGACATGGCTTAAGCGTTCCTAATCACTAATGTGAACTTAAAAATATATAGTATCAATCAGATTATACTTCATTTTGATTTTTACTCATCAGAATTTGTAAGGGTGCCAATAATTTTGGCACAGATATTTTGAAAACAAAAAAAAACTTTAAAAAAAATTATTAATGAAATGTATACATATACAATACAATTCAATTCAATACAAATATATATATATATATATATATATGTATATATATATATATATATATATATATATATATATGTATATATATATATATACATATATATGTATATATATATATATACATATATATATATATATATATATATATATATATATATATATATATATATATATATATACATACACACACACACACACACACACACACACACACAACACAATTCAATAATAAAAAAAAAGAATAAAAAGTTAAATAGGACATAAAGTACACTGGAGAATAAAAAGAAAGATTTATTTAAAAACCTTTTCTAATTTGTTATAGTTTTTTAGTTTTTCCTCAAATTATATTCATTGTTTGGTTCAAACCTTCCTTTA